>JAMLFY010000003.1:30416345-30691583 GCA_030441495.1 Dalbergia oliveri | reverse complement strand
GGGAAAACGAAAGATAACAGTTTTGGTATAATAGTCTAACAATACATGGTTGGTGTAGAGCCGATCCATGCCAAGAATTACTCCTATATTTTTCATGGGTAAACAAATAGATCTATGACAAAAGACCTATTCTTGACAGTAAGATGACAATTTAAGCAACAATTACAAGTATTTATAGGACGATTTGTAGGGGTAGAAATAATAAGATCAAAAGGAAGTTTAGAAACTTTAAGATTCAAAACTCAACACTAGCATGTGAGATGAAGCAATGGGTAGCCCTAGAGTCATATAGTCCAGTTAAGGTTGTACCATTTAATTCGCACTTACATTCGATGAGGTCGTTGGATCCGGTTGTGTCTTCCGTTGAGGGCGAAGACCTCCTTGGTGTTGCGGCCTGGGTTCTGATTGGATGGCCCTCCGCTCGTGCAGTCCTTGGCATAGTGGCTGAGCTTGCTACATCTAAAGCTGACTCCTTGCCCAGCTTGGCAGGGGTGATTACCATGATTTCTTCCAGTAGGGGCATACCGCCGATGCGGGTCTCAGGGAAAGCGGCTGGGCTCCTTGGGATGCGTTGTTCTTGGTCCGCTGGGCCCACCTTGGTTATTGTTGTGAGGACCGCCTGATCCTCCTTGTTGGATATTGAGGTTCCTACGGCCATTGTGGTTGACGCGGCCTTCGAGTGTTGTCAAAAGGTTGATTGGGGGTCCCCGATGTTGTTGTTGTTATTGTTGTTGCTTGAACAAGCTGGTGTGGTAAGGATTCAAGTGGTTTCTTAATGGGTTCTGGTGTTGTGGCTTGACTAAAGCTTGAGGTCCCAACCACGGGCTCGGCCCTTGCGCTTAACTTCTTGTGCCCTCCTCAATGATTCTGCACTTGTTGACTAGGGTGGGAAGCCAATCTCCATATGGGCCACTGCCACGTTGAGTTTGGCCTTCAACTCGGCCTCAAACTTGACATATTTCCACACTTCATCGGATTCCCTTGGAAAACAGGAAATTAATGAGCTCTCCTCGAACTTTGCCATATATTGGGCAATAGTAAGACCGCCTTGGGTTAACTGCATGAATTCGATGTCCTTCACATTCCTCATGGACTCGGGAAGTACTTCTCATAGAAGTAGGTCTTAAACCTTCCCAAAGACTTCTGTGCAGAGTAGCCTCCAATAGCCTCTTGGTGGTCCACTGGAATTCTGTAACTTCATCACACATGCAGCAAAGATGACCTTCTTCCTCGAGGCGACCAGAGTATATCTTCTCTATATTCTTGATCCACTCATCTACCTTGTCTGGGTTCAAGGTTCCTCACAAGGTTGGGGATTGGCCTTGCAGAATTTCCCAAATTGAGCTTGCTCTAGCCTAGCGCGGGGGACCTTGTGTAGCATCTCTCTCTTGGTTCATACAATGAACATACGTTCCATTGCTCTCGCCATTTCACGAACGGCGTCGCAATTTCGTTCCCTGATTACCCTCGTTTGCATTCATATTTGTCTCTGAAGTGCCATTGGTCCCTAAACATCAGGGTCAACAAACACTGAGGTGATCAGGCACAATATCCATGCTAGATGAGCTAGTTACCATGGCACAAGCGGACAGGGTCATGCATGTCTATCCTATAGCTTATCTTTATTAGCTAAGCACTACACATGACATACTATCGTATCATGCCTATAAAGCATGGTCGTCCAATCCTAAGCTAGATGAGAATCAAACTACTCTGATACCAAAATGTAACACTCTAATATTTAACCCAACACGCCTAGGACGTATTAGGATTAATTATTAGTTATTACTCCTTAAAATTCATTTGTAAATATTACTTAGGAAAATCAGGCAAACTAACACTTCCTTTCTTTTTAAATTGTTTGAAAAGCTCATCATTTCCTTTCTTTCAAATTTTGGCATTCACCATTTTATGTGGGTAAAGCTTTTTGTTTGAAAATCTAACTCCATAACTTTGTTCCATATATAAAAAGAGTCACTTTTATGTATTTTATGAAATTTTTGGATAAACTTTAGTCTTTTTGAGTTAAGGACTATTTTTAGGGTTTATTATGGTGGTAATGTTTATTTTAAAAAGCATGTTGATATTTATAATCTACACACAAAAAGCAGCATATTTATGCATGTTTTGAAGTTTTGTAAGAAACATAGATTTTGAGCATGTGGGTTTGGTCTAGGCTAGTGTGCATAAGAGGAATTTTTTTGAAACTAACCACATATTTGGAATTTACATGAAAAATGGAGCTTGTACATGTGATTTAGATATTTTTGTAATTATGTAGAAATTTTGGTGTTGAAATGTAATTTTATAAAGTTTAGGGGCTTTTATCCAAAAATTGAATTTTTAGGGTGTAAAACTATAAAAATAGGTTCTGAAACAGTAATGTATGTGCTTGGAAGGAAAAAATGCATTGTGGGCTCATTTTACAATTTGAGTAAAGTTTAGGGGTCAAAATATAATTTCTCAAATTTTTGGGATTTTTGGGCAAATTTGAAAATCTCAAGGGTAGGACTGTAATTTCAATAGAATTACGATGACAAACTTGTTTTTGGATAAAAAATTAAGTTTGGGGCTATTTTGCAAATTTTATAAAGTGCTCTTTAGCAAAAATTAGGAGTCTTAAGGTCTTTGAAAATAAATTATTAGAACATATGCTTTAAAGGAAGATGGTCTTGGTTTCCACACACCCTTGGAGAAGAGGAAAAGTATGTTTTTCAAGTTACTCATGTCATCAAGCTCAAGCCAATTTATTTAAAAGGATTTGTTACTTGTGATGTTATATATATTAATGACTCTTAGTTATCTATTGATGAACTATGACTAATTATTATACCTAATTGCCATACTTGACTGGACTATGATTGTTGACTGTTGATTTTGAAATAATCTGACGTACTTGACTATGATTCATTGGTAATATATGTGATATTAATTGTCATCCTTGATCCTGTTGATGGATTAATTGCATGTGCATTCATACTAAGCATTGTTCATGATTAATCTTCAATGAATCTCATTAATGGAATGTGTTAAGTCAAGTATTGAATAAGACATGAATAAGGAAAATTATGAGCTTGGGACACTGTTGTGGTGTACTATATAGTGCATTTGCAAGCCAATTTGCAAAGTAAGGAAAATTGAGCAAGTAAAGGTTGTTAGATGTATTAGTGTCACGCCATGGCACGGACCATGAAGAATGTAAGTATGAATGTCTATCAACTAAAAGAGAACTCTCACCCTTTTACACTAGATTAAATCCTGATCAAGGTTTAGTAGTGACAGATCATGTTTATACATCATGATGATGAATATTATCCATGACTAGTTGAGGTTTGGTATTGATTGAGGTTCGCGACGCATTCTGTATGTTAGGTATGACCTCATAGCCTAGGGATCCCTGAGAGGTTAATGAATAAGTGAAAATGAGCTATGCTCAAAGAAAGTTTAAGGTCTTAGCCTGCTTATTGTTGAGGTTTGCTTCTTTCATGCATGCATGTACTTACATGATTATGTTTCATCCTTTCCTAAATGCATGTAGCCTAAGTGATATGTTTGTTTTTCCATATATGCATGCCCATATGAAATAAATATTCGAATGTGAAACTTTCCTCATGCATATATATATATATATATATATATATATATATATATATATAACCATATTAAAATGAAATGTCCACTTGATAATGACAATTGCAAAAACTCTAAAATTGACTGCATTGTGGCATGTATACCTTTTCTATAATAAACCAAGTAGGCCGAAGACGTACGATGATGACACCATATGCATGTTTTACTATTGAGATTCATTAGGATTCTTACCCCTTTAAATTTCCATGTATGTCTCTAAATAGCAGGACATCCTAAGATGTTTGAGCTTGTAGATAGATAGGGATAGCTATGTTGGAGACATTGTTAGGATTATTAAATATTTATCCTGCTTATATCTCTAGGCATATGATTATCATTTTGGTTTGGATTACTATATGCAGGACCCATATAGCTGTTTGACATGTTTATTCATTAGGCTTTTATTGCTATGTACCTCGGCTTGTAGTAGACAGTTAGGTTGTTATGCATCGTGGCACTATTTTAAGGTATTGTAACTCTTATTGTAACACCCTAACTCTTAACCTCATACGCTCGAGTCACATCCAGGTTAGTTATTAGTTGTTATGCCTTTGTTTTAGATCTTGAATTTCTTTTCTTTAAAATGAGTTATAAAATACGACTAAATTTTTCTTTTTAAAACTTAAAACTAAAAATGCGGCCGCGCATGTGCATAGATACGACTATTAAACGTAAAACATAACAACCAATATACGTCATCTTAACAATCATGAATAAACCATAGAATAATCGCAACATAAATTATAGTAGTATATCATAATCATGACATAACAACGATGTCATTATAAATATAAGGACACCTAGGGGTATCAAATACACCAACCAGCTTTAACTAACGCAAACGGTATATTAACAAAGCTAGACTAGTCTTCATGCTTCCGCTACGCCCTACTCTGACTAGATGACGTGATTCCTATGCCGCGCCTTAAGGAAGATCATGAACATCCGGCATCAATCCTGCTAGAGACGACACAGGAGGGAAAAACAAAAGGGGTGAGAATACTTATACAAGATTCTTAGTAGGGCTCCATGACTTTAACACAAGTGTCATCATCGTCGCCCAGCCACTTTGGGTTTCGTTATGAAAGAGGTGTACATGCATAGGTTCAGTTTTTAATTTCAAATCCTATTATCTGAAGTGGGTTTCTTTTAGCATGAGTCTTGATGGTATGAATGCGCAGAGATATTTTATGTATGCATGGCAATACACTCAAAGGAACTCTTATAATTTACCATTTACTTTTTTGTTGCATCTTGCTCATCGGTGGCAAAGAAAAAAACCTTTCTTTTCTCTCAACTCAAACTCTCATCTTCTTCCTCTTCCACCACCATCCTCAACCTCCTCTCAACCTCAAACCACCACACCTCCACCTTAGAACAACTCTCAAACACATAACATTTCCATTTTCATTTAAAGAAACAACTTGGTAGGGATTTTGTTTTGAGTTCTTCATCTTATTTCTTGTCTTTCATTTTTCAGATTTTGATGATGATTGAATGATTGGGTTGTTGTTGTTCTTCTTCTTCCCTTTTCAATTTGAATCTTCCTTTTCTTTCTTCCTTTTTTTGGTTTTGTTGTTGTTGGATGATTGAAAACCATGGCTTAATGATGAGAGATCTTGATGGTGGGGTTGATACCACCCTGTGCTTGGCCTTTAGAGCTTAAGGTTTAGTTCATTTTCGATTTTAGAGAATGATGATTGTAGAATACTTGTTGCTTCTTTTGAAATATTTTCCTTTCTTTGATGTTCAAGGCCATAGCTTGATGATGAGGGTTTCTTGATGTTCGTTGTGAAACCATCATGTGTTTGACCTCTAAAGCTAAAGGCTTGATTTTTGGTTTCACAAGAGTATGGAAAATGGTTTATTGTTGGTTGTCTTTGTTGGTTTTTCTTTGAGCTTGATGGTGAGTCTAAAAAAATGAGATTCTTGGAACCATGGTGTCAAAAGACTTTAAAGCTTGTTTCCTTTTGGTTAAGATTGATTTGGGGTTGAGAGTTTGATTCTTTAAAGTCTTGAAATGAGCTCTAGCAAGATATAAAAATGGATTTTTTCTATTTCAAGTTTTTGCATCTCATGTTTATATCTCAATGCCTTACATATGATGTTAATTTTAAAGTCATCACCTTAAATCTTAAAGACTAAAGAAATGGACTTATATTTCCATGTTTAAATTTCTAGTCTTGCATTTCATGTTTATATTTCAAGTCATCACCTAAACTTTGAAGATTTAAAAATCAACTTGCATTGTCATATTTACATTTCAAGTCTTGCACATCATATTTATATTTCCAAGCCATCACCTTATAATGATAAAGAGCTAAAATGAGGTTTGCATAGCATGTTTATTATTCTTGTCATAACCTAAATCCCTAGAGCTCAAAGACTTGCCCTTGTATCTTAAAATGGAAATCTTGATCATGGCTATTGAATATGTTTTAGCCATGATACAATGTTGGTTTAGATTTGCAAAAATATGAATTTGATTTCAAAAGGAAAGCTAGAATGATGTTCTAAAATGATCTTGAAATGAAAGAGCAAATTGAAATGTGTTAAAACTTTGATTTCTTGAAATGATTTGGTAATCAATTACCATGCTCATGTAATCGATTACTAGGATGCTCTAAAGCCCAGATAAGTTTTTAATTCTGGTAATTGATTACTAGCACATGTAATCAATTACCAGAACGCCAAATGTGCAAATAAGTGAGTTCTAAATAAGATAAAGTGGATTGGTAGCTCTATATGCTTATGTGTTGAATTTTGTGAATGATGATTCCCTAGTATGCCATTTATATGACTTATGGCATACTGGTTAGGAGGATGTTTACTACTATAAGATGATGATTGATAATATGCTTATGTGAATTAATGATATGATGATATTGTGCCATGATGAGATTATAATTGACTTGGTTAAGATGCATGATCCATAAGAATTATAAACATGATATTTTTTATGATAAATTATGATTGCTCACATTGCATCTCTAATTAACATGCTAATATTAAGGTGACAAAAGACATATAAAAATGATCCTCTAGACTCTAGGAATTAATGGTTATGAAAGGTGATCCAAAAAGAACCCTTTAGACTCCATGAATTAATGGTTATGAAAGGTGATCTTATGTCCCCTATCCTGCACTTTGAGTGAAAAATTAGCTTATCAAGAAGATGAGTATAGACCAATGATGACTAGTTTAGGTATGAGCTCATAACTTAGAACTCTCAAAAGAGGAGAGTATTAGGGTGGCCCCAAGAAAGAGAATAAGAAGTTTAAGTCACCCAGGCCAAAAAGATAATGAGGAAATATCATGTTAAAAGAATTTTTGCATTCTCTATGTTATGTCTGTAACACCCTAAAATTTAATTAAAAATTAATTTGAGCTTTATTAATCTTAATTTCAAAAATCTAATATTTTAGAAATGATGAGGGCGGCCCAATGGACCTGTCAAAAAAAAAAAATTTCGGCCGGTGAATAGTAACCTTGCGGGCCCCAGCCCGAGGGACGCTTAAACCCTAGGTTCGGCCAAGGTGCCCAAAATTAGGAAAACATGGGAATAAGGTTAGAAATAGGTGTGAATGATAATTTTATACTTAAAATTAATTTTCGGGTAATATCGGTTTAATGGATTGCGTTACTCGTTCGTGAGATTTTGTGGTTTTTAACACAAAAGGTATTTCCATCACCACAAATGGATGATGTCCACCTACTAAGGACATGTGGAAGGCCAAGATTTAATCTTGGAATCTAAGATTAAACCTTAGCCATCCATTGTTGCTTTATGACATAAATAATGATTTTTTTACTAAATATCTCCATTTCAATTATTAAAGCAAGCTTAGTCACCAACTTCTCTTCCAAGATAAGAGCAATTTCGTGGTCAGCAAGGGGAAGAAGAGAGCAGCCACCATTTTTGTCCTCAAGAGCTTGTTCTTGAGTTCCAAGCCCAAAAACTCCAAGCTAGAGTTGTTGGATCATCAAAAGTTCTTCACTAAGCTTATTCTACACCCAATTCCCTACAAATCTAACCGAACAAAATCTCAATCACTCATCAATCCTTACCTTTCTCCCTCACACCTCACTGATATCAGAGGGGTTTGAAGTTATATTGGGAGCTTTGGAGGAGAAGGAATCAAGTTTGGTTAATCTTGAAGCCAAGGAGCTAATAGGTTATTACAAGTAGGGTTTTTCTTGCCTTTTCTTTGTCAAAGTTTTCTAATCTGTTTTGGGTTGTGTTAAGTCCGAAATTTCTGGTTATTTTGGATGATATTATGTTGATATTGATGTGTGAATTTTGGTGGTGGGTTTGGATGGTGTTAGAAGATGGGTTTTATCAAAGTAAGTTTGGACTAAGTTGCTGGAAATTCTGTTTTCCTGTATGTTGCAGTTGTTCACGAAATTTTTGGAATATTTTTGGGTGTTTTCATGAGCTATAAAAATTATATGTTGGAGTAAACATCTTAAACTAATTACCTGAATTTTCTTGGGTGTTAGTTTTAAGGTTTGATGCTTCAGAAAAATCAGAAACCGAAATGAGGCAGATGCTGTCCTGATTGTTGAGACTGAGGCAGTAAACTTGTCCGAATTTATTACCATAGCAAATGATTGAAATAACTCTTGAAATTTTTACACGAAGTTAATAATATATTGAAGTGTCACTGTGAATTTTATTGTGAATTAATTCAATCATTTGTTGGGGTTAAAAATTAGGGGAACTCGGTTCTGGTCTGGGAATTGGTGGCCCCTCACCACTAAATTTGTACATTTTACTGAGGTAGCTATAGAGCTGTGTTTATCCTGAAATTTTTACAGGTTATTCTAGACACATTGAAGTTTCATACAGAATTTTTGTGACTCTTGAAATGGCTGTTTGATATGATAATGAAATGTTGTGCCTAGGACAGTAACTCTGCCCATTGTGCTGGGAATGGAACAATGCTTTGAATTGAGAATGTAATGGCACTTTGGCTTCTAGTATGACATAAGTATTTGATATTAAGTGTTTGACCATGTGACTTATGACATGTAAATGCATGCTATGGATTTTAAATATTGAAGTATGAGAAAAGAATGAGAATTTCATTGTGAATGATTGCCTATATGTGGCCTATGTATGCATTTGAGAAAAGAGAAAAGTATATGATGCCATTATAAGGATGTATAAATTTAAATTGTGCATGTTCTGACATATGGACAAAATAGAAACAAGACTTAGATTGAATGAGGAAGGCGAAAGTAGTAACTTCCCAAAATTTATTTTGAGTCGGTAGACGTATCGGCTAGAATAGATCTGTGTGGATTCCTAAATGGAAAAAATGAAGTTCGATGACCACGTATAGGAATGAGCTAGTCCTTAGGGTCTATTCCCTTGTGTGGTGTGATCCACCATAAATACCCGTTGGGTATAAACGGATCTATTGTGGAGTTGTCCACTGAAAATACCCGTTGGGTATAACTAAGTCTTTCCTATGTCAATGAAAAGAGAAAAAATGCACTAATTGGCTTTCTATGGCCATGATGGAAATCAAGTCACTTTGAGATAACTTTACTGTATTTAACATATGTATCACCTATATCATATGAAATCCTTTAAGCAGATTTACTTACTATGTGTTTGAGCTTCTGGATATATGTACATGTACTGATTGATTGTTAAAAGCTACCCACTTCGGAAGGATGACTTTTGGACTTAAAAATGAACCTTTGATATATGTTGCATGCTCACAATTTTACTAATAAACCGAAGTGGCTGGGGCGATGACGATGACATTATGATTGTGATTGGGGAGTTGCCCTATGAGAATTATAAAATTCTCACCCCTATGTGTTTGTTTCCGTGTCGCCAGGTTAAGCCAAAGGATGATGATGCTGCTATGCAAAGGAGTGTAGGATTGTTATAGTGTAGTAGTTACTGTTTTATTCTCCTATACTTAGTGAAATGAGTATGTATGTAAATGTATTAGAAGACAGATGTACTAAAGCTCATAAAGGAGCTTCCTTATGTATTTTAGCTGTATGTTTAATAAACTTGATGTTTACATGTAATATGTTTTAATAGAATTACGCTTAGTTATCTTCGTACGTAATCGAGCTTGCTATAGATAATTAAGAGATCCGCTAATCAACAAGTAACAACTCTCGAGTACGATATCATAGCTTAAGAATGGGGTTGTACTTGGGAGGATGTTACAATGTCCATTGACCATGACCACTATGATATCTTGCTTATGGCATCCACATGCATTCATAACCTAGTATGTTGCATTCATGCATTAAGTGTAACGGAATTTTGCCGTTTGAGTACAAATGACCAAAATGCCCCTAAGATCGTTTTTGCCTGGAATTCGAGGACAATCGACAGTCCTCGAATGGGTCAACTCAATGTTGAAGGGGATTATATTTGTTATGTTTGATATCCGAGGTGAAAATCTCGTTTTCTGAACTTTCGACTCAAAATAACCAAAATACCCCTGTGTTCTACACGGGTAAAAGGTGCCGTTTGAGCCGAATTTTTCCAGGAAGTTTGGAATGATGTTTTTGAGTGATGTTTGATGTTTAGTCAAGCCCAGAAGGTCCGGGCAATTTTAGTGCAAAATTACCATTTTGCCCCTAGAACAGTGTACAGTGAGCCTAATGACGCAATTAAGCAAACCTAAGCAATATTAGGCTCTAATCGAAGATTAATTTATTTCGATAATTAATCTAGAGTCAAAATAATTTATTAAGGTTAATTAAAACCTAAGATTGCTTAGATAAACTCTAATTGCATTCTTTAATTCAAGATTCCTAGTCATGGAATCTTGAATAGTATTTTTCTCTCCAATTCCTTAAATTAAGGAATTGTGTCATACCTCATTTGACCAAAAGAATGATTTTAAATTGTTAATCTAGCAAGATTACCCTCCTAATCAAGTCTTGACAACCTTAATTAGCCAATTACCTCACCTAAACACTTTTTTACAACTCCTAACCAAAATCTTAATCAAAGAAACACCTAAACACATCACTAAAACACAATTACATGAACAAATTAATCCTCCCCTCTGCCCAATCTGGCCAAATGCATGGCCCTAGGAAAAGTGTCACATGTTGAATTTTATCTCACTCAAGAGCCATGCCTAGGCCATACCTCAAACCATACCTCACCATGCTTTCAACTATGCTTTGCCCATGCCTTTGCCCATACTAATCAAGAGATATTTTCCTCCCTTGGCAGCCACCATTGTGCAAAAATTTCTATAAATACTAAGCCTTGAAGAACCTTGATACACTTTAGATCATTTGCTAAGTTTAGTTGTCTTGCACTTTCTTGCATTTTCTCTCAAATTTCTCTTCATCTTCTTCATCTTCTTCTTCCTCTCAAAGAACCTTACCACCACCACAAACAACCATAAACCACCACTACCTCACCTCAAACCATCTCTTAAACACTCAAACTTTCCATTTCCAAGCTTAGAAACTCAAGGAAAAATCATCTTCCTTGAGCACCCTTGGCCGAATCCATCTTCACTTCCAAGAGACGATTTTTTCTTCTCAACTCTTCAAGAATCAAGCTTTCTTTCTTCCATTTCAAAGACTTCCTTAGGTAGGGGTTTGTTTTCAAAGTTTTGCTTGTTTTCTTTAAGAAAAGTTCTAGTTTCCTCTTGGTTCAAAACTCTTTCTTTCTTCCTTTTTCCTTTTCGGCCATGAGGCCTATTCTTGAGAAAAACTTTAGCTTGATGATGAGGTTTCAAGATAATGACTTGTTGATGTCATGTGAGAAACCTCTAAAGCTTGAAACAACTTGGTCTTGGACCATACATGCTTGTGTTTCTTTCTTTTCCTTGGTTTTATTTTCGGTTCCTTCTTCTTTTTCCCTTGAATGATTTTGATTTTCTTCTCCTTTTCCTTTAGAGATTTCGGTTTCCTTTCCCTTTGTTTGAACAAAGTTTGCTAAAAATGTTAAGTAGATCACAAAAGTTTTGTTAAAGAAAATTAATCCTATATTTTCAAAGAGCTCTAAGCTTACCCTTGCCAACCTTAAAGTTAGTCGGCCATTCTAAGAGTTACTCTAGATTGAAGCCCATGAGCAATAAAATAAAGAATATGACTTAGTTCTTTGTATTTTGTTTAGACAAAGTGTTGAGCTTTGTGTCTATTTTCTTGAGCTTGATGATGAAGTTCAAAATCAAAGGCTTCCTTGAAGTCTTGGTGCCAAGAACTCTAAAGCTCACTTTATGTTGTTAAGATGCATAATGGGTTAAGGTTGTAATGTTCCTTTAAAGTCTTGAAAGAGCTCTAGTTAAGAATAAAATGAGTTGCACACATGTTTAAGTTTATGCCTTGCATAGCATGTTTATTTTGATGTCATCACTAAACTCTCAAGAATAATTAAATGGACTTGCATTATCATGTTTAAATTTCAAGCTTGCATTTCATGTTTATATTTCAAGTCATCACTTAATCTTTAAAGATAATAATAAGGTTGCATCTCATATTTATTTTATGCTCTCACTTTACTTTCTAATGAAGAATAAAATGAGTGCATATCATGTTTAAGTTTATGCCATCACATAAACCTCATAGAGCTCAAAGACTTGCCCAAGTATCTTGCATAAAGTTTTAGAAAATGGAGGCATTTCAAGGATGCCATTTCAGCCTTGTGGAGATGATGATGGACTTGGATGAGTTCATCTAATCATAAGTGCCCATAGTCTAAGTCTTGGAATTTTTCTAAGCTTAGATGTACTCAAGGAACTTTATGAACAAAGTTTTATGTTTTAAATCCATTCCTTGAGCTAAATAATTTAGCTACTGACCTAGAACATATTTATATGATTTCAATGAGATTAATTGGTTTCTAAAAGAGTTTTGAGTTCCTAAAATGATTCCAAGAAAAACTAGCAACTTATATGCATTTAAATCAAGTGATTATGTGATTCTATGAAGCTTATGTTTTCGGTTCTGCCCTTGATGTTTGGCCACTGTATAAATTCTGTTCTAAGGTGTTAAAATGTGTAAAATTATGTTTGAGTGAAGCAAGGAACGATTTAGGAAAGATCATAAAGAACAAGTAACTAAAAAGGACTTAAAATGTGAATTCTAGAACACTTAGAATGCACAAACTTGTAAATCTGTTCCAGCATAATTGGACTCAAGGAAATTAGTTCATAATTAGTGGATATGTGTAGGAATCCCTCATAATTGGTTTAGGAGTTAATTATAAAGCCATAGGTGAAGACGGATCTTAAAAAAGGTCTAAAACGGAAATTCTAGAACCTCGTAATCATATGATAATTTTCTGCCCAAAATGCATAATGCTGTTTGGAATTTTTAGTAAGCCTAAATCTTAGTGAGAATTATAAGTGATGATCTCTTGGGTGTAATAAGGATGTAATATGGGTATTAGAATAATTAGAACATAAGTTTAAGACCCGTAAGGGCCAAAGCATAAAACAATATGAAGTGTGATGTGAGAATGAGGAGCGAGTATGCTTGTGTTATGTATGAATGTGTTAATGTCATGAGTATGATAACATGAGGATTCATGGTATGTTGTGATGATGACTTTGGTATATTGTGGGCATAATACATGAGACCATGTGATATAGATAAATCAAAGAAAGTATGTTTTTATGATTGAAAGGTTTATTTGATTGAGGAATTTATGAGACAACATGCATTATGTGAGTTATGTGGCATGACTCAAATTTGAGGAAATTCGGGTGTAGTCGTTATGCTCCGAATTTCCGTCAAATTTGAGGGACTTAAGAAAGTTTTGAAAAATAAGATGTTTAATGTGACATACCGAGACGTCTCTCCACGGTAAGGAGAAGGTAAAACCGTGAGGGCATCAACATTAGCCTGCCAAAGCGGACAAAGTCGTTGGTCTTAACCGTCGATGCGTTTTGAAGAAGGAAAAAGTCCCATGATGGGTGATCCTTAGGCCCCCTACCCGTACTCTAGGAGTTGAGATTATGATGATTATGATTATGATTATGATTCACTTATCAAGAGGATAAGTAAGAACTAGTGACGACTAGTTAAGGTATGAGCTCATAGCCTAGTTTTAGGGTTGCGGTTACTATTATGATGCTTAATGTCACAAGTTTGAGAAGAAGGAATGATGTTCAAGAGGAGTTACATGCCACTTATATGATGATTGATTATTGTTTGGTTTGCCTAAAGTATTGCCATGCATTCATGTTCTGCTATGCTGCATACATGCATTAAGATTCATCATAAAAGACACGGACCTTGGATAATTATCTTTGAAAACCTCATAATGAACTTTTGCATGTTTAACCTTTTCATAATAAACCCAAGGTTCCTGGGACGTAAACGATGACACTAGGATAGAGGTTTTCCCTGAGATTCTTTAGCAAGATTCTCACCCTCTCTCTTTTCTCTTTCCGTTATGTCTCCAGACTCGATGGTGTCGTTCGTGATTTTTGTTAACACGCCCGTGTAGGAGCTACACTACTATCCGGATCACCAGTCTTACCATTTTGAGGGTCGTTGTGCCGTACGCATTTTTGCATACATGGATCGTCCGTTTTTTTCCAGTCTCCAGCTTTCGCTTCACCCTGACTTTTCCTTTTGGCGATGATATGATTTTTGAAAGGACGCGACCCGTGACGAGCAAACCGCGCCCAACCATCATCTTCAACGGCACGTGACTATCCAGAGTATGTGACCCTCACGTCGTAACGGGAGGACTTGTCCGAGGACTCACCGCCCGATCCCTACTCAGAGATTCTGCCCTTCGGTGCCTATGGGCATTTGTAGGAGTAACGAGGACACGGTCTCTAGCCCAGGCCCATGAGGCGTGTATGAGCCGGAGGCGCCCCCACTATGGAGGCCACGTCGCTCCGCTGATCCGCATGCCCACACCCCCTCTTCATTTGGCCACATCCGAGGAGCTTCGGCAGTTTGCCCTCTCCCGTTCAAGGAGTAGCGTCTTCTGTAGGTTTTTAGAGGGGAGGGTTGTTTTGAGCCGGTAGTATCTTTTGAGGGCTTTCCATGTATTAGTTGTTTTATGTTTCTTGTATTTTATGTTTCTATTCCTGTAAGCTCTGCCCACTTATATGGGTATGACTTTATGCTTTCCTTTATACTTAAGATGATGTACGAAACTATTATGACTAATATCATGATGAATATTTCTATGATTGGTGTGCTCATACTTGTTTTACTATGCGTGATTTATTTGCTCTTCCGCTTCACATTTCATTTACGTTGTATGCAATGGCTTGCATTTTGTTTTTACGTATTCCTTCAAAAAAAAAAAATTTACCCTTATTTTCCACTAAGTAATTTCACAAATGATTTTAAAAGGAAGTAATAACTAATAATTAATCTTAATACGTCCTAGGCATGTTTGGGTTAAATATTAGGGTGTTACATTAAGATTCATGCTAAAATGTAAAGGCCTCGGATAATAGTGTTTAGAACATAATAAACGAACCCTAAGTATAAATGCCCACTAATTTCATAATGAAACCCAGAGGTTCCTGAGGACGTAGATGATGACACGTATTAGGAGGCAAAAACCCTACTAAGATTCTTGTATAAGTTTTTTACCTCTTCTTATTTTCTTTCCATCTCGTCTTCAGTGCTTGACTGGCAACCTTCGTAATCTACGTTTATGTTCCCACCTGGGAGATGCACTCGATGCCACTCACCAGACATATCACTTCGTGGGTTGATGTGTTGTTCACCTTTTGTCTTCATGGAGCACCCCTTTGAACACCCGATCACCATTACATATTCTCTACCACTACTCCATTTTTTGACGATCTCATCATTGAGCGTGCTTGTCCACAGGGAGCATATCCGCCACACTCCCATGTGCATCGTCCAGGACATCCTGGTCTATGTGCCAATCACCTCGCTACCCTAGCCGTGGTCGAACTCATCTGAGGATTCACCTATCCAGGTCTCTTTGATGGTTTTATCACTGTTCCTATGATGATGGAGGTTGGTAGTACGGGGAGGCTCCTCAGGAGCCTATGAGAGAAGTCGCACCTGTTCGTGGAGGAGCCACTCGACCCCCAAGGTGCCCTTACTCGCCCTCCACCATCTTGCCACCCCGATGAGCTGGGCCGCTGATTGGTTATCTTCTCCCTCCCAAGAGCAACAACAATAGAGGATCCAACATCTTAAGAGCGCCTGTGCACATATAGTAGAGAAGATAACCTTCTTTTGCTTTTTATTTATTAGAGATTATCTAATCTAAGCACACCCAGTAGAGGAGCAAGAGGAGAGGTCTTTTATTTAGCTTGTTGTAGCTGTTTTTATTCATGGATATTATAGGATGATTGTATATTTTGAGCCCAACCTTTGTTGGTAGGCATGATATAACTCTCTTCTTGTATATTTTGTGAATTCATGTTGTAGGTTTTGATGATGCCAATGAACAAGCAAGACAAAAATTGTAAAAGACATGGAGTTCCTAAAGATGAACAAGCAAGTGATCAAGTCAACGTTAGAATACTTAAGACATAGATCATTTTGTCAAAAGGTTTCTTTAATAAGTCCATTTGGCCACTCTCTAATTAATCATGCTTTGATTGATTTAATCTTAATGAATAAGTTTATTTTTAACTTGTAAAGATACAAGGTTGATTTGAAAGGATCGGATTTATATCAAAGATCTTTTAAAATGTTTTTCAAATGGAAGAATATCTTTACACTATGTTAAATTTTCATTTTTTTCAAGTTCTGGAAATGTATGTAATCGATTACAACACAGAGTAATCGATTACAATGCTGTTCGTGAAGCCCAGAACCTGATTTTTCATGTATGTAATCGATTACAATGAGAAAGTAATCAATTACCAGAATGGTGACCGTTGCGTTTTCAAAAATTTGTTGAAAAAAGTTATTAAAGCGTGAAAACAAAGAAAAAGTTTTAGAACTTAATTCACCCCCCTCTTGAGTTCATTGAGGCCACTTGGGTAACATATTTTGGGTATGCAAAGTGGAACGTTTAACTAGTGATGATATATATATATGTGTGTGTGTGTGTGTGTGTGTGTGTGTGTGAGTATGATCTTAATTGTTCATGGTTTGTGATGTTGTGTTTTATGTATGCCTATGTCTTGTTGTGATTTTCTCCCTTGTTACGCTGAGACGTGATATAGTTCACTATGTATGCGTGGCTCACATTTTGATTTAAGTTCAAAACAAATTTACTCGTATTTACACTAAAGTATTTTCAAGAGTTTCAAGTAAGAATGAAACAAAATAGTAACAACTAATAATTAACTTAAGCATGTCCTAGGCATGTTAGGTTGAATATTAGGGTGTTACATTTTGGTATTAGAGTAGTTTAGTTTTCACAAAACCTAAGGATTGGACCAACTATGCTTCTCAAGCATGATGTGATAGCTATGTCATGTGTAGTGCTTTATTGATAGAATAAGCTATAGGATAGCAATGCATGACCCCTATATGTGCGTGTGTGCCATGGTAACTAGCTCACTTTACATGAAGTATTGAGCTTAATCACCTCAGTGTTACTATTTCGTGTGCTTAAGAACCAATGGTGCGACGACAAGAAAGGACTCCGAGCTCCAGTGATCAGAGTAGAAGACGGCAGAAGCCCTCCGAGACATGGCAAGGGCCATGCAAATGATGTTCGAGCGGATGGACCATCCAGGCGACGCAACGGGCAACGCTGTAGAAGCACTCAAGCATGTCCAATTCTGGAATTCCGTAAGGCGAACCCTCCACCGTTTAAAAGGACCCTGAACCTAAACCAAGCTAACGAATGGATCAAGAGCATGGAGAAGATCTTTTTGGTGATCACCTACACCGAGGAGAGGAAGGTGACCTTTGCTGCCTACATGCTGGAGGCGGATGTTGAGTTCTGGTGGACTTGGCACCCAAAAATTATTGGAGGTATCTGGCACACTGATCAACTAGGAGATGTTCAAGACTTGCTTCTACGAGAAGTACTTCCCAGCGTCTATAAGGAATGCTAAGGACATAGAGTTCATGCAGCTAGTTCAAGAAGGGATAAGCATCGCATAGTACACTGGAAGTTTAAAGAGCTGATCAAGTTCTCCTGGATTTTTCAAGGGAATCCCAACCTGGTAATACGTCAAGTAGAGGCTGCGTTGAAGGTGGAGATCAATGTCACTGTTGTGTACTTGGAGATTAGGGACTTCCCTACCCTAGTCAACAAGTGTCGCATATCAAGGACGGAGAAGAAGCTGAGCGCACCCAGGCTGAGAACTTCACCAAGAAGCTAGCAGCGCAAGCTCCGAGTTTCAAGCCGCAATCAGGCCTCAAGTTCAAACAACAGTTCAGGCCGCAAGGCCCTAGGAGGAATTCCCACCATAGGGAATCGAGTGGTCCTAAGGGCAAAGCACCCCAAAGAGCCCCATTGCACCCCTAAGAACTGACACTGCCGCTTTATGCCCCAAATGTAGGAAGTCGCACTGGGATCAACCTGCTTGATAGGCCAAGGAGTTTGCTTCAAGTATAGGAAGCCTAACCACTATGCTAGAGAATGCATGGAGAAGAACCCAATGGTCCTCAGCCCAAACCACAATACCAAGGAAGGGTTTTCACCCTCAACGCGAAGACTCGGCAAAGTCCAGAAACCTTATAGAAGGTAAGTGTGAAATGAATGGTAGAACCTTAAGTGTACTGTTTCCTGCACAACTCATTCATTCATATCACATGCCATGTCGAGTCTTTTCAATTGTATGTGTCGGAAGTTCCTTTTGATCTTACCATTTCTACGCCCACTGGCAAACCTATTAGGACTTGTAGGTGTTGTTTAAATTGTCATTGCATTGTTGAAAGTAGACCTTTTATTCTGGATTTAGTTTGTTTGCCTATGTATAGTCTAGATATGATTCTCGGTATGGATTGGCTTTACGCCAACTGTGTAATATTAAACTATTACACAAAGTCTTTATCCTTCTCCTACCCCTATGCCTAGTAAACCTTTAAGCCTTTACATAAACGCTTCTAGAAGTCAACTGTTATAGGGAAGAGAGTAAGGGATATATTCTCCTAGCCACTAGCAAAGTAGACTTTGAGCAAAACATTAACGATGTGCTCTAAGAGACCATCCTGAGGTATTTCTGAATGATACAGAGTTCCTCAAGTGAGAGAGATTGAGTTCTCTATAGAGTTGGTCCTGGGAATGGGCCTATCTCCATAGTGCCCTATAGAATGTTACCCTTAGAGTAAACCGAGTTGAAGGTGCGGTTAGAGGTGGAGAAAAGTTTGTGAGACTCAGTGCTTTACCATGGGGAGCCCCCTCTTGTTCGTTAAGAAGAAGGATAGGAGTATGAGGCTTTGTATAGACTATAGGCAATTGAATCGAGTAATGGTGAAGAATAAGTACCTTTTGCCTAGGATTGATGATTTGATAGACCAGTAAAGGAGTCCAAGATTGATTGAGGTCAGATATCACCAGATTAGAGTAAGGGATGAGAACATACCCAAGTATGCTTTTGTAACACCCGAAAAATTACTTAAAAATTAATTTAAGCTTTATTAGTCGTAATTTCAAAAATCTAACAGTTGGGCACTGATGAGGATGGCCCAACGGACGTATAAAAAAAATAGTTTTTGTGAATAGTGTTTTGCGGGCCCGCAGGCTCGCTAACAGCTAAACCCTGGATTAGGGACCGAAGTGCCCAAAATTAGGAAAATATGGGAATAAGGTTAGAAATAGGTGGGAATGATAATTTTATACTTAAAATTAATTTTTCGGATAATATGGTTAGATTGGATACGGCGTTTACCCGTTCGAGATTTCGTGTACGGTTTTTATACCGAAAGATACTTTCATTACCACAAATGGATGATACCCACCTAATCAAGACATGTGGAAGGCCGAGATTTAATCTTGGAATCCAAGATCAAATCCTAGCCATCCATCATTGCCTTGTTACCTAAATGATCATTACTTTGTTAAATATCTTCATGTCATTTATTAAGCAAGCCTAGTCACAAATTCTTCTCCTCCAAGCCAAACAATTTCGTGGTCAGCAAGAGGAAGAAGATAACAGCCACCATTTTTATTTCCTTGAGCTTGTTCTTGAGTTCCAAGCCCAAAAACTCCAAGCTAGAGTTGTTAGATCATCAAAAGTTCTTCACTAAACTTGTTCTACACCTCAAACTCCAAACATCTAACCGATTAAAATTTCAAAACCTCATCATATTCACCTCATCCATCACTGATCAGAGGAGGGTTTGAAGGTGTTTTGGGAGTCTTGGAGTGAAGGACTCTCATCTTGGAGCAAGCTAGAGACAAAGAGAGACTAGCCTTCAAGAGTAGGGTTTTCTGCTGCCTTCCTTGTGAAATTTTTCAATTCTATTTTGGCTTGCCCTAATTCCGAAAATTTTGATGATACTGATGGTTAACATATTGATATTGATGTATGAATTTTTGTATTGTGTTTGGATGGTTTTAAAATGGGTTTTCTCTAAAGTGAAATTGGAACTAGGTTGCTGGACTGATTCCTGTTCTGTGATCAGAACCTTTCACGAATTTTCTGGAAATTTTGTGGGTGGTTTCATGAGCCATGAAAATTATATGTTGTAGCTAACCCCTTAAACTAAATACACGAATTTTCTTAGGGGTTAATTCTAAGGTTTGATGCCTCAAAAAAATTAGGAACCGAATTGTAACTGTTGCTGTCTGAATTGTTGAGACTGAAGTAACAAGATTGCCCGAATTTTTCATCATAGCAATTGATTGAGATAGCTCCTGAAATTTTTACACAAGACTAATAACATGTTGAAATACCTCTGTGAATTTTCTTGTACCATGATTCCATCGAATTCTAGGGCTAAATATTTTGTGAACACAAGTCTGGACTATGAATTTGTGGCTTCTGACCACCAGATTTGCCTATTTTATTGAAGTGGTTATATGGCTTTGATTGCCCTGAAATTTTTACAGGTTGTTTTAGACACATTGAAGTGTCATGTGAAATTTTCCTTAAGGGTGGAATGGTTGTTTGGTATGGTGACAAATTGTTGTGCCTAGAACATTAATTCTGCCAGGATAATGAGATGTGGAAATGGCTGAAATTCTATGATAGTATGTACATATCTTACTGTGTATGTTCGAAACATATGGGGAAAACAGAAACAAGGCTTAGAAAGAATTGAGAAGGAAGGCAAAAGAAGGACTTCCCTAGAAAAGTTATGAGTCGATAGACGTATGGCTAGGCATAGACCTGAGTGATCCGAAATGGAAAAAAATGAAGTTTCGTGATTCTGAATAGGAATGAGCTCATGTCCTAGCAGTCTATGGTCCTCTGTGAAATTGTGAAATGTGAATGTATCTCTATGTGAGAATAAGCCTTCCCTATGTTGAGAAAATTGAGAAGATATGAGGAACGGAGTTTCTGATTGTACATATTATTACTCGATCAATTATTGTGATATTATCCTTAGTTCCCCTGCAGGTTTTCAAGATTTCTGTGTATGATTTTGTATGAATATTGTATATGCATGAATTGCTTATGCTTACTGTGTGTAGTATATGGGGGAAACTACCCTACTGAGAATTTTATAATATTCTCACCCCTATGTGTTTGTTTCCGTGTTGCCCTAGGTTAAGCCAGGGGATGGGGATTGCTTATGCAAAGGAGTAGGATTGCTGGAGTATACAGTCCTGTTTTATTACTGTTGTACTTAGTGAAATGAGTATGTATGTAAATGTATTAGAAGACAGATATGTACTAAAGCTCATAGAGGAGCTTCCTTATGTATTTTTAGCTGTATGTTTAATAAACTTGATGTTTACTTGTAAGATGTTTTAATAGAATTACGCTTAGTTATTTACGTAATTGAGCTTGCTATAGATAATTAAGACCGTTAATTAACAAGTAACATCTCTCGAGTATGATATCATAGCTTAAGAATGGGGTTGTACTTGGGAGGATGTTACACTTTTAGGACTCGGTATGGTCACTTTGAGTTTACGATGATGTCGTTTGGATTAACTAATGCTCCTGTTATGTTCATGGACTACATGAATAGGATCTTTAGACCCTATTTAGATCAGTTCATGGTTGTTTTCATAGATGATATACTCATTTATTCGAAGACTCATGAGGAGCAAGAGCATCATTTGAGGTTAGTTTTGGAGATTCTGAAGGAGAAAAAGTTGTACGCAAAGTTGTCTAAATGTGAATTCTGCTGGAGGAAGTGAATTTTTCGAGTCATGTAGTGTCAAAAGGAGGTATCACAATAGATCCTAGTAAGATAGAACTGATGAGCTTGGAGAAACCTACCACAGTAATAGAAATACGAGACTTTTTGGATTAGCTGGTTATTACCATAGGTTCATTAAGGGATTTTCCCAGATTTCCTTACCCTTGACCAAGCTTACTATAAAGAATGCCCCTTTTGTTTGGACTCTAGAGTGTGAAAAGAATTTCTATGAGTTAAAAGTGAAGTTAACCACCCCAATGCGCCATTTGAGGTGTATTGTGACATTTTAGGGAAGGGTTTGGACTGTGTGTTGATGCAAAATAGGCAAGAGGTGGCCTATGCATCCAAACAACTTAAGCCTCATGAAGCAAATTACCCCACCCATGACCTTGAGTTAGCAATTATGGTGTTCGCCTTGAAGGTGTGGTGACACCATTTGTATAGAGTGAAGTTCGAGGTATTCTCTGATCACAAGAGTCTCAAGTACCTCTTTGATTAGAAGGAGTTGAATATAAGGCAAAGGAGATGGATAGAGTTCTTGAAGGATTATGATTTTGGGTTGACCTATCATCTCGGCAAGGCTAATGTAGTGGCTGACACCTTGAGTCGAAAGTCACTACACTTGTTTTATATGATGGTGAAGGAGGTAGAGTTGATTGAGAGGTTTAGGGACCTAAACTTGGGATGACATTGACCATGAGAGCATGAAGATGTGCCGTCTCAGTGTAATAAGAAACTTTAAGGAGGGAATCAGAGCCTAACAAGAGGATAAGGAGTTTAAGGAGACCTTAGAAGCGAGAGAAGAAGGAAAGTTGAAAGGTTTCACCCTAGGGCTAGATAAGCTATGGAAGTTTGAGGCTGGATTTGTATGCTAAGGTGGTGACCTCTAGAAGGAGATTTTGAAGGAGGCTCATAAGAGCCATTTCACCATTCATCCTGGTACTACCAAGATGTATCAGGACCTGAAAAAGATGGTTTGGTGGCCCGGATGAAGAGAGATGTGACCACATGGGTTAGTAAGTGCTTAGTCTGTTAGAAGGTGAAGATTGAGCACCAAAAACCTTCAGGGATGTTGCAACCCCTGTTAATTCCCAAATGGAAATGGGATAGTATCTCGATGGATTTTGTGACGGGTCTACCTAATACCCAAGCTGGCCATGACGCTATATGGGTGATCGTGGACTAACTAACAAAGTCGGCTCACTTTTTCCTATTAAGGTGACTTATTCATTGGATAAGTTAGCTCAGTTGTATATCCAAGAGATCATGAGGTTGCATGGAGTGCTGATGATGATAATCTCGGATTGTGATATGCGGTTTACGTCACGTTTTGGGAGCCTTTCAGAAGGCATTTGGTTCAAAGCTCTGCTTGAGACGACTTACCATCCTCAAATGGATGGGCAATCGGAAAGGACCATACAAACCTTGGAGGATATGTTAAGGGCATGTGTGTTGGACTAAAGAGGAAGTTGGGATAAGTACTTGCCATTGATCAAGTTCGCATATAATAATAGTTATCATGCGAGCATTAGTATGGCACCATATGAAGCCCTATATGGAAGGAGGCATCAATCACCTTTATGTTGGTATGAGCCTGATGAGCAAAGCATGTTGGGACTGGAAGTTATGAGGGAAACAACGAACAGATCCAAATGATCAAGGATAGGATCCTTAGGCTTAAAGTCGACAGAAAAACTATGCAGATAAATGGCGAAAGACGTTGGAATTCCAAGAAAGAGAGCATGTATTCCTTAAGATCACCACCCACAACAGGCATAGGGCGAGCTATGATAGTTAAAAAGTTGAGCCCAGATTTCTTGGTCCCTTTAAAATCCTTAATAGAGTCGGGTCAATCACATCCAGAATAGCCTTACCACCCAATTTGTCCAACCTTCATGATGTCTTCCATGTCTTTCAATTGAGAAAGTATCAATCTGACCCTAGTCATGTGTTAGAGCCAGAATAAGTGTAGTTAAAGGAGGACTTAACCTTTAACCTCCGCCTACGAGGATCTCGACAGAGGAGTCAGCAGGTTGAGGGACAAAACCATACGACACGATACCAGGAGCTTTTCAGGTAACGAATTTCAGGGCGAAATTCTTTTTAAAGGGGGAGAAATGTAACGCCCCGATTTTTCCAAGTATGAAAATGACCAAAATGCCCCTGAGGTCATTCTGGAAATCAAGGAACGATCCAAGCTATCCTCAAGGGGTTAGTCTAATATTTGAAGGGGATTAAGTGTGTAATGGATGTGTCAGAGATGAAAATCTCAATTTCCTGGTTTCCCTTATGGGAAATTAGCGAAGAACCTCTGAGGTAACTTAACGCGGATTAAGTGACAAATGAACTTGGCAATCACTCTGAGTTCAAAAATGTTAATTATAAGTGTTGCAAGATTTCTAGAAAGTCCAGATGGTCCTAAGAAGTCCTTATGTGAATTTACGATTTTACCCTTGATTGGTGCGAAACAAGCTTAATTAAACGGTTATGGAAATGTTGGCAATATTTGTCTCTAATTAAAGATAAATTAATTTTATCTATTAATTTTGAGTCTAAATAATTATTTAAGGTTAATTAAGACCTAAGATTGCTTAAGGAAAGTCAAATTCCTTTCTTAATCAAAGACATCATGTCATGTCATGAGCAAATAGTAAATTCTCTCCAATTCCCTAAATCAAGGAAATATGTTAGAGTTTGAATTTCAAACTAATGGAGTTTAATTCAAACTAAGCATGCAAGACCACTCTTAATCTTGTCTTGACAAGCCTTAAACACATGATTACAAACCTAAACACCTAATTACCAATTTCTAACTCATTCCTTAATCAAATCCATCTCTAAACCTATGTCCTAACACAAATGAAAAATGAAAATTTCCCTCCCCCAAAGGCCAAGAGGCCAGCTCCCTCCTCTATTTTCCCATCATGTTTTAATTTTCATAAAACCCCAATACACTCAAAGGAACTCTCACACTTTACCATTTACTTTTTTGGTTAAGCTTGCTCATCAAGTGGCCAAAAAAAAATCCTCTCTTTTCTCTCAACTCAAACTCTCATCTTCTTCCTCTTCCACCACCATCCTCAACCTCTTCTCAACCTCAAACCACCACACCTTCACCTTAGAACAACTCTCAAACATATAACCTTTCCATTTCCAAGATCAAGCTTCCTCATTTTCAACTAAAGAAATAACTTGGTAGGGATTTTGTTTTGAGTTCTTCATCTTATTTCTTGTCTTTCATTTTTCAGATTTTGATGATGATTGAATGATTGGGTTGTTGTTGTTGTTCTTCTTCCCCTTTTTGGTTTGAATTTTCCTTTTTCTTTCTTTCCTTTTTTTTTTTTTGGTTTTGTTGTTGTTGGATGATTGAAAACCATGGCTTGATGATGAGAGACCTTGATGGTGGGGTTGATACTACCATGTACTAACCTTTAGAGCCCAAGGTTTAGTTCATTTTCAGTTTTAGAGGATGATGATTGTAGAATACTTGTTGATTCTTTTGAAATATTTTCCTTTCTTTAATGTTCAAGGCCATAGCTTGATGATGAGGGTTTCTTGATGTTGGTTGTGAAACCATCATTTGTTTAACCTCTAAAGCTCAAGGCTTGATTTTTGGTTTCACAAGAATATGGAAAATAGTTTATTTTTAGTTGTCGTTATTGGTTTTTTCTTTGAGCTTAATGGTGAGTCTAAAGAAATGAGATTCTTGGAACCATAGTGCCAAAGGACTCTAAAGCTCATTTCCATTTGGTTAAGATTGATTTGGGGTTGAGAGTTTGATTCTTTAAAGTCTTGAAATGAGCTCTAGCAAGATATAAAAATGGATTTGCATCATGTTTATATTTCAAGCTCTTGCATCTCATGTTTATATCTCAATACCTTGCATATCATGTTTATTTTCAAGTCATCACCTTAAATCTTAAAGACTAAAGAAATGGACTTGTATTTCCATGTTTAAATTTCTAATCTTGCATTTCATGTTTATATTTCAAGTTATCACCTAAACTTTGAAGATTTAAAAATGAACTTGCATTCTCATATTTACATTTCAAGTCTTATACATCATATTTATATTTCCAAGCCATCACCTTATAATGATAAAGAGCTTAAATGAGGTTTGCATAGCATGTTTATTATTCTTGTCATCACCTAAATCCCTAGAGCTCAAAGACTTACCCTTGTATCTTAAAATGGAAATCTTGATCATGGCTATTAAATGTGTTTTAGCCATACAATGCTGGTTTTGATTTGCAAAAATGTGAACTTGATTTCAAAAGGAATGTTAGAATGATGTTCTAAAATGATCTTGAAGTAAAAGTGCAACTTGAAATGTGTTAAAACTTAGATTTCTTGAAATAGGATTTGATAATCGATTAACAGCCCATGTAATCGATTACCAGGATGATTCTTTGAAAGTTTTTGGTTCTGGTAATCGATTACCAGCCCATGTAATTGATTACTAGGATATTCTTCATACCCATAACAAGTTTTTGGTCTTGGTAATCGATTACCAATTCATATAATCGATTACCATGATGTTCTTCATGCCCAAGACAAGTTTTGGTTCTGGTAATCAATTACCATGCCCATGTAATCGATTACCAGGATGTTCTTGAGCCCAGATCAAGTTTTAATTGGTAATCAATTACCAGCACATGTAATCGATTATAGAACCCAAATGTGCAAATAAGTGAGTTCTAAAGAAGATAAAGTGGATTGATGGCTCTATATACTTATGTGTTGAATTGTGTGAATGATGATTCCCTAGTATGTCATATATATATATATATATATATATATATATATATATATATATATATATATATATATATATATATATATATATATATATATATATATATATATATATATATATATATATATATATATCTGCGAGCATCACATATACATTAGCTTGATCCG
Source organism: Dalbergia oliveri (assembly GCA_030441495.1). NCBI lineage: Eukaryota > Viridiplantae > Streptophyta > Magnoliopsida > Fabales > Fabaceae > Dalbergia > Dalbergia oliveri. The sequence continues at coordinate 30,664,850 of JAMLFY010000003.1, read as the reverse complement.
TCCTTGACTTTCAGCATATTGGGTAGAAGAATGTTTATTGTTATAAGATGATGATTGATAATATGCTTATGTGAATTAATGATATGATAATATTTTGGCATGATAAGATTATGATTGACTGGTTAAGATGCATGATCCATGAGAATTATGAACATGATATGTTTTGTGATAAATTATGATTACATGCTCACATTGCATCTCTAATTAACATGCCAATATTAAGGTGACAAAAGACATATGGAAATGATCCTCTAGACTCCAAAAATTAATGGTTATGAGGTGATCCAAAAGGACCCTTTAGACTCCAGGAATTAATGGTTATGAAAGGTGATCCTATGCCCCCTTTCCCACACTTTGGGAGTTGGGAATTAGCTTACCAAGAGGATAAGTATAGACTAGTGGTGACTAGTTTAGGTATGAACTCATAACCTAGAACTCTCAAAAGAGGAGAGCATTAGGGTGGCCCCAAGGAAAAGATAATAAGAAGTTTAAGTCACCTAAAAGGATAATGAGGAAAGATCATGTTAAAAGAATTTTTGCATTCTCTATGTTATGTCCATTGACCATGACCACTATAATATCTTGCTTATGGCATCCACATGCATTAAGATTCATGCTAAAATATACGGGCCTCGAATAATGGTGTTTAGAACATAATAAATGAACCCTAAGTATAAATGCCTACTAATTTCATAACGAAACCAAAGGTTCTTGAGGACGTAGATGATGACACATATTAGGAGGCGAAAACCCTACTGAGATTCTTGTATAAGTTTCTTATCCCTTCTTCTTTTCTTTCCATCTCGTCTTTAGAGGTTGATGGCAACCTTTGTGATCTACGTTGATGCTCCCACCTAGGAGATGCACTTCGATGCCATTCACCAGACGTATCATTTCATGGGTCGATGTGTTGTTTGCCTTTTTGTCTTCATGGAGTACCTCTTTGCATATCCGATCACCGGCTCCAGGTTCTCCACTACTCCATTTTTTGACGATCTCATCTTTAAGCATGCTCATCCACATGAGCGAGTCTGTCATACTCCCTCTCTGTATTGGCTATCCAGACATCCCAGTCTACGTGCTATAGTCACCTCCTCACCCCCGAGCCGTGGTCGAACCCATCCTAGGATTCACCCACCCAGGTCTTTCTGGTTCTGCCCTACTCTCCTATGATGATAGAGGTTGGTAGTTATGGGGAGGCTCCTCTCACACAGCCTATGAGAGGAGCCGCATCTATTCGTGGAGGAGCCACCCGACCCTGAGGTGCCCTTGCTCGCCTTGCCCACCATCTTGCTACCCCCAATGAGCTAGCCCACTAGATTGGTTATCTTCCTCCTTCAGGAATCGCAGGAGTAGGAGGTAGAGAGGATAGCCTTCTTTTGCTTTTTGTTTATCAAAGGTTATCTAGTCTAGGCACACCCAATAGGAGGAATGGGAGGAGAGGTCTTTTATTTAGCTTGTTGTAGCTGCATTTTATTCATGGATATTATGGGATGACTATATATTTTGAGCCCAACCTTTGTTGGCGGGCATGATATAACTTCTTTTTGTATATTTTGGATATACAAAGTGAAACGTTTAACTAGTGACGATATATATATATATATATATATGATCTTAATTGTTCATGGTTTGTGATGTTGTGTTTTATGTATGCCTATGTCTTGCTAGGATTTTCTCTCTTGTTACGCTAAAGACGTGATGTAGTTCAGTATGTATGCGTGGCTCGCATTTTGATTTAAGTTCCAAAAAAAAAAATTTACTCCTATTTACACTAAAGTATTTTCAAGAGTTTAAAGTAAGAACTGAATAAAAGAGTAACAACTAATAATTAATTTAAGCACATTCTAGGCGTGTTAGGTTGAATATTAGGGTGTTACATAGGTGCATCAATGTAGATCACAAAGGTGGCCATCGACCTCTGAAAAAGATATAGAAAAGAAAGAGCAATGGAATGATAAACTTATACAAGAATCTCGATAGGGCTTCCGCCTTTACACACGTGTCAACATCCTCATTCTCAGGATCCTGAGTTTCATTATGAAAATAGTAGACATAGCAAGGTTCATTTATTTAAGTTTAAAAGCCTTTAGCTAAGGTAATGTCTTTTAGTATGAATTTTAATGTCATGGATGCATCATGCTACATTATGAATGCATGACAATGCCTCATGCAACACATTTCAAGAATCAATATGAATTAACATAGCATAAGGAACACGAACATAATAACATAACTTTTCTTTCTTGTTCTCTTAGGTGACTTAACCTTCTTATCCTTTTCTAAGGGGCCACCCTAATACTCTCTTCTTGAGAGTTCTAGGTTATGAGTTCATACCTAACTAGTCGTCACTAGTCTACACTTATCCTCTCGATAAGCAAATTCCCAACTCCAGAGTGCGGGATAGGGGGTATAGGATCTCCTTTCATAACCACTAATTCCTAGAGTCTAAATGATCACCTCTTTGGATTACCTCCCATAATCATTAATTTCTAGAGTTTGAAGGATCATTTCCATGTGTCTTATATCACCTTTAATCATAGCATGCCATTTAGAGATGCAAACATGAGCATATAATCATGGTCATCATCATAACTTATCATTCAACATTTCATGCTCATAATTTCATTATTTTTCTAAGTCAACAAATTTTAAGGAAATCCAACAGCATAATGGCTGGGAATGGAGTTTCCCAAATTTGCTTCCTATCATATAATATATCAAGCATGCATCTCAATTAATCATTCATAATCACAACATGCCACAAATCATCATATCATTAATCACATAAGCATGCATCTCATTTTGCATATATCCATAAACATGTCATTATCAGCATCTTATTGAAAGGTAAACATGCTCCTACCAAGTATGTTGAAAATCAAGGACCAGACCAGCTAATACATATACTATGCTCAACAGGATATATGTACAATATAGATAGTAATCATTACTTGAATAATTAAAGAATCAAGCATGAATAGTCATCAACTCATAATTTTGTATAATCACTTCAAGCCATATAATTTCTAAACAATTCATATGAACATAGCTCTCATAACATATCATTCACATAAATATCATCAAGTCATTTGATAATCATACTTTAGCCCCAAAAGGGTCAAAACTGCAAATGTCTAAAAGTTTGTGGGTCAAAGTGCAAATTTCTCATTCAACACATTTTCTCAAACTAACGATCCTCAAAATTAATTCACACTTTTAAGAGACTCATACCACTTGGAAATCATTTAAATTTGTAACACCCTAAATTTTAACCTAATATGCTCGAGTCGCATTTCGGTTAGTTATTAGTTGTTACGCCTTTGTTTCAGAACTTGACTTATCTTTTAAAATATGAGTAAGGAAAATATGACTAAATTTTTCTTTTGAACTTAAAACTTAAAATGCGGCCGCGCATATGCATAGATACCGATTAATACACATAAGACATAGCAATCATATACCCGTCATCATAGCATATATAGGTAGACCATAGTATAATCACAATACAAATCATATATCATAATCTTAACATAATAGCGATGTTCTATAAACATAAGGACACCTTAAGATACTAAACACAACAATCAAGGTCGATCATACACTAGCCCAAAGCTAAACATAACAAAACTAGACTAGTCTTTACGCTTCGCTTGACCTCTGATCCGGTAGTAACGTGATTCCTATGCCTATGCCTCAAGGAAGATCACGAACAATCCACATCATTCATGTCTGGAGACGACACGGAAGAAAGAAAAGGGGTGATAAACTTTATTCAAGATTCTAGTAGACTCCCGACTTTAACACAAGTTCATCGTCATCGTCCCAAGCCACTTTGGTTTTTATTATGAAAGAGGTGTGCATGCATAAGATTCAATTTTAAATTTATCAAATCCTATTATCCGAAGTAGGTGTCTTTTAGCATGGGTCTTAATGATATGAATGCAACAGATATCTCATGTATGCATGGCAATACATTAAAAGCATAACCAACACATGTAAATAGCACATGTCACATGATTAAATGCAACATATATATATATATGCCTCTTTTCTTTAATTTTCATAATTGAACTTTCAAGTTCTTTTCCACCCTTGCACATGGTCACCAAAAGCCACCTGTTTCACCTTCCTCGATAATTTTTCATGGTCACCAAAACTCCTCCTATTCTATCGCCTAAGATGAGCTCAATCTAACTAGCCGTCACTAGATTTAATATAGGGTAATAGAGGGGAAACACATCACTTTTTTATCATGAGTATGCAACTTTATCATTCATCATTTCATGCTCAAAGTTACATGATTCTTTTTCTAAGTCAACAAATTTGGCGAAAATCCGATAGCATAATGGCAAAGGGATTTCCCAAATTTTTTTCCCGTCGTATAACATCCAAACATGCATCTCAATCATAACATACTATATTATCATAACAATCACGTCATAGGTTCACATATTCTCATACACATGCTATTAATACTTTCATATACTCTCGATATATCAAAACTATGTATTTACTCGGTCACTTACTTTCATCATCTTTCCTATCTTATAGTATCTTATGCTTTGACCCTTACGGATCTTAAACTCATGTTCTAGCTATCCTAACACCCATAACAGATCTTCGATGTACCTAAAGGATCATTACTTGTAATTTTCTCTAATTTTTATGCTTACTAACACCTTCAAACAGCATTGCACAAATTGGTTATGATGGTTATTATTCTATTACGAGGTTCTAGAATCCACGTCTTTAAGGCTCTATATTCAATTCCTAAACCAATTATCAGAGATTCCTATACATATCCACTAATTGTAAACCATTTTCCTTAAGTTCAATTATGCTGAAACGAATTTATAACTCTTGTGCTTAAAGTGTTTTAGAATTCTCATTTTAAGTCATTTTCGTTACTTGTTCTTTCCTAACACTCCTAAATCGGTCCTTGCCTTACTCAAACATAATTTTACACATTTAACTTCATAAAATAGTATGAATACAGTGGCCAAACAAACAAGGCAGAAATCGAATCGTATAACTCACATAATCACATAAATTTATTATTTAAGTACATATAAGTTGCTAGTTTTCTCTTGGAATAATTTCAGGAGCTCAAAACTCTTTTAGAAACTAATTTATCTCATTAAAATCATGTAAATATAAGCAAGGGCAGTAGCTAAATTATTTTGCCCATAAGGTAGATTTTAAAACATAAAATCATGTTCATAATATTCTCTAAATTCACCTATGCTTAGAAAAATTCCAAGACATAGGCTATTGACACTTGTGATTAGATGCAACTCATGCCAAGTCCATCATCATTATCACAAGGCTGAAATGGCATTCATGGAATGCTTCCATTTCAAAGACTTTACTTGTGATACTTGGGCAAGTCTTTGAGCTCTAGAATATTTAAGTGATGACATAAACATAAACATGCTATGCACTTTGTTTTATTCTTCATTATAAAATAAAATGAGAGCATAAAATAAATATGACATGCAACCTTATTATTATCTTTAAAGATTAAGTGGTAACTTGAAATATAAACATGAAGTGCAAGCTTGGAAATTTAAACATAAAAATGCAAGTTCATTTATTTATTCTTGAGAGCTTAGTGATGACATCAAAAAGTAAATATGATATGCAAGGCATAAACTTAAACATGAATGCAAACTTATTTTATCTTAACTAGAGCTCATGCAAGACTTTTAGAGGAAAATCAATAGCCTTAACCCAACATGTATCTTGTAACATCCTAATATTTAACCTAATATGCCTAGGACGTATCAAGATTAATTATTAGTTATTACTTCCCTTTAAATTCATTTACAAAATACTTAGCGAAAATCAGGTAAATTTTTTTTTTTGAAATGAATCATGTAAAACAAAGTGCAAGCCTTTGCGTATAACATAATGAAACGTAGAGCGGAAGAATAAATAAATCATGCAATTCAAAAGCCTAAAGAACACATTAATCATGAAAACATTCTTCATAACATTAGTTAACATAGTTTAGTACATAACTACTGGAATATAAAGGAAATGCGTAAGGTCTTACCCATAGACTAAGTGGAAGAGCTTATAGTCCAAAATAGAAAATACAAGAAACATAAATAGCAGATACATGAGAAGTCCCAAAAGATACATCCCAAACTAAGATTACCCTTCCCCTCGAACTATGGATGGCGCTCCTCCTCCATCGATGGCACATACCCAATGAACTGGGCAAGCTCCTCGGGTGCATGAAATGGAAGGGTGGACGGGCATGACCTCCTCGACATGGACGCATCTCCGGCGACAAGCCAACCTCCATGTGTTATCGTCTCCTCGCTACCCATCCCGATGTCCATGGGTACAGCGGGGGCAAGACCTCTCAAAAGGATGAGAAGGGGGATCCTCCTGACGGGTCAGTCTCGAACGTCTCATGTGAGGCACATACTCGGGGTAGCCTCGTACCGAGAAGATGCAAGATGGGCACGACGGTTTTGCTCATCATGGGGTCGCGTCCTCTCAAAAATCATATCATCGGTAGGGAGAGTTCGGGTAAAGCGAAAACTGGAGACTGGGAATGCAAATGGATGACCCACGTATGCAAAAATGCATATAGCACAACGACCCTCGAAGTGGTAGGGCTGATGATCCGATCATAGTGCAACTCCCACATGGGCGCATCAACAAAAATCACGAACGATGCCATGAACCTCGAGACGTAACGGAAAGGAACGAGAGAGTGGTGAGAATCTTGCTAAAGAATCTCAGGTAGGGAAATCCTCTATCCTAGTGTCATCGTTCACATCCCCATGAACCTTGGGTTTATTATGAAAAGGTTAAACATGCAAAAGTTTGTTATGAGGTTTTCGCAAAGATAATTATCCAAGGTCCGTGTCTTTTATCATGAATCTTAATGCATGTATGCAGTATACAGAATATGAATGCATGGCAACATTTGAGGCAAACCAAACAATAATCAATCAACATATAAGTGGCATGTAACTTCTCTTTAGACATCATTCCTTCTTCTCAATCTTGTGACACCAAACATCATAATAGTAACCGGCACCCCTTAAACTAGGCTATGAGCTCATACCTTAACTAGTCGTCACTAGTTCTTACTTATCCTCTTGATAAGCGAATCATAAACATAATCATAATCATCATAATCCCGACTCCCAGAGTACGGGTGGGGCCTAAGGATCACCCATCATGGGACTTTTTCCTTCTTCGAAACGCATCGACTAGTTAAGACCAGCGACTTTGTCCGCTTTGGCAGGCTAATGTCGATGCCCTCATGATTTTACCTTCTCCTCACCGGAGTAGGAGAAGTACGTCTTGGTGTGTCACATTAAGCATCTTATTTCTCAAAATTTTCTTAAGTCCCTCAAATTTGACGGAAATTCGGAGGCATGACGCTACACTCCGAATTTCCTCAAATTGAGTCATGCCACATAATCTCAATCACATGTATCATTCTTATGGAACTTTCTCAATTAAAACTTTATAGTTCACATGAGCATATTCTTCTAGCTCGTTCACATTTCGAACCTCATGCATCTCAAATTAAGGCATAATACTTCATCACATCAACACGCCAATTATACACATAAAGTTTCATGCTCAAGATATTAGCATAATCACATCATCATAAATATGCTCGAGGTTCATCATCATAAATATGTTCACTCGGCCTCATATCTCATAGTATCTTATGCTTTGACCCTTACGGGTCTCAAACTTATATTCTAATTATTCCAATACCCATATTACATCTTTATTACCCAAGAGGTCTTTACTTAAATTTTTCTCTAAGATTTAGACTTACTAAAAATTTCAAACAGCATTGTGCATGTAAGGGCAGAAAAATATCATACGCTTACGGGCTTAGAATCTCAAATGACCGTCTTCGCCTAAGGCTCCATAATCAATTCCTAAACCAATTATGAGGGATTCCTAGGCATGTTTTTAAGTTGTAAACCATTTTTCCTCAATCTAACTATGCTAAAGAATTGTATTTTACCATGTCTAAGTGTGCTAGAATTCCCATTTTAAGTCCTTATCATCACCTTAAGCTTTGTAATTAATACCTAATCATTTATGAAGGGATTTTATACATGTCTTACTGATTATAAACCATTTATCCTTGAATTAATCATGCTGGAACAGGTTTGCATTTTGTGCATTAAAGTGTTCTAGAATTCTCATTTTTATCCTTTCAAGTTACTTATTCTTTTCTAACTTTTCTAAAACGTTCCTTACTTCACTCAAACATAATTTTACACATTTCCACACCATAAAACAGATTTATACAGTGGCCAAACATGGAGTTACAGAACTGAAATGTAAAGCTCATAAAATCACATAATCTCATGAATTAAAATGCATATAAGTTGCTAGTTTTCTCTTGGAATAATTCTAGGAACTCAAAACTCTTTTAGAACTCAAATCCTTACATTAAAATCATGCAATTACACATGAGGTTAGTAGCTAAATTAACTTGTTCATAAAATAGATTTAAAGTGTATAATTTCATTCATAATGTTGCTTAGGTGCTCCTAAGCTTAGAAAAATTACAAAACATGAACCATGGACATTTGTGATTAGAGGAACTCATACTAAGTCCATCATCATCACCACAAGGCCGAATGGTTTCTTTAAAATGCCAACATTTTCTTAAAAACCTTACATAGGATACTTGGGCAAGTCCTTGAGCTCTAGATCATTAAAGTGATGACATAAACTTAAACATGCTATGCACCTCATTTTTATTCTTCATTAGAAAATAAAGCGAGGACATAAGTAAACGTGAGATGCACTCATTTATTATCTTTAGAGTTTAAGTGATGGCATAGAATATAAACATGCTAGACAAGAAAGTAAACATGAGATGCAAAGTTCAATTCTTTATTTTAGTGCTCTAGGCCCCTTGAGGTTTTTACCCCAAATCAACAATCAACTTTAAGGTTGAAATAGGTAGGCTTTAAGATTTATTAAGTGAGGATGCACATTCTTGTTTTTAATCTTTAAGTTGTTTAGTGATGACTTGAAAATAAACATGCTATGCAAAGCATTAAAGTAAACATGAATGCATCTTATTTTAGATCTTAGCTAGAGCCCTTTTGCAAGACTTTAAAGGAACATGAAACCTCAACCCATTATGTATCATAAGGCAAGCTTTAGAGTTCTTAGCACCTAGACTTCAAGGAAGTCTTAAGGTTTGAACTTCATTATTAAGCTCAAGAAAATAGACACAAAGCTCAACACTTTGTCTAAACAAAATACAAGAACTAAGTGATATTCTTTATTTTATTGCTCATGGGCTTCAATCTAGAGTAAAACTCTTAGAACGGCCAACCAACTTTAAGGTTGGCAAGGGTAAGCTTAGAGCTCTTTGAAATCATATAATTAATTTTTCTTAACAAAACTTTTGTGATCTACTTAACATTTTTGACAAACTTTATTCAAATAAAAGGAAAGGAAACCGAAATCTTTGAGGAGAAAAGGAAAAGGAACCAAAACTTTTAAGGGAAATAAGAAGGAAATTGAAAATTATGACCAAGAAAAAGAATGAAAAATGTAAGCATTCTGCCTCTTAGAGTACAAATGACCGAAATGCCCCTAAGCTCATTTTCACCCTGAATTAAAGGACAGTTTGCCGGCAACCCTCGAATGGGTGACTCGATGTTTAAAGGGGATTATGTTGTTATGAATGATATTCGAGGTGAAAATCTCGTTTTCTAAACTTTAGGCTCAAAATGACCAAAATACCCCTGTGTCTACAGGTAAAAGGTGCCGGTTAGACAGGAACTTTTCCAGGAAGTTTAGAATGATGTTTATGAGCAATGTTTGATGTTTAGTAAGCCCAGGAAGGTCCAGGCAGTTTTAGTGCAAAATTACCATTTTACCCCTAGAAAGTGTAGGTAAGCCTAATGACGCAATTAAGCAAACCTAAGAAATATTAGGCTCTAATTGAAGATTAATTTATTTCGATAATTAATCTAGAGTCAAAATAATTTATTAAGGTTAATTAGAACCTAAGATTACTTAGATAAACTCTAATTGCATTCTTTAATTCAAGATTCCTAGTTATGGAATCTTGAATAATGTTTCTCTCTCCAATTCCTTAAATTAAGGAATTGTGCCATACCTCATTTGACCAAAAGAATTATTTTAAATTACTAATCTAGTAAGATTACCCTCCTAATCAAGTCTTAAACCACCTTAATTAACCAATTACCTTACCTAAAACACCTTCTTATAAACTCCTAATCAAAAGCCTAATCAAAGACATACCTAATGTAACACCCTAATAATTAACCCAATACACCTAGGCAGTATTTGATTAATTACTAGACTTTACTCTTTGCTTCAGTTCCTTAATCATGCTTTGAAAATACTTAGTGAAATTACGAGCCATTTTTTTTAAAACATAATTGAAAACGTGAGCCACGCTAACGCAAATGATTTAGCAAAATTTAAAAGACACATAGGAATTTACAAACATCACATCATAATATATTGGCTCCATCATCCAGCATCCATAATTACATATCATATAGATATTTTGCCTACCAACAAAATAAGACTAAGTGTAGGCAATCTAATAAAACATAAATAATATATGGATGGAAGGACATCCATTAATGGCACCTAGTAATAACACTCAGGGATAGGATAGATATCTGAAATATACGAGTGAAACTAGGATTCAAGTTCAGCTACCAACCACAGCCTCAATGTGATTCACGAACGCTTCCTTCCGCTAAGACGAGATGGAAAGAAAAATAGAGGAGTGAGAAACTTATAAAAGAATCTCAGTAGGGTACTCACCTCATGATGCATTGTGTCATCATCATCGTCCCCAGGAACCTCGGGTTATTATGAAATAGTGAGCATGCTAAGATTGATTTATTAAGTTCGAAAATATACTTCCGAGGTTCGTCGGTTTTAATCATGCGTCTTATAATGCATCATAAACTTAGCATGTCATGTTTATAATGAACTTTTCCTTTCATATATAATAACATAGTTATGCATAAAATCACATCATATTCCTCATCATCATTTCATAATACTATGCATAGCAGAATATCATATTTCTCATCATCATCTCATAAATACTATGCATAGCAGAACATCATATTCACATAATGCATTTACTTAGTTTCTTAGGTGACTTAAAGTTACTTTCATCATCATTTTCCTGGGCCACCCTATACTCCACCCTTTTGGGAGTAATCTAGGTTATGAGCTCATACCTTGCTAGTCGTCACCAGCACATACTTATCCCTTTTGATAAGTAAAAATTCTGTCTCTACCCTTTTGAGAGAACAGACTAGGGGCAAGAATCACCTTTTCACCGCCTATAGTTTGATGTCCAAAGGATCATTTTCTCATATATTTTAAGTCACCTTTAAGTCTTTGCATGTTATATCATAATACAATTCTTCATTCATAATCATCATAACATTTTCTCATTTATAGTCTTATGCCGAAATAATATATACCAACTGTAATCATGCATCTGGAGATTCCAAGGAAAGAGAGGTGGGTCACAATGGACACGCTTAAATACCAAATCTTTCCTTAGCCAGAATCTTTCCAAATTGCACTCTTAAGTAATACACTTCTTCCAGGAGAAGAATCTTTATTTCATGCATAAGTTTTCATTGTTTGCAACAGCAACTATAACATACAAACCAGGGAATCAATCAATGACACCAAATTCTTAATAAGCATCAAATCATATTTTAAGTACACATAAATTACTAGCTTCCCATAAAATTCTTACAAAGTTTTAAAACTCTTTTAGAACTAATTCTTTTTGTTAAACTTGAAAGAAGTCATAGGACTTTAGGCCTAACTTAACCATGGGACCGATTTATAACTTGAAAGAATGTTCATAATTAAATATTTCACTTAAGATAAAAGGAGCAAGTCTTGAGCTTTAGAGATTTAGGTGACATCTTTGAATTATTACCATGCTATGCAACCTTATTTTAATCTTATCTTTATAAGGTGATAGCTTGGAATTATAAACATGATATGCAATTCCATTTCTTTATCTTTAAGATTTAAGGTGATAACTTGAAAATTAAACATGATGCAAGAACTTGTAATATAAACATGATGCAAGAAACTGAAACGGCGGTAATCCGCAGGGAATGTGAGGGAGAAGAGAATCTTAAGCAACCGGAACGGCGGTCGCAGGGGACGGTGAGGGAAAGAGAATTACATTTTTTTTAAGCTCCAATTCTCAAGACTTCTTAAAGAATAAATTCTTTAACTCCAATTATCTCATTTCTTCGCTTATGATTCATAGGCAAGTCTTTGAGCTCTAGGATTTTTAGGTGATGACATAAAATAAACATGCCATGCATTGACTCTTTTAGCCATTATAAAATAAAGTGAGAGCATAAAATAAACATGAGATGCAACTTCTTTATTATCTTTAGAGATTAAGTGACAACTTGAAATTTAAACATGAAATGCAAGCTTGAAATTTAAACATGAGATATGCAAGTTCATTTATTTATTCTTGAGAATTTAGTTATGACATAAAATAAATATGGTTGCAAGGCATAAACTTAAACGTGGATGCAAGTTCACTTGATCTCTTTACTAGAGCTCCTTCAAGACTTTAAGAGAATTATGTTTTCAACCCAATATATGTATCTTAGCAAGACAAAGTAAAAATACATATTTCATATTCAAACCTCAAGATAAAAAACATTATTCTTTAAAGTTTTGCATTAAATGGAATGTTCAAGCTTTAGAGGCCTAACTTGTGATGGATTTACAACCCATATTCAAGGTCCTCATCATCAAGCCATCATTTCATTCCTTCCTAGGCCATTTGGCCGAAACCATGAAAGGAAAATAAGGAAAGAAAAACTGAAATTTTAGAAGCTTTGGAAACTAGTGAAACCTTCAAGTTTTAGAGATCTAACTTGTGAAAGCTTTGCAACCAACACTCAAGAATCTCATCATCAAACCATGGTCTCATCATAAGCTAGGCCATATGGCCAAAATACTTTAAAGAAAAGGAAGAAGAAGAACTAAAATGAAAACTTAAAAGAAAGCTCATGAAAACATCATTTTTGAGCTAGAAACATAACTTGTCTTAGCATAAAATGAACTTAGAAACACCTCCCTACCTAATTTGATTTGAAAGAAAGGAAGAGAACTTGGTTTTCTTGAGTGAAATGAAGCAAAATATCCTTGAAAAGCTGAAGGGAGAATTCAACCAAGAGAAAGAAAGAAAGAAAGCTTTTGGTGCTCCTAAGACTAGAATTTGTGTAAGTTATGAACTAAGCATCTAAACTATCTTCAAGCATGCCTATTTATAGAGATTTTGCAGCTCATAAATGGACAAAGGAAGGAAAGAAATCTGACCAAAAATTAGAGGAAAAAAATAAGGAAGAAAAATCATTTTGTTTGGTGGCTTAAAACATGGAATCATGTTTCCATGTTTTCATGATTCTTTGTTTTCATTCTTTGGATTTTTGTGTAATAATTTTCTGACTTATTACTCAATAATTTCGTGCATTACAGCCTTGTGGAAGAGGATTTTGTGTGTTCCATGTATTTTTTAGGTGTAGGCAAGGTATTCATGCAATTTAGAGAATTTACGGTTAAGGGTTTAAGTGAATTACTAAGCAATTTGGGTGTTTTAAGCAATTTTAGGTTCTAATCAATCTAAATAAATAATTTTGACTCTAGATTAGTAATTAGAATTTAATAAGCTTTAATTTGAGCCTAATATTGCTTAGGTTTCGTTAGACAATCAAAAATCTCAAAATTTGTAAACTTAAAAGAGAGGGGCAAAACGGTCATTTTACTTAAAAATTGCCCGAGACCACCCGAGCTTAACCAATGGTTAATCATAGCTTAAAAACACCTTTTAACACATTTTAGTGAGGTTCGGGCTAAGTCGGCACGCAAATCGAGTTAAAGGTAAGGGCGTTTTGGTCATTTCGCGTCCAAACTCAAAATTAGGATTCTTCTCCTCTATTAACACACATAACACAAACAATCCCTTATTAACATCAAAACATCCCCTTGAGGATGGGTGGGGCCCACGATCCTCATCTGAGTAAAATAACCTCGGGGCATTTTGGTCATTTTACACGTCCAAAATTGGGGTTTGCAATACTTGCACGAATTGCTCCTAACTTCTCTTCTAACGTTATATTCCTTTATTAAGGATTGTTTGGTCTCAAATTTTATATAATATTTACCTACGGTATCGGTAATTCCTAATGATAGTAAAAATTCCAAGTAAAAATTGAGGCGTTACACCTAAACACACCTTTAACCCACAATTAGATGAATTAATTTTCTCTCCCTCATGGCCTTAGGTCCGACCACTCCACCCCCTCATAGCCCATCATGTGTTGTTTCAAATCATACCCAAGAGCCATACTTTAAGCCATTCTTTCCACCATACCTTGCCCATGTCTTAGTTCAAACCATGCCTTTCCAAGAGATATTTCCCTTCTCTCCTTTCAAATGGCCGGTTCCTCCTCCCCTCAAAGGCCATCCATGAGCTCTCAAATCCTCTATAAATACACTAGCTTGAAAACTCTTTGAATGTTTACACACTTGAGCAAACTTCCAACTTTCTTTCTAAACACAAAGAGCCATTTTCCTCTTCTCCTTGGCAGAGTTTCCAAGAGTTCAAGAAGGATTTCTTTCTTTTCATCAAGAAACAAAGCTTTCCATCCTCTCTTCAAGACTTCTTTAGGTAGGGGTTAAGTTCGATGATTTTGTTTGTTCTTCAAGAAAGTTCTAGGTTTTCTCTTGATTTCAAACTCTTTTCCTCTTCTTGTCTTTTTGGCCAAGAGGCCTTTTTATGAAGAATATGAGCTTGATGATGAGGTTTCAAGATAATGACTTGTTGTTGTCATGTGAGAAACCTCTAAAGCTTGAAACAACTTGGTCTTGGACCATACATGCTTGGATTTCTTTTCTTTTCTTGGCTTAAGTTTTGGTTTTCCTCTTCCTCTTTCCCTTAAGGACTTCAGTTTTCTTCCTTGGATTTGAACAAAGTTTGTAAAATATGTCAAGCAGATCACAAAAGTTTTGTTAAGAAAGTTAATCTTATGTTTCAAAGAGCTCTAAGCTTACCCTTGCCAACCTTAAAGTTGGTCGGCCGTTCTAAGAGTTTTACTCTAGATTGAAGCTCATGAGCAATAAAATAAAGAATATGACTTAGCCCTTGTAGTTTTGTTTAGACAAAGTGTTGAACTTTGAGTCCATTTCCTTAAGCTTAATGATGAAGTTCAAACCTTAAGACTTCTTTTGAGGTCTAGGTGCTAAGAACTCTAAAGCTTGCCTTATGATACATAATGGGTTAAGGTTTATGTTCCTCTAAAAGTCTTGTAAGAGCTCTAGTTAAGATAAAAACAAGTTGCATTCATGTTTAAATTTATGTCTTGCATCTCATGTTTATTTTGATGCCATCACTAATTTCACAAGAGTAAATGAATGAACTTGCATTACCATATTTAAATTCCCAACCTTGCATTTCATGTTTATATTTCAAGTCATCACTTAATCCTTAAAGATAATAATGGAGTTGCATCTCATATTTATTTTATGCTCTCACTTTACTTTCTAATGAAGAGTAAAATAAAGTGCATAGCATGTTTAAGATTATGTTATCACCTAAATATTCTAGAGCTCAAAGACTTGCCCTAAGTATCCTAAAAAGGGAACTCTAGTAAAAAAGAAATGTATGAGTTTTAGTATGATTCAATAATGGTTTGATTTCATAAAATGCATGAATGATTTCAGAAAATGTTGGAAAACTGTTTTATGAGGTCTCAAGGTGTTCAAATAGCTTGGAATGTGTTAAAAATCATGTTTTCTCAAATTCCTAGGTTCTGGTAAAATTACCATCCATGTAATTGATTACCAAAGTGTCTGAAGGACTTTTGGTTCTGGTAATGAACCAGAGGCAATGTAATCGATTACACGGTTTCTTCATGCCTAGAACCTATTTGGAAACCCGGATCGATTACTAATAGTTTAATCGATTACTCTTATGTTCCTTATTTTTGGAAACAATTTAACCCTAAGTAATCGATTACCATTGTATGTAATTGATTACCCGATTATTTTTGAAACCCAGAATGATTGACTCCTGGTAATCGATTACTAGGAACATGTAATCGATTACCAGAACACCTTTTGTTTCCTGAAAATGTCCCAAGAGAAACTAGCAACTTATATGCATTTCAACTCAAAAGATTATGTGATTTTATGGGCTTATGATTTATTTTGCCCTCTATGTTTGGCTATGGAATAATGTTTCTAAGGTGCTAAAGGTGTAAGTTATGTTTGAGTGAAGAAGGGATCGATTTAGAAAAGTTAGAAAAGAATAAGTAACTTAAAAGGATTAGAGATGAGAATTCTAGAACACCTTAATGCATAGAAATGCAATCTGTTCTAGCATGATTGATTCAAGGATAAATGATTCATAATTAATAAGACATGTACAAGATCCCTTCATAAATGATTAGGTGTTGATTTCTAAGTTTAAGGTGATGATTAGAGATTAAAATGGTTTATGACTTAGAGAACATGCCTAGGAATCCCTCATAATTGGTCTAGGAATTGATTATGGAGCCTTAGCGAAGGATAAAAAGGGTCACGAATGGAGATTCTAGAGCCCCTTAAGCAAATGATATTTTTGCCCTTTCATGTGCATGTTGTATGGAATTTTTAGTGAGTTCAAATCTTAGAGAACAGTCTAAGTGTTAACCTCTTGAGGGTAATAAAGATGCAAATACAAGTTTAAGGCCCTAAGGGTCAAAGCATAAGATACTATGAGATAGGTGGCCGAGATATAATTATGATGATGAACCTCGAGCACATTTATGATGATGTGATTATGTTAGTTCCTTGAGCATGAAACTTTATGTGTATGATTTGATTTGGTGATATGATGAAATGTTGTATTTAAGATGCATAAGGTTTCGAAATATGAATGAAATGAGAAATGTGCTCATGTGAACTAGAAAGTTATTGATTTGAGAAAGTTCCATAAAAATGATGCATGTGACTGAGATTATGTGGCATGACTCAAATTTGAGGAAATTCGAAGAGTAACTGTTATGCCGCCGAATTTCCGTCAAATTTGAGGGATAAAGAAAGTTTTTGAGAAAAATGATGTTTAACGATGATATCCAAGACGTACTTCTCCTCTAGGATAAGAAGAAGGTAAAGGGTGAGGCATAGGCATTACCTGCCAAAGCGACAAAGTAGTTGGTCTTAACAAGTCGATGCGTTTTGAAGAAGGAAAAATATATGATGTTTAAGGTGACACACCGAGACGTACTTCTCCTGCTTCGGTGAGGAGAAGGTAAACCGTGAAGGCATAAACATTAGCCTGCCAAAGCGGAAAAAGTCGACCGTCTTAACCAGTCGAATGCGTTTCGAAGAAGGAAAAGTCTATCACAAGTTAGGCCTTAAAGCTTGAAAATGAGGACCTTGAGTGTTGGTTGTAAATCCATCACAAGTTAGGCCTCTAAAGCTTGAAAATTCCACTTGATGCAAAACTTTAAAGAATGATGTTTTAATTATGTAAAAAATAAAGATCTTGAGTTTAGAACTTGAAAAATGTATTTTTCACTTTGTCTAAGATATATTGGGTTGAATTTATATTTCTCTAAAGTCTTGGAGGAGCTCTAGTAAAGAAATAAAATGAACTTGCATCCATGTTTATGTTTATGTCTTGCATAAACCATGTTTACTTTCTATGTCATCACTAAATTCTCAAGAATGAATAAATGAACTTGCATATTCATGTTTAAATTTCCAAGCTTGCATTTCATGTTTATGTTTCAAGTTGTCACTTAATCTTCAAAGATAATAAAGAGGATGCATCTCATATTTATTTTATGCTCTCACTTTATTTTATAATGACTAAAAGAATGAATGCATGACATGTTTATTATTATGTTATCACCTAAGAATTTTAGAGCTCAAAGACTTGCCCAAGTATCACAAGCAAAGTTGGAAAATGGTAGTATCCTAAGGATGCATATTTCCTTAAGATTATTGGAGTCAAAGAATTTATTCTTTAAGAAGTCTTGAGTTGGAGCTTAATAAGAATTCTCTTCTCCTTCATCGGTCCAATGCGGACTATCGCCTCCGGTTTATTATTTCTTTTATTAAGATTATCTTCTCCCTCCACTTGTCCAGGCGGACTACCGCGCTCTAGTTTCTTGCATCATGTTTATATTTCCAAGTTATCACCTTATAAAGACAAGATTAAAATGGGTTGCATAGCATGTTTATAATTCTAGCTATCACTAAATCTCTAAAGCTCAAGACTTGCTCCTTTTATCTTAAGAGAAAATTCTAATCATGAACATTCTTTTAATGTATAAATCGGCCTCATGATTATGGAGGCTTAAAGTCTTATAATTTCTTTAAAGTTTCAAAAAGAATTAGTTACTAAAGGAGTTTTGAAGCTTTGCAAAAATTATACGGGAAACTAGTACTTTATGTATACTTGAAATGTGGTTTTATGCAATTATATGAGGTTCATGATTCGGCTACCTGTTCTGAGTTTAGTACTACTGTATGATGATGGTTTAATATGTGCAAAGTTGTGATGATTATGATTTATTGCTAAGAGAACGATTCTATGCATGTTAGAAATAAAACTAGCTTCCAAAAGGTAAAGCAAGATTTCTAGAACTCTAGAGAATGAAATTTGTGCGTTCTGTCAGAACCTTTAGCAGCCCTAAGAACCAAGTACTATTGTGTTTATATAAGGGAGATGATTCATAATTGGTTTAGTAATTGATTTTAGCACCATAAGGAAGCCGGTAATGAGAAAAGGTTAAAAATGCAACTTCTAGCACACGTGAAGCCTTAAATATAACTTGCTACCTATGTTGTCCCATATGGTTTAATAATGTTCTTAAGGCTTATGATTAATGGTAATGATGGTAATTAATCCCTTAGATGCATAATTAATTAGTTTGATAATTGAGGTTACCGATTCTAGAGTTTTCGGTTATTTAAGACTTTTTCGTAAGGATTTATGATGATGCTTATTAAGTATTTGATTTCATTGAATGATTTCATGGCTTGCATGTTATAGTTGCTGTTGCAAACAATGAGAATGCTTATGCATGAAATAATGAAATAATCTTTGTTATTTAAAAATTTACCCTTGTTGCTGAAAGTATATTCCTGTAAAAGTGTAATTTGGAAAGGTTCTGCTAGGAAAAACTTGGTATTTAAGTGTGTCCATTTGTGACCCACCTCTCTTTCCTGGAATCTCCAGATGCATGATTACAGTTGGTATATATATTATTCAGAATAAGACTATAAACGAGAAAATGTTATAAATGATTATGAATTGAGAATTGTATTATGATATAACATGCAAAGACTTAAAGGTGACTCAAAATATATGAGAAAATGACCATTTGGACCCATCAGACTATAGGTGGTGAAAAGGTGATCCTGATAATCCTTTAGACCCATCTATAGGTGGTGAAAAGGTGATTTTTTAGCCCATTCTCTCAAAAGGTAGAGCCGGGATTTTAACTTATCAAAAGGGATAAGTATATGCTAGTGACGACTAATAAGATATGAGCTCATAACCTAGATTACTCCTAAAAGGGTGGAGTATAGGGTGGCCCAGGAAAATGATGATGAAAGTAACTTTAAGTCACCTAAGGAACTAAGTAACGTATTATGTGATTATGATATTCTTCTATGCATAGTATTTATGAGATAATGATGAGAAATATGATATTCTTCTATGCATAGTATTTATGATATGATGATGAGGAATATGATGTGGTATTATGCATAATTATGTTATTATATATGAAAGGAAAAGTTCATTATAAACATGACATGCTAAGTTTATGATGCATTATAAAATGCATGATTAAAATGACGGACCTCGGTAAAGTATATTTGAACTAATTAAATGAATCTTAGCATGCTCACATTTTCATAATGAAACCCGAGGTTCCTGGGGACGATGATGATGACACGATATAAGGTGAGCACCCTACTGAGATTCTTTTATAAGTTTCTCATTCCCTCTTTCTTTCTTTCCATCTCGTCTTCAAAAAGTGATGGTGATGTTTGTGATTCCGTTGATGCTCTCACCTGGTAGTGAACTTGATCCTGCTAGTTTCACTCGTATATTTCAGATATCTATCCTATCCTTGGAGCGTTATTACTAGGTGCCATTAATGGATGTCCTTCCATCCATATATTATTTATGTTTTGTTAGATTGCCTACACCTAGTCTTATTCTGTTAGTAGGCAAACTATCTATGTGTTATGTAATTATGGATGTTATATGATGGAGCCAATATGATGTATTTTTCATGCTATATCTGCATTATTCGCTTTATTTCGATTATTGTTCACGTTATGTGCGGCTCACATTTTCAATTGTGTTTTAAAAAAATGGCTCATAATTTCACTAAGTATTTTCAAAGTATGATGAAAGAACTGAAGCAAAGAGTAAAGTCTAGTAATTAATAAGATACAACCTAGGTGTATTCGGTTAATTATTAGGGTGTTACACTACCCGTCTTGGAGCCAGGATTATGATGATTATGATGAATATGATTATGTTTATGATTCGCTTATCAAGAGGATAAGTAAGAACTAGTGACGACTAGTTAAGGTATGAGCTCATAGCCTAGTTTAAGGGGTGCGGTTACTATTATGATTGGTGTCACAAGTATGAGAAAGGAAAGATGTTCAAGAGAAAGTTACATGCCACTTATATGTTGCTTGATATTTGTTTGATTTACCTAAAGTCCTCCATGCATCCATGAACTATTATGCTGCATACATGCATTAAGAATCATTATAAAAGACATGGACCTTGGATAAATATCTTTGTGAAAACCTCATAATGAACCTATGCATGCTTAACCTTTTTATAACAAACCCAAGGTTCCTGGACGTAAACGATGACACTAGGATAGAGGATTTCCCTATGAGATTCTTTAGCAAGATTCTCACCCTTCTCTCTCTTTCTTTCCGTTACGTCTTCAGACATCGATGGCGTCGTTCGTGATTTTTGTTGACGCACCCGTGTGGGAGCTACACTACGATCTGGATTATCAGTCCTACCACTTTGAGGGTCGTTGTGCTATACGCATTTTTGCATACATGGAACGCCCATTTGCCTTTCCAGTCTCCAGCTTCAATTCACTTCGACCTCCCCTTTGGCGACGACATGATTTTTGAGAGGACGCGACCCGTGACGAGCGAACCGGGTGACCATCGTCCTCAGCTGTGCGTGACCATCCGGAATTTGTATCCCTCACGCGCTGCGGGAGGGACCTTCCAAGGACTCACCGGCCGATCCATATTTGGAGGATTCTCCCCTTCCGTGCCTTTGGCTGCCGAGAGGGTAGCGAAGATACAGTCTCCCAGAGGCCTTTGAGGCGTGTACGTCAGCTCGAGACGCCCTCGCCATGGTGGTCACGTCGCTCCGCGATTCGCATGCCCACGTCCCCTCTTCGATGGGCCACATCGAGGAGCTTTGGGGTTCGTAGGCTACATATCTCCGTCCGAGGATTTGCGTCGTCCATAGGTTTTAGAAGAGGGTTGCTTGGGTGGGAGTATCTTTTGGGGTTGTTTTCATGTATTTGTTATTATGTTTCTTATGTCATGCTATTGTACTCAAGCTCTCCACTAGTATGGGTAAGACTTTATGTTTCCTTTACGTCCAATGTTATTGTACTAAACTATGTTAATTAATGTGATGAGGAATGTTTGCATGATGGATGTGTTCTTTTATGTTTATGTTCTGTATGTTTTATGTATTCTTCCGCTTTACGTTGTATATATGTCACGCACAAAGGCTCGCACTTTGTTTTATATGAATCATTTCAAAAAAAAAATTTACCTGTATTTTCCGCTAAGTATTTTGTAAATGAATTTAAAGAGAAGTAATAACTAATAATTAATCTTGAATACGTCCTAGGCGTATTGGGGTTAAATATTAGGGTGTTACATTTTGGTATCAAGTAGTTCGAATTCTCACGAGCCTGAGGATTGGACTGACCATGCTTTAAAAGCATGTTACGGTAGTATGTCATGTATAGTGCTTAGCTATTAGAGATAAGCTATAGGATAGGCATTCATGACCTTGTCTGCTTGTCTGTGCCATGGTAACTAGCTCATTTAGCTTGGAATATTGAGCCTGATCACCTCGGTATTTGTTGACTTGTGTGCTTAGGGACCAATGGCACCCCGGAGAGAATAGGAACGCAAACGCACCAGTGAACAAGGAAATGAGACTGCAGCTGCTATGCGAGATGGCTAGGGCGATGGAACGCATGTTCGATCGCATGAATCAACCAAGGGATGCTCAAGGTCCCCTCCGCGAAGCGTGGAACAAGCCCGTTTTGGGAGTTCAAGGCTAATCCCCCAACCTTCGTGGAGCTTTGAATCGACAAGGCAAACGAGTGGATCAAGAACATGGAAAAGATCTACTCAGTTGTTGCTTGTTCTAGGAACAGAAAGTCACCTTTGCCTACATGATGGAAGCCGACGCGAGTTTTGGTGGACCGGCACCGAAGGCTGCTAGAAGCTACAGGTGCGGCTATCAATTGGGAGCGTTTAAGACGTACTTCTATGAGAAGTATTTTCAGGAGTCCGTGAAGAACGCCAAGGACATTGAGTTCATGCAGTTGGTCCAAGGTGGAATGTCTATCGCCCAGACACGGCAAAGTTTGAAGAATTGATCAAGTTCTCACGGGTTTTCCAAGGGAACCCTTACGAGGTATGGAAGTGTGTTAAGTTTGAGGCCGGTTTGAGGGCCGAACTTAACTTCGCTGTGGCACACATGGAGATTAGGGACTTCCGACCCTAGTCAACAAGTGCCGATCATGAAGAAGGGCACAAGAAGATGAGTGCCGCAAGGGCGGATCGTCCCGTGGTTTGGGACCCAAGCCCCGAAGTTCAAGCCGTCAAATCAGACTCAACCAAGGAACCACTACCATCCCTATCAATCCAATCAGTTCAAGCACCAACAACAACAACCTCAACAACAACAACAAAGAGGACCCAACAATCAACCATCCGGCAACACCCGAGGCCGCCTTTCAACCCCAATGGCCGAGGGAACCGCAACCATCAAGGAGGAGTGAGCGGTCCTAGCAACAACAACAACAATAATCAACAAGGAGGGCCCAATGGGAACAAGAACAAGGCACCCCAAGGAGCCCTCGCCTATCCCGGACCGCACAAGCCATGGAGTGCCCCCGTTGAAAGAATCATGGCAATCATCCCGCCTTGCCGGGCAAGGAGTATGCTTCAAGTGTGGCAAGCTCGGCCACTATGCAAAGGATTGCAAGAAGCAATGGAGGGTCGTCAAGTCAAAATCCCCGACCGCAACACCAAGGACGGGTCTTTACCCTCAACGCGGAGGACGAACGGATCCAACGACCTCATCGAAGGTAAGTGCGAACTAAATGGTAGAACCTTAACTGTGTTATATGACTCTGGTGCTACTCATTCTTTTATCTCACATGCTAGTGTCGAGTCTCTAAATTTGCAAGTTTCTAAGCTTCCTTTTGATCTTATTGTTTCTACTCCCACCAACCGTCCTGTACATACATGTAACTGTTGTTTAAATTGCCATCTTACTGTTGAAAATAGATCCTTTGTCATAGATTTGATTTGTTTACCTTTGAAAGACATAGGAATAATCCTTGGCATGGATTGGCTTCACGCTAACCATGTGTTGTTAGACTATTATACAAAATCTGTTATTTTTCGTCATCCCCTAGCAAGACTAGTCAAACCTTAAAACTTTATGTGAATGCCGTAGATGTCTTCTGTAGTGGGAAGAAAACTAAGGGATATGTCCTTCTAGCCGCTAGCAAGTAGACTTTAGCAGAACATAGATGACATTCCTGGGTAAGAGTACCCGAGGTATTTCTGATGAGATACCCGAGTTCCTCCGAGAGAGAGGTGGAGTTCTCCATCGAGTTGGTTCAGGAACGGGACCTATCTCGATAGCCCCATATAGGATGTCACCCTTGGAGTTGAAGGAATTGAAAACCCAGTTGGAGGAGCTTTAGAGAAGAATTTTATTAGACCTAGTGCCTCACCGTGGGGAGCCTCGGTTTTGTTTGTTAAGAAAAAGGATGGGAGCATGAGATTATGTATAGATTATAGGCAATTGAATCGTGTAACGGTGAAGAATAAATACCCTTTGCCTAGGATTGATGATCTCATGGACCAGTTGAAAGGAGCGGTGGTATTCTCCAAGATTGATTTGAGGTCGGATACCACCAAATTTGAGTAAGAGATGAGGATATACCTAAAACCGCCTTTAGGACGGTACGGACACTTTGAGTTCGCCGTGATGTCCTTTGGACTGACGAATGCACCCGCGTGTTCATGGACTATATGAATAGGATCTTTAGACCCTATTTAGACAAGTTCGTGGTCGTTTTCATAGATGATATACTCATCTATTCGAAGACTCACGAGGAGCATGAACGTCACCTAAGGTTGGTTTTAGAGGTGTTGAAAGAAAAGAATTTGTATGCTAAGCTCTCTAAGTGTGAATTCTGGTTGGAGGAAGTGAAGTTTTTGGGGCATGTAGTATCAAGAGGAGGTATAGCGTTGACCCTAGTAAGATAGAAGCCGTAATGAATTGGGATAGACCGACCACCGTATCAAAAATACGGAGCTTTTGGGTTTAGCAGGCTATTACCGTAGGTTTATCAAAGGATTTTCCAGATTGCCCTTCCCTAACCAAGCTAACTAGGAAGAACACCCGTTTTCATGGAATCCCGATTGTGAAAAGAGCTTCCTAAGAGTTAAAGGAAAGGTTGACCTCGACCCCAGTTTTGGTTTTGCCGACCCCAATGAGCCTTTTGAGGTATATTGTGATGCTTCGGGAAAGGGTTTAGGCTGTGTGTTGATGCAAAATAGGCAAGTGGTAGCCTATGCGTCTAGACAACTCAAGCCTCACGAGGTTAACTACCCTACCCATGACCTAGAGTTAGCCGCCATAGTGTTTGCCTTGAAGATTTGGAGGCATCACTTATATGGAGTAAGGTTTGAAGTTTTCTCCGATCATAAGAGTCTTAAGCATCTCTTTGATCAAAAGGAGCTAAACATGAGGCAAAGAAGGTGGATGGAGTTTCTAAAGGACTATGATTTCGGCTTAAGTTACCACCCGGCAAGGCCAATGTGGTTGCCGATGCCTTGAGTCAAAATCATTACGCTTATCCCACATGATGGTCAAGGAAGTTGAGCTTATAGAGAAGTTTAGGGATATGAATTTGGGGATGTCAATATTAGAAAAGAGTGTGAAGATGTGTCATCTTATGGTAACAAGTGGGTTTAAACAAAGGGTGATGATGGCACAAGTAGAAAATGAGGAGTTTAGGGAAACTCTAGCGGTAAGGCTGGAAAGCTTAAGGGTTTTGAGCAAGGGTCAGATGGTTTGTGGAGGTTCGAAGGGCGGATTTGTGTACCGCAAGATGGTGACCTCCGAGAAAGTATCTTGGAGGAGGCCCATAAAAGCCACTTCACCATCCATCCTGGTGCCACCAAGATGTATCAGGATTTAAAGAAGATGTTCTGGTGGCCGAATTGAAAAGGACGTAGTAGCCTGGGTTAGTAAGTGCTTAGTCTGTCAAAAGTGAAGATTGAGCACCAAAAACCTTCAGGGATGTTGCAACCTTTGCCTATCCCCGAATGGAAGTGGGATAGTATATCTATAGATTTTGTGACCAGCCTACCTAGAACCCAAGCCCATGACGCTATTTGGGTAATAGTGGACAGTTAACCAAGTTGGCCCATTTCCTACCCATCAAGTTAACCTTTTCCCTAGATAAGTTGGCCCAGTTGTACATCCAAGAGATAGTGAGGTTACACGGAGTTCCATCGACGATAGTCTCTGTTCGAGATCCGCGGTTACGTCGCGTTTTGGGGAGCCTTTCAAAAGGCGTTTGGTTAAGCTGTGCTTAAGCACGGCTTACCACCCTCAAATGGACAATTGAAAGAACTATCCAAACCTTGGAAGATATGCTAAGGGCATGTGTTTTGGATAGAAAAGGGAGTTGGGATAAGTACCCTCACTTATTCGAGTTCGCATATAACAACAGTTATCATGCGAGTCTGGTATGGCACCGTACGAGGCCTTGTATGGAAGGAAGTGTCAGTCGCCTTTGTGTTGGCATGATCTCGAGAACAAAGCGTTTTGGGACCAGATGTAGTGAGGGAAACCACAGAGCAAATAAGAATGATCAAGGATAGAATCTTGACTGCTCAAAGCCGACAAAAGAGCTATGCGGACAAGCGGCGAAAGCCGTTAGAGTTCCAAGAAGGTGAGCATGTTTTCTTGAGGATAACCCTCACTCCAGGAATAGGTAGAGCCATGAAAGTCAAGAAATTGAGTCCTGATTTCTGGACTTTTGAAATCCTTCAGAGAGTCGGACAGTTGCCTACAAAATAGCCCTACCTCCAAATCTGCAAATCTTCATGACGTCTTTCACGTCTCCAAGCTAGAAAATATCAATCGACCCTAGCCATGTGTTAGAGCCAGAGCATGTAAAGTTAAGGGAGGACCTAACTTTCATCTCCACCAATGAGGATCGTGGACCGTGGTGTCAAGCAGTTGAGGAATAAGTCCGTTCCTTTGGTAAAAGTCGTGGGGACGAGACGGAGGAGGACACATGGGAGTGGAATTGAGATGCGGACGAAGTATCCGAGCTTTTCTAAGGTAACGAATTTCGAGGATGAAATTCTTTTTAAGGAGGGGAGTAATGTAACGCCCGATTTCCCCTTAAAGTACAAATGACCGAAATGCCCCAGGTCATTTTCACCCAAAATTAAAGGACAGTTGCCCGGCAACCCTCAAATGGGTCAACTCGATGTTTAAAGGGGATTATGTTGTTATGAATGATATTCAAGGTGAAAATCTCGTTTTCTAAACTTTCGGCTCAAAATGACCAAAATACCTCCTGTGTCTACAGGGTAAAAGGTGCCGTTTGAGCTCAAACTTTTCCAGGAAGTTTAGAATGATGTTTATGAGCAATGTTTGATGTTTAGTTAAGCCAGAAGGTCCAGGGCAGTTTTAGCGCAAAATTACCATTTTACCCCTAGAACAGTGTACAATAAGCCTAATGACGCAATTAAGCAAACCTAAGCAATATTAGGCTCTAATCGAAGATTAATTTATTTCGATAATTAATCTAGAGTCAAAATAATTTATTAAGGTTAATTAGAACCTAAGATTGCTTAGATAAACTCTAATTGCATTCTTTAATTCAAGATTCCTAGTCATGGAATCTTGAATAGTATTTTCTCTCTCCAATTCCTTAAATTAAGGAATTGTGCCATACCTCATTTGACCAAAAGAATTATTTTAAATTACTAATCTAGTAAGATTACCCTCCTAATCAAGTCTTGAACCACCTTAATTAACCAATTACCTTACCTAAACACCTTCTTATAAACTCCTAATCAAAAGCCTAATCAAAGACACACCTAAACACACCTTTAACCCACAATTAGATGAATTAATTTTCTCTCCCTCATGGCCTTAAGGTGGCCGGCCACTCCACCCCCTCCATAGCCCATCATGTGTTGTTTCAAATCATACCCAAGAGCCATACTTCAAGCCATGCTTTCCACCATACCTTGCCAATGCCTTGCCCATACTCAACACCATGCCTAAGACCATGCCTTGGCCAAAAGATATTTTCCCTTCTCTCCTCTCAAATGGCCGGTTCTCCTCCCCCTCAAAGGCCATCCATGAGCTCTCAAATCCTCTATAAATACACTAGCTTGAAAACTCTTTGAATGCTTTACACACTTGAGCAAACTTCCAACTTTCTTTCCAAACACAAAGAGCCCTTTTCCTCCTCCTTGGCCGAGTTTTCAGCAAGAGTTCAAGAAGGATTTCTTTCTCTTTTCCTCAAGAAACAAAGCTTTCCATCCTCTCTTCAAGACTTCTTTAGGTAGGGGTTAAGTTTCGATGATTTTGTTTGTGTTCTTCAAGAAAGTTCTAGGTTTTCTCTTGATTTCAAACTCTTTTCCTCTTCTTGTTTATCTTTTCGGCCAAGAGGCCTTTTTATGAAGAGAATATGAGCTTGATGATGAGGTTTCAAGATAATGACTTGTTGTTGTCATGTGAGAAACCTCTAAAGCTTGAAACAACTTGGTCTTGGACCATACATGCTTGGATTTCTTTTCTTTTCTTGGATTAAGTTTTGGTTTTCCTTCCTCTTTCCCTTAAGGACTTCAGTTTTCTTCCTTGGATTTGAACAAAGTTTGTAAAATATGTAAGTAGATCACAAAAGTTTTGTTAAGAAAGTTAATCTTATGTTTTCAAAGAGCTCTAAGCTTACCCTTGCCAACCTTAAAGTTGATCGGCCGTTCTAAGAGTTTTACTCTAGATTGAAGCCCATGAGCAATAAAATAAAGAATATGACTTAGCCCTTGTAGTTTTGTTTAGACAAAGTGTTGAACTTTGAGTCCATTTCCTTAAGCTTGATGATGAAGTTCAAACCTTAAGACTTCTTTTGAGGTCTAGGTGCTAAGAACTCTAAAGCTTGCCTTATGATACATAATGGGTTAAGGTTTATGTTCCTCTAAAAGTCTTGCAAGAGCTCTAGTTAAGATAAAAACAAGTTGCATTCATGTTTAAATTTATGTCTTGCATCTCATGTTTATTTTGATGCCATCACTAATTTCACAAGAGTAAATGAATGAACTTGCATTACCATATTTAAATTCCAAGCTTGCATTTCATGTTTATATTTCAAGTCATCACTTAATCCTTAAAGATAATAATGAAGTTGCATCTCATATTTATTTTATGCTCTCACTTTACTTTCTAATGAAGAGTAAAATAAAGTGCATAGCATGTTTAAGATTATGTTATCACCTAAATATTCTAGAGCTCAAAGACTTGCCCTAAGTATCCTAAAAAGGGAACTCTAGTAAAAAAGAAATGGATGAGTTTTAGTATGATTCAATAACGGTTTGATTTTGTAAAATGCATGAATGATTTCAAGAAAATGTTGGAAAACTGTTTTATGAGGTCTCAAGGTGTTCAAATAGCTTGGAATGTGTTAAAAATCATGTTTTCTCAAATTCCAGGTTCTGGTAATCGATTACCATCCATGTAATCGATTACCAGAAAGGTGTTGAAGGACTTTTGGTTCTGGTAATCGATTACCAGAGGCAATGTAATCGATTACCACGGTTTCTTCATGCCTAGAACCTATTGGAAACCCAGTAATCGATTACCTAATAGTGTAATCGATTACTCTTATGTTCCTTATTTTCGGAAACAATTTAACCCTAAGTAATCGATTACCATTGTATGTAATCGATTACCCTTTTTTTGAAACCCAGAATGAATTGAGCTCCTGGTAATCGATTACTAGGAACATGTAATCGATTACCAGAACACCTTTTGTTTCCTGAAAATGTCCCAAGAGAAAACTAGCAACTTATATGCATTTCAACTCAAAAGATTATGTGATTTTATGGGCTTATGATTTCGGTTCTGCCCTCTATGTTTGGCTACTGTAATAATGTTGTTCTAAGGTGCTAAAATGTGTAAGTTATGTTTGAGTGAAGAAAGGATCGATGTAGAAAAGTTAGAAAAGAATAAGTAACTTAAAAGGGATTAGAGATGAGAATTCTAGAACACCTTAATGCATAGAAATGCAATCTGTTCTAGCATGATTGATTCAAGGATAAATGATTCATAATTAGTAAGACATGTACAAGATCCCTTCATAAATGATTAGGTGTTGATTTCTAAGTTTAAGGTGATGATTAGAGATTAAAATGGTTTATGACTTAGAGAACATGCCTAGGAATCCCTCATAATTGGTCTAGGAATTGATTATGGAGCCTTAGGCGAAGACGGATCTTAAAAAGGGTCACGAATGGAGATTCTAGAGCCCCTTAAGCAAATGATATTTTCTGCCCTTTCATGTGCAATGCTGTATGGAATTTTTAGTGAGTTCAAATCTTAGAGAAAGTCTAAGTGTTAACCTCTTGAGGGTAATAAAGATGCAAATACAAGTTTAAGGCCCGTAAGGGTCAAAGCATAAGATACTATGAGATAGGTGGCCGAAGAGTATAATTATGATGATGAACCTCGAGCACATTTATGATGATGTGATTATGTTAGTTCCTTGAGCATGAAACTTTATGTGTATGATTTGATTTGGTGATATGATGAAATGTTGTATTTAAGATGCATAAGGTTTCGAAATATGAATGAAATTGAGAAATGTGCTCATGTGAACTAGAAAGTTATTGATTTGAGAAAGTTCCATGAAAATGATGCATGTGACTGAGATTATGTGGCATGACTCAAATTTGAGGAAATTCGGAGAGTAGCTGTTATGCCACCGAATTTCCGTCAAATTTGAGGGATATAAGAAAGTTTTTGAGAAAAATGATGTTTAACGATGATATACCGAGACGTACTTCTCCTCTCCTTGGAAGGTAAACCGTAGGGCATAGGCATTAACCCAAAGCGGACAAAGTCGCTGGTCTTAACCAGTCGATGCGTTTCGAAGAAGGAAAATATATGATGTTTAAGGTGACACACCGAGACGTACTTCTCCTGCTTAGAGAGAAGGAAACGTGAGGGCATAGACATTAGCTTGCCAAAGCGGACAAAGTCTGGTCTTAACCAGTCGATGCATTTCGAAGAAGGAAAAAGTCCCATGATGGGTGATCCTTAGGCCCCCTACCCATACTCTGGGAGTCGGGATTATGATGATTATGATGAATATGATTATGTTTATGATTCGCTTATCAAGAGGATAAGTAAGAACTAGTGACGACTAGTTAAGGTATGAGCTCATAGCCTAGTTTAAGGGGTGCGGTTACTATTATGATTGGTGTCACAAGTATGAGAAGGAAAGATGTTCAAGAGAAAGTTACATGCCACTTATATGTTGCTTGATATTTGTTTGATTTACCTAAAGTCCTGCCATGCATCCATGAACTATTATGTTGCATACATGCATTAAGAATCATTATAAAAGACATGGACCTTGGATAAATATCTTTGTGAAAACCTCATAATGAACCTATGCATGCTTAACCTTTTTATAACAAACCCAAGGTTCCTGGGACGTAAACGATGACACTAGCATAGAGGATTTCCTCCTGAGATTCTTTAGCAAGATTCTCACCCCTCTCTTTCTTTCTTTCCGTTACGTCTCCAGACATCGATGGCGTCGTTCGTGATTTTTGTTGACACACCCTTGTGGAGCTGCACTACGATCCGATCATCAGTCCTACCACTTCGAGGGTCGTTGTGCTATACGCATTTTTGCATACACGCCCTTTGCTTTTCCAGTTCCAGCTTCAGATTCACTCCGACTTCCCCTTTTGCGACGACATGATTTTTGAGAGGACACGACCCGTGACGAGAGAACCACCATGCCGGACATCGTCCTCAGCTGTGTGACCATCAGGAATTCATATCCCTCATACGCCGCTGCGGGAGGGACCTGTCAGAGACTCACCGGCCGATCCGTATTCGGAGGATTCCACCCCTTCGGTGCCTTTGGCTGAGAGGGGTAGCGAGATCCAAGTCTCCAGCGAGGCCTGCGAGGCGTGTACGTCAGCCCGAGAGGCGCCCCGCCGTGGTGGTCACGTCGCTCCGCCGATTCGCATGCCCACGTCCCCTCTTTGATGGGCCATCTGAAGAGCTACGGCAGGTCGTAGGCTACATATCTCCGTCCGAGGATTTGCGTCGTCGTAGGTTTTAGAGGAGGGTTGCTTCGTGGGGAGTATCTTTTGGGGTTGTTTTCATGTATTTGTTATTATGTTTCTTATGTCATGCTATTGTACTGCAAGCTCTCCCACTAGTATGGGTAAGACTTTATGTTTCCTTTACGTCCATGTTATTGTACTAAACTATGTTAATTAATGTGATGAGGAATGTTTGCATGATGGATGTGTTCTTTTATGTTTATGTTCTGTATGTTTTATGTATTCTTCCGCTTCACGTTGTATATATGTCACGCGCAAAGGCTCGCACTTTGTTTTATATGAATCATTTCAAAAAAAAAATTTACCTGTATTTTCCGCTAAGTATTTTGTAAATGAATTTAAAGAGAAGTAATAACTAATAATTAATCTTGAATACGTCCTAGGCGTATTGGGGTTAAATATTAGGGTGTTACAAAAAACACAAGTATGTATGGTCCAAAACCAAGTTGTTTCAAGCTTTAGAGATTTCTCACAAAACATCAACAAGTCTTTATCTTGAAACCTTATCATCAAGCTTAAGTTATTCTCATAAAATGGCCTCATGGCCGAAATGAAAAGGAAAAGGAAAAAAGTTTGAACCAAGAGAAAACTAGAACTTTTCTTGAAGAAAATAAGTAAAAACATTAAAACAACCCCTACCTAAGGAAGTCTTTGAAGAAATGAAAGAAAGCTTGAGTTCTTGAAGAGTTGAGAAGACAAAATCTCCTCTTGGATGTGATGATGGATTCCAAGGAGGATGCTCAAGGAAGATGATTTTTCCTTGAGTTTCTAAGCTTGGGAATGGAAAGTTTGAGTGTTTGAGAGATGGTTTAAGGTGAGGTAGTGGTGGTTTATGGTTGTTAGTGGTGGTTTATGGTGGTGGCAAGGTTCTTTGAGAGGAAGAAGAAATGAAGAAGATGAAGAGAAATTTGAGAAAAAGCAAGAAAATGCAAGACAACTAAACTTAGCAAATGATCTAAAGTCTATCAAGGTTCTTCAAGGCTTGGTATTTATAGAAAATTTTGCACAATGAAGGCTGCACAAGGGAGGATGGCCGACGGCCTTGCTTGGTCGATGGGGAGGAAAATATCTCTTATAAGGTATGGCTTTGAGTATGGGTTCAAGCATGGTGAAGTATGGGCAAAAGTATGGGCAAGGCATGGGCTTTGGAGTAAAGAAAATTTCAACATGTGGCACTTTTCCTTGGCCTTGCATTCGGCCAGGTTTGGGACAGCCAAGGGGAGGATTTGTTTGTCCATGTAATTGTGGTTTAGTGATGTGTTTAGGTGTTTCTTTGATTAAGGTTTTGGTTAGGAGTTGTAAGGAAGTGTTTAGGTGAAGTAATTGGGTAATTAGGAGTATTAAGACTTGATTAGGGAGTGGTCATACTAGATTAACAAATTAAATTCATTTTCTTAGTCAAATGAGGTATGGCACAATTCATTAATTTAAGAAATTGGAGAGATAAAACACTATTCAAGATTCCATGACTAGGAATCTTGAATTAAAGAATGCAATTAGAGTTTATCTAAGCAAATCTTAGGTTCTAATTAACCTTAATAAATTATTTTGACTCTAGATTAATTATCAAAATAAATTAATCTTCGATTAGAGCCTAATATTGCTTAGGTTTGCTTAATTGCGTCATTAGGCTCACTATATACGTTCTAGGGGCAAAATGATAATTTTGCACTAAATGCCCGGGACCTTCCGGCAACTAAACATCAAACATCACTTAAAAACATCATTCCAAACTTCTTGGAAAATTTGACTCAAACGGCACCTTTTACCCGTGTAGAATCAGGAGGGTATTTTGGTCATTTGACCGAAAGTTTGGAAAATGAGATTTTCACCTCGAATATCAAACATAACAATTATAACCCCTTCAAACATTGAGTTGACCTATTCGAGGATTACTGGGTTAACTGTCCTTGAATTCCAATAAAAATGACCTCAGGGCATTTTGGTCATTTGTACTCGAGGCAGAAATCAAGGCATTACATATCTAACAATATAAAGTAAGCTTTAGAGTTCTTAGCACCAAGTCTTCAAAGAGGTCTTATGGTTTGAACATCATCATCAAGCTCAAGAAAATGGACTAAGAGATAAACATCAACACTTATCAAAGCAAACATAAAAAGAACTACTCATATTCTTCATTTTATTACTCATGAGCTTCAATCTAGAGTAAAACTCTAGAATGGCCGACCAACTTTAAGGTTGGCAAGGGTAAGCTTAGAGGTCTTTGAAAATATATGATTAAGTTTCTTAAACAAAACCTTTAGTAAGCTACTTAACATTTTTATCAAACTTTGTGCAAATAAAGGAATGAAAACCGAAATCTTTGAGGAGGAAAGGAAATGAGAACCGAAATCTTGAGTAGGGAAAAGAAAAAGGAAACTGAAATCATGTATGGTCCAAGACCAAGTTTTTCAAGCTTTAGAGGTTTCTCATATGGCATCCACAAGACCATTATCTTGAAACCTCATCATCAAGCCAAAGATTTTCTCATCACAAGGCTCTAAGGCCGAAATAAAAAGGATGATAGAAGGAGTTTTGAAAACCAAGAGAAAACTAACAATTTTCTTAAAGAAAGTAAACAAAACTTTGAAAATAAACCCCTACCAAAGATATTTTTCTTTTGAAAGATTGGAAGCTTGGTCTTGAAACAATATGAGAAAACAACTTCTTCCTTGGTACACAAAGTGAATTTGGCCAGAGAGAAAGAAAAGGAAGAAAGATTTTGCTTTGAGTTCTTGAGCTTGGAAATGGAAAGTTTATGTGTTTAATAGAAGGTTTGTGGTGTTTGGATGATGGTTTGTGTTTAGGAAATGGTGGATGATGATGATTCTTTGAGAGGATGAAGAAGTGAAAGAACTCTTTGAGCCTTGAAAGAACAAAATGAGAGAAACTTAAGAATGCTCTTTGAAACTTATACTCAAAATGCTCAAAATGTGCCCAAGTTCTTCCAAGCATGATATTTATAGAGAAACAACATCAAGGGTGCATGAATGGAGGGAGGCCTTGACCTCATGTTCCATGAGGTGAGAGAATTTGTTTCATGGAGGCATGGTGAGGTATGGTGGAAAGCATGGGTAAGAATGGGCATGGGTATGGGCAACCATGTTCTCTTAAACACATTTTAATAAATTTTCAACATGTGATGGATATTTTTGGGGAAGGAATGGCTAATTGGTTTAGGAGCATTTAGAGGAAAGAAAATCTCATTTTAATGTTGGTTTACATGTGTGTTTAGAAGTTAATTTGGTTAGGCCATAGATTAGGAGTTGTAAGTAAGTGTTTAGGTGAGAAAATAGGTAATTAAGGTGGTTCAAGACAAGATTAAAGAGTGATCTTGCATAATCAATGCAAATCCACCTTTATTAGGGAGGAATCTCATCATGTGACATCTTCCATGATTTAAGAAAATTGATTGGAATCTTACTATTCATGAAAATATGACATAATGTCTAAAATAAAGAAAAGGGATTTTGGGTTTCTCTAAGCAATCTTAAGTTTTAATTAACTTTAATTAATTATTTCAACTCTAGATTAGTAATTAGAATTTACTAATCTTTAATTAGAGCCTAATATTGCTTAGGTTTTACTAATCACATTATTAGGCCCAAAATGCACATAGCTAGGGGCAAAACGGTAATTTTCCACAAAACCTTTGGGCTAGGGCTTAACCATGTTGTTAAACATCATTTAAAACCTTTTGGTGAAGTCCAATCTTAATCGGCACGTAAATCGATGACAAATAGTCATCGAGGCGTTTTGGTAATTTCGCGCGTTGGAACTCAAATGAGATTCTTCTGCTTAATACACACAACACATATAATCCCCTTATTATCATCAAAACATCCCTTGAGGATAGTCTAGGCATGATCCTCATTTTCCGGTAAAATGGCCTTAGGGGTATTTTGGTCATTTATACACTGAAAAATCTGGTTACAAAATTCATCATAAAAACCATTTTGGGCCATTATCCAAATTTTGTTAGATTTTAGGAGTCAAAGTGCAAAAATTCCACTTTTTGACACTTAGTAAGTGTTAATACTTTTAAAAATTATTCTTAACATTATAAATGGTATTTTGAACACATGGACACATTCAAAATTATTATTAACTCTAATTAAACTCATTTGGCCAAAATCCCTATAATGGAAAGTTCAAAGTGCAACTTTTCGCATTTTGCAAAACTACCCAATTTAACACTAGTAATTATTCTTTTAGGCACCTAGGATACTAAAAATAATTTTTACAATAATTATTAACATTTTTAAACCATGTGAATAGCGATGAACATTAATGAATAGCAAACATAACAAAGATTGAAAAGTTTAAAAGCTTTGGAAATTATATTTTTATCCCTTTCTAGTTACTAGTTTTTCCTAAAATGCTAACAACAATTTTTGTAACAATTATTAATAATTTTTAATCACATGAACAGTACCAAACAGGTCCTGAACATTGGAAAACATGGTCAAAATAAAAATTATGAAAGCTTTAGAAATTATATTTTTAACCTTTCCAATTACTAGCTTTTCCTAAAGCTATTCTAAGACATTTAAGACACATGAAATCATTTTACAACAATTTTTAACATATTTTTGACCACATAAACAATACCAAATAGTCCTGAATAGTGTCAAATAGTGGCAAAACTATAATTACAAAAGTTTTGGAAATTACATTTTTAACCATTTTTAATTACTAGTTTTTCTAGAAAGTTATGCTAAGACATTTAAAACACTTGAAATCATTTTATTCCTTTGGAAAATTAAATATTAACATTAAAACAGAGGCAAAACTTAAAATTTCAATAATAAGGAATTATTTACTTAAATTCACATTTTTACTCCTTTTGAGTTTCCAACTCTTTTAAAATTTCTTTGTACACTCTAGACATAAGATTCAAATTTAAAAAATAAAATAAAACCAACTTCAAACCCAATATTTCCATGTGACCGATATATATATGTGTGTGTGTGTGTGTGTGTGTGTGTGTGTCCATGATCAAAATTTCCATTTAAGACAAAAGGGACAAGTCTTGAGCTTTAGAGGCATAGGTGATTACTAGAATCATAAATATGTCATGCAAACTTATTTTAAGCCTTTGACATTATAAGGTGACAACTTGAAAATATAAACATGATGTGTAAAGCTTGAAGTATAAACATGAGATGCAAGCCCATTTTTAAGTTTTTAAGATTATAAGGTGATAACTTGAATATAAACATGAAATGCAAGATTTGAAATATAAACATGAACATGAAAGTTCATTTTTAAGTCTTTAAGATTATAAGGTGACAACTTGAAACGTATATAAATATGACATGCAAGGCTTGAAACATAAATATGAATGTAAGTCTATTTTTATATCTTATTAGAGCTTAAAAACTCAAGACTTTAAAGAATGAAACTTTCAACCCCATTAATCTTAACAAAATAAAAGTGAGCTTTAGGGTCCCTTAACTTCATGGTTCTAAGAATCTCATTTTCTTGGACCTACCATCAAGCTAAAAAAAAAAAAGCCATTGTCAACAAACAAGCATTCTTTCCTTGTTTTTTTTAAACCAAAGATTAAGCCTTGAGCTTTAGAGGTCAAACACATGATGGTCTTACAACAGTCACAAGAAGACTCATCATCAAGCTATGGCCTTGATCATAACCAAAATAAAAGAAAAGAGTAGAAAAGAAAAAGAAAACACAAGAATAAAATCCCTACCAAGTGTGCTTCTTGGTTGAAAATGAAAATGCTTGATCTTTTGTGAAGAAAAAAGAAGAAAATCCTCTCTTGGAGCAAGGGTGTGTTTTAGCCAAGGTAAGAAGAAATGGGAGGAAGGATTTTTGTGTTGGTTTGATGTGTAGAGATGAAAGTTTATGTATTTTAGAGAAGATCTATGGTGGTGGTGTGTTAGTTTGAGGTTTGAAGCTTGGATAAAGATCAAGAATGGAGGTTCTTAAAGGTGGAGGAGAAGAGGAAGAAGATAGCTTGAGATTAGAGAGAGTAAGAGTTTTTTTTTTTTTTGACACAACTTGATGGACAAGTTTTGGCAAAAAAGTGGATAGTAAGAATGAGAGAGTATGAGTGTGATTGTGTTGAAAAAAATCAACTTATGAGAGAAAAATGGAAGGAGGCCGCGGCCATGTAAGGGGTTTTGGGGGGAATTTTGGTTTCATGCTAGTGTGGGATTAGGGTTTTTGGGTAATTTTGATTTGGAGAATAGTTAGGAATTAATGATTAGGTGTTTGGATTGGTAAATGGGGTGTTTAAGGCTTTCAAGACAAGTTTAAGAAGTCGTCTTGTATGTTTAGTTGAGTTAAGCTTGATTAATTCAAAATTCAAATGCCAACATGTTCATAATCTTTAGGAAAAGAAAGAGATAGAAAGTATTTTTGTCCCTTACTTTTTATTTTTTGGTCTCATGAGTCATCTCTGAATAAAAATAAGATTAAACTTTCCCTAGGTAACCTTGTGCCTTAATTAACTTCAAAAAATTATTTTGATTCAAAATTAATAATAAAATTAATTTATCTTTAATTAAAGGCTAATATTGCCTATATTCCCTTAATTATGTTATTTAAGCTTAAGTAGCACTAACTAGGGGCAAAATGGTAATTTTACACAAAAACTCTCGAGACTTATTTTAGATATCATATATTCCCTTTAATTAACATGTCCAACTCCTAGGTGATGACAGAATTCAGTTGTCACTTAATCTCACGTTAAATTATCTCAAGAGCATTTTGGAAATTTTGCACGGGAAAAATAGTTAATTGAGATTTTCATATCTATTGTCATCCAAAACACATTCGTCCCCTTCAAACATCAAACTAACCCCTTCAGTATGGAGACGATCGTCCTCAATTTCCTGTGAAAATGACCTCAGAGGCATCTTGATCATTTTACACACGGAAAAAATTGGATTGCAATTTCACGCAAATTGCTTTCTAAACCTCATATAGCCTCATTCTAATATTAAATTACCCCATTAAGAATGGCTTGGACTGGCGCTCGATTCTTGTACAAAAATGATCTAGAAGTATTTTAGTCATTTTCACTCAGGGAAGATTAGGGTGTTACAATGATGATGTTGATGAGGAGGGAGGAGGAGGAGGAGGAAGGGAAGGTGGCATTGTTGAGAGAAGTTTGGGTAGTAGTGCTGATATGTGAGAGCATGGTGATGGGTGGTGATGTCGGAGGGGAAAAGTGGTGGTGGTGATGGTGGTGTCGAGGGTGGGCGGTGGAGGGACACAGAGGTGGAGAGATGAGAAAGTTGGGGACATAGGGGTTGGGGTTCTGAAGGAGGTATGGTGCAAGGGAGATGGAGAGGAAGAGAAATGTTACAATGCATTGGAGCTTATTGGCTTCATAGATACACAATGCATCTTGATCATGAGATTAAGTGGTGTGTGGTACACCATATTTAGTAAGGAGTACCATAGAATTCACCTTCATAACTATGCAAAAACAATGTAATTAGCCTGAAATCTTTGCCAACCAAACGATGCTTACGAATATAGCAACACAACCAAGCACACGATGGCTAAGAATATGACAACATATGATATTATATGCAGCAATGCTGTGCAACTAAATAAAAATATTGTTAAAATCTTTGACAGAGTTATGATAGTTATTGGATGAAATATAATAAAGAGGTATGATCATCTTATTAATGCAGAGACCAATGATTGTGCTATATTATTCTGCTAACTAAATTCTAACTAAATTTCAGCACGTCTAGCATTTTACTATAATATATGATAACGGATATGTTATGTCAAAACATATGCAGCTGTTATTGTGCAAGGATTCAACTAAGGTCCATAACATGATCCGGAAGGGAAGGGAGAAAGTACATAACTTGTCCAAGGATGGGTCATTATCGACACAATCTGTTATGAAAATGGGACAAAGGATAATTCAACCTCCAAGAGCATTATATTTTCTTAACTCCTTCGAAGAAGAGGAACCTGAAAATTGGGGAAGATAAATTGAAATTGGGTTGGATTGGTTTTGGTTTATGAAGCATGAAAGCAGGAATACCAAGGAGTGTGTCCGGGAAGTGGGAGTTAAGCAGCCCCACTTGGCCATTTGAAAGGGAAATGGTCATCCTTTATTTTGGGGAGAGCGATGTGCTTTCCTATGAAGAAACTGCCTCCATTTGGTGTTATTCTAGGCTGGATTTTCCGCTTTGCAGGGTGGCGTAGTACCACAAAAGTTAGAGACTTGGTAAAGGAGCTTAAATGAATAATTTATTAGCAAAATCATTTTGGGACCATACTATACTCTACCAACACCTCTTTGTAACTAGCTTCAGTTTTCAGTCTTTGTTTTCTTTTCCTTTTCAGTTTTGATTTATATTTATAGTTGCAACTTTGGGATTGGACCAAGGTCAAGACCTTGACTGTCGATTCATCCATTTGGAAGGGTGAGCCTATTTGAATGCCTACAGTTTTGGTTTTGAACTTTAACAAGTTGTTGGAGGACCCACTTCGTTCATGGAATTAGACAAGTGAGCCACCTTTCAACTTTTTTTTTTTAGAAGTGAATTTTGTGGTAAACCTCTATCTTTAAGTCTATTATGGACCTCTATTATTAGTTATTAGATTAAACTATCTAATAAAAATTGTAACTATCCAACAAAATTTGTAATAATCCAATAACTAATAATAAGGTTCTATAATAAACCTAAAAATTTGATGTCCACTTTATAATTTGTCTCTCTAAGAACATGTATAATTTCCTAAAGCAGTGCCCTTGATAAGAAATGGTTTCACTTGAAAGTTAGTTAAATTGTGTAATTAATTAAACATATTTTGTATTTGCGCAATTTTAATGAACTGATGCTATAATTTTTTGTTTTTATCAGGTTAAATCATTCCATTTAGTGTGTTTTTGGGAAAGTAACAAGATTAGAATTATTTCAATAAACACTTATTTGTATAATACTTTTTTATATAATTAATTATGTGAGAATCAATTTATACTCAGAGATTTTAACTAAAAAATAGTGTCAAGATAATCTATTCTACTTGAATTGTATGAAAAAATTGGTTGATTTTATGAAAATATCATAATTATGAAATAATCAGTTTGTACTTATAACTAAAAAATTTCAAAAAATTACGTATATCTATAAATTATTTTTGGCTTAAAAATATTATTTTTGATAGTCACATTCTACAATTTTACCAAACATAAATTTTTTTGAAAACAACTTTTTACTCAAAAAAAGCGTTTTTTTTCATCTTCCCAACATACTCGCTTAGATGATTATTCAAATAATGAATGGAGTTAATGTTCATTTTAATATCTTATTTTTATACTCATGACTTATTTTAGTCCATGACTTTAAAAAATAAATCAAATTAGTCATTAATATTGTAAAACGTGAGTTACATTAGTCCGTCATCCCTTTGTTTAACATTTTGTCAATTAAATGATGATATGTAATGCTAAATGATATAGTAGCATATCGTGTATCATCTAAAGTATAATGAAATTTAAAATAACTCATTTTTGTAACTAAAATTATACAAAATGAGTCTTTTTATAACTTAGATGGGAATTTAAATGACTCATTTTGTGTAATTTTGGGCACTAAAATGAGTCATTTTAAACTTAATTTTACTTTGAATAACATATGATATGTCAAGGTATCACTCAAGGTTACATATCATCATTTAATTAATGGAATACTAAATAAACTGGGTTGGTGGACTAATATGTCTCACGTTTTATAATATCAAGGACTAATCTGACTCATTTTAAAAATTAGGAACTAAAATGACTCACGAGTGTAAAGTCAAGGGATTAAAATGAACATTGCCTCTTGTTGCAATCGAAATTACAAGGGGACGGCAAAAGAGTGATTAAAAATGGAGTCGCCACCAAGTTTTATTTAAATTAAAAAAACATGGATAACCCATTATTTTTAAAAAGAAATGGTTTATGAAATTAGATTCAAATTCAGAGTCGATTATACAGAGAAGGACAAAAAGTTTATTTTTACAACACCCATGATACATCTTATTATTACGGTTACCTTGATCGATTGTGCTAATTATTAATAACCTTTCAAAATATTTAGTTTAACATTTTTATTACTAAAAAGAAATTACACAAATAGACAAACATCCCTTTTTTAAATAAAGCATAAAAAAAACTTTGGAGTATCAGTTGTCACAACTCAAATGCCCAAAATATTGAGTTGACAGCTGTCATGACAAAGTTAACATCTTTGTTCAAAATAAAATATTTGACAAGTAAGTGACTAACTTAAATTGAATGTAATAAAATAAAAACGTTTGGATTGACAAGGATGCCTGCTCCTACGTATCCCTAGTACAATGGGAAACTTAAAGTCATGTAGTTCTTTAGAAAATATTTGTTAGTTAATTAATTTTATAAAAAAATGGTTTCAGAACATTAAAAGAGACAAGAACAATTTTTCAATATATAGAAAAAAGGAATTTGGCCCAAACTTTGGCTAGTTTAGCAAGCCTTGAATTTATGCTTTTTTTTTAATGAATTAGGCCAACAAAGCACAATTAAAACAAAGCCCAAACCAATTTTCAACCCAAAACAAAAAAAATAAATAAATTTTAAGACAATGAAATTTAAATAAAGAGAACATAAGGGATTAGTCAACAATACTCAAGAAAGTTCTGGAAAGAGGGGGTTAGGTTTTGATACACCTTTTGGGCAATCAGCAACAAAGGAAGGTAGTGACCATGATGGCATTGGCGGCGAACATGATGGTAGCACAATGGTAGAGCAATGACAGAAGAGCGATGCAAGCTAGCTTCCATGCTAGGCTTAAACGACAATGTGCAGGGAGGATGCTAGCGACTTCACGACGGAGGAGAAGGAAGCTATGGAAAATTCATAGTGGAATTGGGATTCTCGGGTAGTGTTGTGTATTGTGCAACGATAAGGGTTGAGGCATGACGGTGACAAAGGAAGTCACGACAAAGATCGTGGCACTTGGTGGTGACCAGTAGTTCCATGTGTATGTTCTGAGTGTAGCGAAGTTGTCTCCAGGAGTAGTTGTCCGTCAGTGGTGTGGTTGTGTGAGACGGAGGTCATGGTGAGGATGGACATTTTTCAAGGTCCTATTAGGATGAACTACTTTGATGTCATAATGTATAGATAAGTCATAACTTGAATCTTATCTGTATGATAGGATATAAGGTTTTGATGTGCATGATAGTCTAGTGGTGTTGTAGTTGGTTGTTATCACACTTACCATAGTATTGAACCTGATCAACTCAATATCTTTTGTCTATTAGAAACAAATGGCAAACCAGACGTACTAGGAACAAGATGCTGAGTCAAAGACGTGATTTATGCTTTCCATGACATGACTTTGCTATGAGGGAACAAGCTGCAGTGGCAAATTAGATGATGTTATACTTAGGAGGTTGTTACATTATGGCATAAAGGTTCATCTTAATAGGACTCGAGGAATGGACTGGCTATGCTTCTAATGTATAGATAAGTCATGCCTTGAATCTTATATGTATGATAAGAAATAAGGTTTAGATGTGCATGATAGTTTAGTGGTGTTGTAGTTGGTTGCTATCACACTTAGCATAATATTGAGTTTAATCAACTCAATATCTTTTATCGATGTGTTGAGGAACCAATGGAAAACTGTAAATGTACTAGGAATAAGAATGTTGAGTAAGAATACTTAATGGATACTTTCCGTGATGGTTGGTGCTATGAGGAAACAAGTAATGGCAAATCAGATGATGTTGTTCTTGAGAGGGTGTTACATTATGATATCAAAGTAGTTCATCCTAATAGGGCCCTGAGGAATGGACTGACTATGCTTTAATGTATAGATAAGTCACGCATTGAATCTTATATGTATGATAGGATATAAGGTTTAGATGTGCATGACAATCTAGTAATGTTGTAGTTGGTTACTATCATACTTAGCATATTATTGAGCCTGATCAACTCAATATCTTTTATCGTGTGTTTAGGAACCATGGCAAATCACAAACGTACTAGGAACAAAATGTTGAGTCAGAAGACTTGATGGCTACTTTCCACGAGATGGCTGGTGCTATGAGAGAACAAGCTAGTGGCAAATTGGATGATATTGTTCTTGGGAAGTGCTACATGTAACCTTTTTTTTTTATATATATTGACATTCAATCAAATTCTTGATATACATGGCTTTTGATGCAATGAGGTGAAAGTGAAAGAGTTTTGCTGATTTGAGAGTATTTTAGTGTATGATTGTGCAAAAAAAGTCTTACATTATAGGTATATTCAAATGAGACTCCTATTTTATTAAAAAAGTTAAACTTAAATTTTA
The DNA here is from genome assembly GCA_030441495.1 of Dalbergia oliveri. Taxonomy (NCBI): domain Eukaryota; kingdom Viridiplantae; phylum Streptophyta; class Magnoliopsida; order Fabales; family Fabaceae; genus Dalbergia; species Dalbergia oliveri. The sequence goes on along the minus strand of JAMLFY010000003.1, from coordinate 30,620,742 downwards.
AAGGTTTATAATTTGATTTTAATTTCTCCTGACAATTTAAAATTCTTTTATACTATCAACCAATGAAACTTTATGAAAATGACAAATTATAGGTATAACTACTATCTATCACACCCACCATAATGATTTTATCATTTAAAATTCTTTTCATTGATAGTATAGAATTATTTTATATTATATCCATGGATAAAAAATATAATTAAACGGCTCTTTTCCAAATAAACAAAAAAAAATTATTTACGTAAATAAAAAAAAAATTAGTTACGGAAATGAGCTAAAATTATGCGCGCGAATACGCAAGGGGCCCTTGCGTATTCATGGCCATATTACATACGTTATGGATCCTTACGTATCTTTGTGTTCACATTTCGCTTAAGACCCTTACGTATTCAATTGGCCTCTCTATTTAATCGTTCATTCATTCATCGAGGCCTTCAAATGGTGCAAACCATTTATTTCAATTGATGGCACTCATCTGTATGGGAAATATGGAGGCACATTGTTGATGGCCATTGCACAAGATGATAACTCTAATATTTTTCCTGTTGCTTTCGCTGTGGTCGAAGGGGAGACAAAAAAGCATGGTCGTTTTTCTTGACTAATCTTCGACGACATGTGACGCCTCAAGAAGGTATTTTTATTGTTTCTAAATGCATGTATCAATCATATCAGCTATAGGCGGAGGGTAGTGGATGGCACCCTCTGATAGCCTATCATGTATATTGCATTCGTCACATTGCTTCTAACTTTGTTGTGCGATTTAAGAATAAAGATGCCAGAGAGTTCTTATAAATGTGGCATATTCAAAGACCCATGCAGATTTTGCATATTATTATGGGCTGCGAGGATGAGGATCCTGATATGTGTCAATGGGTTGACGAAATTCCACGTGAAAAATGGGCCCAGGATGTGACGAGGGTCGTCGGTTGGCCATATGACAACCAACTTGTCCGAGTGTATAAATGCTGTGATGAAGGGAACCGCAATCTGCCCATTACTGCCATAGTGAAGTCCACCTACTTCCGTTTTGCTAAATTATTTGTTGAAAAGGGGTTTCAGGGGCCCAAATTGCAGGGGACAAAAATGGTTGCAGATCTCTCTTGCGAGCGATTGATGAAAGCAAGCAATATTTGGACAAAATGTCTGTTGTCCCATTCACACGAGATATGATTTCATGTTTGGTTAGAGAAAGAGGGAACATATCACACAGGATTATAGGGTGCATTTGGGAGAGCGACGATGTGGTGGTCGTTCCAGGCATTGCATTTCCCATGCCGTCATGAGCCGTATGTCACGCCGCACGAGTTGATTGGGTCTTCACTCATCCTGTGTCCAGTATGGAGTGGGTGGACAAGGTATATAAATTGGAATTTACACCAATTGCAGCGAGCATCTCTTGGCCTCCATACAGTGGGCTCCCAATACGTCCAGATCAGCACTCAAGAGATCTAACGAGGGCTATCCCTCTACAAGAATTCGCAATGAAATGGACGAAGTTGAGATGACCCAACCAAAGCGATGTGGACTATGCATAAATGAAGGTCACACCAGGAAGAAAGTGTCCAACCTTACTAGCTTCATCCTCATCCCACCATGGCTGAATTTACTATTATTATGTTTTCTATATGTGTTGGATTGTATTTTTTAACTATGTTTTTGTTGCTGGATTCACGCTACTTTCATATCCATGCACAAGTATGTTTCTTTTCGTTGTCTGTAATGTGGATTTTATGTTCCAATTCCAAATTTTACATCACACAACTCGATTTAAATCATTAACATATAATAAAAATAACAGATAGGTAATAAAATATGGTCCATAGATAATAAATCTTTACGCATGAAATTTACAAATAAGTACATAATATCAAACTTTACACGTAATTTACAAATAAGTACATAATAATACATAGTCAAAATAACTAAGCATCTCCACCAGCCCTATCTCTCGCTGGGAGTTCACACCCCGAGTGACAATACCGGGCTGAACCCGACGCATAGGTCTCTGTCGAGGAACAAGCGGTTGCGCTCACCATCCTGCTCATTGCCCCAATAGGGACATGTAATGTGGACGGTCCGATGTCTACCCATGGTGTAGCTGCGATGGACGAGGTGCAGAGTGGCTCATCTCTTGAATAGATCATAACTTGGCATGTTCAAATCCATATCTGTCGATGCCCAGAAGACTCAGAGATGCAGCTACCAAATGATGGGGCGTGGAGCATCCAGGAAAGACCAACCCATCGAACTCCTGCGACTAATGCCACCCGAATAAGTCATCCATAGTGGGGGTGTAGCAATATGAGCCCCTCATCTCCACTACCACCACCACCACCACCACCACCAGCACGTCCACCATCCCCACCACCTCCACCACCAGCACCTCCACCATCCCCACTACCAGGACCACCACCATCACCACCACCATCATCATCATCTCATCGGTGCACCTCCGCCACGTCCTCTCGATCCTCGCCGCGCTGGACGACGAGTGCCGGCCTGAGAACGACGCCATCATCGTCGCCTGATCTGGAGCACCCAAGGGCTGGGCCATAAAAGGTGCTGGCCAATCCATCCTAGCTCTGGGCACCTGATATCGGGATCCTGACCGGGTGTTGGAGATAAAAACCTCCGTGCAACACCACTATACCATGCTAGGTACTCGCTGATGGTCGACTATCCGCACTGTGAGCCCCTCCACAGATCGCTCTAGGCGTGCATCCTAGAAGATGTGCCACTGTGCATGGTACTCAGGCCACCAAACCTTGTCGTTCCCACGACCATCAATGGCATGCAGTCTATCGATGTTGAGGGCGCGCGTGAATGGGCTTGCATCTGAACCGCATAACACGATCGGGCTATGCCACTCCACGATCTCAAAGCGGAGAGGGCAGGAACGGAGGCCCAGGCCCAGCACTGCATATGCATGTGTAGGGTGACAGGAACCACGCTCGCATCCTGTACGGAGTCCATGAAACTGCAATTAATGAAAAGTTAAGTTAAGCTCTAAACATCATCAAATTGGGTAGAACTTAGTTAATTATGATGTTAATGCCACTTACCCCATCAATGGGTATGGCATCCAACCGTGCCTTGAAGTCCACCAGACGGCATTCCCATATGAAATTCTCAAGTCCGCCCACCTGAAATTAATAAAGTCATATAACAAATTCATTGCGCTAAAACAAGTACAAACAAACTTATATATGAATAAATAACACGTTATCATTGTAAAATGTATACCTCGAGCCTAGAGGAAATGTGATCCCACTGTCATGTCCAGGGTGTATGTTGGGATCCAATAGTATGCCCAGGATAGCAAAAGTGCTGCACATCCCGCAAAGTCAACAACGGGGTGTTCACACCCGAGAGAGTGCGGTATAAACATGCGAGAGCTCATACCGCTATAACTCCCGCCTCGCCAAGATCTCGTAGAAGGGGTAGCCACTTCAAGTGGACACGCGATGATGACTTGTCCGGCATAGAAAACCGCCAATCAATATCAACAAATATGCCCGGTCCATCGCGAACAACAATCTCTGATGCGTGAGAAGGAAAATCAGAGGTCTTGAAAGTGCTGGTGAGCCAAGTCAACTTAACATATGACCCATGTCTGTGCTGGGCTCTGGCATTACACCAAGCAAGTCCCAGCATATATCCCAGACACTCTGATGTCGCCATCTCTCCCATGCTCCTATGTTCCCACTAAGCGGAGCCCGTCGACCCGCAATCCAAGCGCATGGCCACGTCTTGGAGAGTGATAGTACACTCTCCATACGGAGATGAAAAGTATGGCTCTCTGGCCGTTCTCCACAAGGGCGCTAATGAGCGTCGTAATGGAAGTTGCCAAATTGGGCAACTTCCCAAAATCCAGCTTGTCTGAGGTAGTACTCCATCCGGGATGCAAGTTGTGCGCCAGCGCCCTAGGGTGTAACACTCTAGCCTGCACAAATTTTAATTAACATGATAATTAATATAAACCTAGACTAAATAAATCACAATTTGTAAATCAAAAAATAAACGGTATCAACTAAGTAATTTTGTTTTAAATTACTAAGTAACTACTACATTATTATTTGACAACCTATATTAACCTATAAAAAATAAACATTATATTTAAAAAAGTAACAACTGGACATATATATGCTTTGAAATTCTATAAATATCACCATAATTACAAACTAAATACTTGTTAATTAGACAAACTAAATACTTGTTAATTAGACATAAACATATACATGAAACAACTTATTATCCTAACTAATTGCTAGGTAAAATAAATATTAACCCTAGAGTAATTTTTAGATAAAATAAATAATTCAACTAAACTAATTACTTGTTAATATAGATTATTCAACTAAATCAATCACTATATACAATAAATTGTTAAACTAAACTAATTACGAGACAATATAAATAAATAGATAATAAGAAACTAGTTATATTAGTTACATTTTAGTTTTTAAGTATCCTAATAACTAAACTAATTATTTAGTTAAACTAATAGTATCATTTCAAATAAAACATACAATAAATTGTTAAACTAAATTAATTACGAGACAACATAAATAAATAGATAATAAGAAACTAGTTATATCAGTTACATTTTAGTTTCTAAGTATCCTAATAACTAAACTAATTATTTAGTTAAACTAACAGTATCATTTCAAATAAAACATATAATATCTAAACTATAATCACTTAACTTTATTGAACTCAAAGTATCCTAATAACTAAACTAAGTCAAACTGCAGTATCATTTCAAATAAAACATATGTATCTAAAACTAATTTAATAGACCTTTGAAATAAAGAATAATAATGAAAATTAAATAATAAAGAAACTAAATACCAACAAGATAGGTAATAATATGATCCTCATCTAATCGATATAGAAGTGCCTTGTTTAGTAGGCTAAGAACATAATATTTGCTAAGAGATGAAGTAGAATAGTGAATGGGACGTGGAAATAACCCCGTTCGTATTCATATATATAGGTAACTGAATACGTAAGGGCCTTGCGTATTAAAGAGCATTGAATACGTAGTTACATGCGTATTCAATATATGCTTGAATACGCCTGGGTCCTTGTATTCATGATTTTTTGAATATGCAAGGACCCTTACGTATTCATGTCAACAAAAAACGGTTTATATCCATAATTAATAACTTTTCCGTTTATTCGCGTAATTAATATTTTTTATATTTTATTCGCGTAAAAATTTCATAATTAAACTCTTATATTTTACAATAACATGTCACGTCAATATCAATGAATAAACAAAGAAATATTTAGTTGCATCAAAAGTAAGAGAAAATATTTACGTTAATCCATTTATTAATTGACACATAAATTTTATTGCTTATTATTTCTTAATTTTCTTATATTTTTAATATAATAACTGATTTATCAATTAATAAATAAAATATAATAAATAATTTATCTAATTATAAGAATACCTATGACTTTCTCCGTATAAACAATATATTAACATCGAAGGTCGGTTTTGTTTTTAAGTATAATTTGAGAAACAGTTCATTTCTTTGCTGTAAATATCTTCCAAAATCTATGCAAATGGGCAAAGGCCATTCCATAGCCCAAGGCAGAAGCTACCTTTTGATGCTACACTTGTAGGAAACAAAGCACAAACCGTCAATTTTACTTCGTAGAGGACAAACCATTCGTGATCCTATATGCAGGCAGGAGCACACGTGGGCTTGTTACACGCTCTCTCTCTCTCTCTCTCTCTCTAGACTGCATCACACAAAGAGTAGCTACTTTTCTCGTCTCGCTTAACATTCAAACAAGTACAAAGGACGGGAGGTTCAAACTCCAAAGACAATTCTCTCTGCATCGAACCGGAAAGAACCCTTATTTTATTTGTTGGCTCTGAGAAAGAACACTTTTTGGTTTCCACAGAAGAATACAAAGAACAAACGGACAAATCATAGCCTTTGCTACGCCACAATAATAATAAGAATAATAAAAATAATAATAAATAATAAACGTGAATGAAGAAGGGACACATGAAATAGATTTCCATTCTATTCTCCCTTTTGACTGTTTGCTCTTTTCTTTCTTCTGAATTTCCCATTCCAATTTCTCAAGCAAGGAACTGCCCTTTATCTGTCTCACCTTCTATGTTTCGGGAAGCATTAAATACTTGTTTAGGGGATCAGTTAAAGTCTCTCACTCCCTCTGGACCCTTTGCTTGCACACCGGAAACTGCAGAGAGTTCTCAGTTCTAGAACTAGGATTATTAAGGTTTCTTTTCTTTTCTCTCTTTCTTTCTTTTTCTTTTTCTTTTTTTGCTTTCGCAGTTTCTGATCTTTCCCTGAAAATATTCTGTCTTATAACTGATGCTGGAAGGCCATTCCTATGAAATTGTCTTCTGTAGGAATCACATTTGGGCTTTCAACCCATTTTCAGGGCTTTTTACATTAGACTGATTTCTTTCTCCATGAATGTCATTTTGCGTAAAATATTGCTGTGGTTTTGGAGTGTTGGATTCATGCTGAGGAATTAATTTATTTTGCACTCAATATTTTATTTGAGTGTCAACAGTGCTTGGGCATCTGTAAATTCCTTGTTTGACAATTTGGGCCATACACCATGTCTTTCACGTAATATGAATTTGTTCTGTTTACTTTGTGTGTGAACGCTTTGAGATGCTTTCTTGTGAACAATTCCTGGGAAATTAATCATTTGACGTTCGTGTATTAATTCCTTGCAAACTAATATTTGGATTTTGGAAATGCGCTAATATACAAGTTTTTTCCTCCTCTCCCCTTTAAATGGGAATCTAGATGCACAACGAATTTGAGGACAGACGAGTAGTTTCAGATAAGATACAGAGCAGTCAGCAGAGGAAAAAGCAGGTTTCTCGTTTTACTTTTACATATATCTATTTTTTTTATCTTCATTTTAATTATGTTGGATCTATTGTGTGGTTGTGTGTTCCTAATTCACTGTTCTGGAGAAGTTACTGTGTAAACTGTTTTTAATATATATATATATATATATATCTTAGCACTCTGGAAACTTTCCAATCATGTATGTTAGATTGACAGTATTTTGGTTCTGTAATGTTTTATGACACGTACTTGATTAAATGTTGGTTTTCTTTTTCTTATTGTTGTTCTGAATGTGATTTCAGTCGTTTATTTGGAAAGTTTTGACCATGAAAGAGAAAATGGAGGGCCAACGGCAACAGGTCTTGTTGATTCAATTGGTGAGTTCCATGGAAACTCATTCCGAATCAACTAAATAGTGGCAAATAACATTTTGGCTATGTATCTAAAAATAAGGAAAAGCAAAAATAATCCTTTTTCATTTTGGCATTACTGGAGATCAACATAGACATTGTTAATTTCTTTTGGTTACTATTTTGGAGATACCATTCCCCTTCAATTTGCTTTCCTGCGAAGGTGCAAGCACTACTTTTCTGTTGAAGAGAATATTTATTAGAATCACAACTTTCCTGTTGAGGAGAATATTGTTTACTTCTTTCTATGTTTCCCTTTGAATGGAACCTTTTCACTTCTCTCTCTTGTATGGAGTGTAAAGATTACAAGATGAGCTGGCTTAACTGATAACAGAAATTTCACATTGGCTTGGTGGAACATCCAAGTCTATTTGATGTAAAATATGAGAATATATTCAGGCTCAGGTTTTAGATTGTGTAATATATTAAGCAAGAAGGGTGGACACATTTTCTTTTACTATGTTTTACCCCAACATCTCCTTTTAACTAGGCACATAAAATTCCTCTTTGCAGTTAAAATGGGTGGGGATTGACAAAAGCATATACCTTTCGTGGTTGGTGATATGACTACCCCGCATATAACCAGTGGTAGGGAGAATTATCATCTTAGTTATCTTCTAAAAATATTAGATTGATGATGCTATGGCTGGATGGATATCTACGACTGTAGCATCTGGTGATTAGATCCAAACCTTAGAATATATTCAAGTTTAGACTTTAAGCTAGTGTGCAAGAAGGAACTACATATCACTCATCTAATCTTTTACCTGTTCTCCTCCATTATCTACACTATCCTTCCACTTTTACTGTATTTATGTTCCCTTACGGAAGGAGCATGCTAAGTAAAGGGGGCTTTGGAACTATACATGTTTCAGCAACAAACTCATTCTGAAACAAAGTTCCCTTTGCGCGATCACTTTGACCAGTCTCTAATCTTCCTTGTCTACTATATTGATAATACCTTGAATCACTTGCAGAAGCAATTTCTGATTCATCAATTGTAAACCAAGGCTCAGAACATTCTATGTCTTCTGGTGAAGCAATTCAAAATTTCAGGTATTTGTAAGGGGATTATTATTATTCAATTTTATATAGCTTCCTGTTATTAATACAACATTTAATACCAGTTTTAGATCATAGTTATTTGACTGTTTTTAATAGAGTTTTTGCAGCAACCTGGAATGTAGGAGGGCAATCTCCCAATGGGAACCTTGATCTGAGTGATTTTCTTCAGGTCCAAAATGAACCAGACATCTATGTTTTGGGGTATGTTCTCTTAATCCACGAATAAGTTTTGAATCAATGATATGCTTTTAAGGGAGTTAACTAACTATCCTCCCTTACCTCACTTGGTCAATTGAAAGGCCATTTATCATTTTTGATGTTCAAGACTGTGAGCTTTCTTACTAGTTATACTAAAACAAATTAGTGAAATATTTGCAGTATCTGATATGCTAATACATGTGCTGTCTGCCTGAACTATAGAAGAACTTTTAATAACTAGCAGTGTTTTGTTATGAAAGGAAAAAGACTAAAATTGGGGATGACTGCTTTAATTTTTTATATTAATTTTTATGAACTTTTGTTGTCAAGGAGTTTTACACTGTCATCTAATTATGTGTTGTTACATTAAAAAATAGTGGTTGAGTCTCAAACCCATGGTTTCAAAAGTCTCGCAAATAACAGTACATGATTGGACGATAATGTAAAATTCTTTTAGAGTGACAATGTATCAAGATTATATTCTATTTTTTTGTTTGCCTTATAAACTTTCTTTCTGCAACTTTTTAGCTTTCAGGAGATTGTCCCTTTAAATGCGGGAAATGTGCTGGTACTAGAGGATAATGAGCCTGCTGCAAAATGGCTTGCTCTAATCAATCAATCAATCAATGGACCTTTAGATTTAACTTCTAAAGGACTAAAACCGACCGCATCATTTGGTGGTTCATTGTTTTTCCAAAAGCCTTCTTTAAAGAAGATTAAGAAGACATTCAGGAAAATAAATGGAAAGAAACTAAGAAGTTGTAACTGTGTTCTTGAAATGGGAAGAAAGGCTGGTAAGGATTTCTGTTTTCGTTGCCAAGAATCAAATTTAAAGCCAGATGATTCTTCCACTGAAGAGGAGGATGACAATTTTCCAATTTCTGTTGATTTGGCTACTAATAAGATGAAGTACAGTCTTGTTGCTAGTAAGCAGATGGTTGGAATTTTTGTTTGTGTCTGGATGAGAAGGAGCTTGTTCAGTATGTAGGCCATTTGAGAATATGTTGCACTAGTCGTGGGATCATGGGTTGCCTCTGGAAACAAGGTAGTCCTGAATGTAATTTTTGTAGAGGTTTTTTTTTTTTCCCTATGCAAGTGTGTACAGAGCATCAACAAGAAACTATCTTTTAGAGATTGAAGTTACTATCTACATGACCGTGTTTGTTCTGTGGTTGCAGGGGTGTATATCTGTGAGCATGTCATTTTATCAGACAAGTATTTGCTTTATTTGCAGTCATTTGGCATCTGGAGAGAAAGAGGGTGATGAGCTTCGCAGAAATCTGGATGTAATAGAGATACTAAAGAACACTCAGTTCCCAAGGATTTGTAAGACACCATATAGCCGGATGGCTGACAAAATTCTAAATCACGAGTAAGCATCATTTGGAACTATTTACAGAGTTATAAAGCAGAGATTTTTCAATTACTTATAAATTTCAGTAATTTTGCTTATCTATTGTCCCAAAATTATGATTTGATAAGAAATTTTGTCTCCAGTCGAATCATATGGTTTGGGGACTTGAATTACAGAATTTCTTTGAGCTATGATGATGCAAAAAGGCTTGTGGAAAAGGAGGACTGGCGTGCACTTTTTGACAAGGATCAGGTAGTTTCCTTCACTTAAGAATCCTATGTTGATTTGAATATCATACATAGTGCCATTGCATGATTTGCAGAGTCCGTTCATGCCATTGCTGCTAAGTATCCTAGTTTCCTTCTATGCTCCCTACAAAGTAGAGACATCATCCTTAAGTTATGACATCGGACTTGAGAGTTGTTACTTATAAATTAGTGGACCTTAACTCAGTATCTATAGCATATTGGAGCGAATCGAAAGTAACTAATTCATAACTCTACATAAATATATAGAGAGATTACATATCCAAATACATGAAAAAGCTCTTTTATGAGCTTCAATACACATCTATTTCATTTAAACATTTATACGATAGAAACTACTGATGGTCTTCAGCCATCAAGCTATTCTAATTCATACATTTCCAGCATGAACAACTTCTTTATTCTCTTATGCTATCTGAAAACAACATGGGAACACACAAACATAGGGTGAGAATTGTAAAATTCTTAGTAGGTATCCCTAATACATAGTTATAAATGTCATCGTTATTTTAAGCATTCGGTTTTAGAAAAAGATGTGATCATGCATTACATACCAAACATTCATTTTTAAAGTTCAAAATCATCTTTCCGAAATGGTTTTCTTTTAGCATTCACTCACTTAATGCACATATATCATAATGCTCAAGCACATAGTAAATAATACTAAACAAAATAATTCGATACGATATGAATATGCAAATGCCAAGTGTAGTGAAATTATCTTAAAATGCCCTGGTTTTACTTGTGACCATAGAATTCAATTCTATGCATTTTTCTTTTTTCATCTACATAGGGAAGACTTAACTCATACCAAATGGTATTTGTAATGGATAACACCACACATGGGTAATAGACGTTTTCAGACTAAGTTAGATTCAAAGATACGTGATTATCGATTTCATTTTTTCCTTTTGGAATCACAGATATATTCCTAGCTTATACGTCTCCTGACTCATAATATCTTTAGGAAAATTCCTCTTTTTGCCTTTTCCTCATTCAACATAAATCTTATTTTTATCTTGCCCATATGTCAGAGCATGCATGATTGAAGTTCATATATTCTCTTTTGTCACATATATGCATCACTCATTTTCTTTTCCCAATTGCATGCATTAATCAAATATAGACAATCAATCACAAGTGATTCTCATTCACTACTCATAAACCGACCTTTAAAGTCTATAGTATGCAATCATACATCATACTTGAATCAAAAGTCATTATATTATCAATTCAAGACATTGATTCAATTACAGCATATTGGTAGATTTCACTTATGTAGCAAAAATTAGTTTGCATACCAAACAACCAATTCAAAGGCTATAAAAATTATCTATGGCACATCAATGTGACCACAAGGTCCTATAAAAATTTCATAGTAAAAATAGTTCTTTAGCTATGTTAACAAAATTCTTCAAATTTGGTTGTCAGGACCACCTAATCTCAGCTCAAAGCCATAATTCTTAAGTTTTTTACCATATTAAATGAGTCCAGAAAATCAGAACAAAATTCAAGGTTAAACCTTAAGATGTTTCCAACACTCTGTAAAAATTTCAAAGGAAAATTCAATCATTTGATATAGTAACAAAATTAGAAAAATTTGTAGCTTTAGATCTAGCAGTACAAGGCATTATTCTTAGTCTTAGTTTTTGATTTTTTTTAAATTAGTAAAAGTCTTCAAAATAACCAAGAAAAATCATGAAGTTGCCTTAGGATGTTAGCTCATCATATAAAATTTTTAGCTCATAAAGATATTTACAAATATTTGATAAAAATCAAGAACAAGCTCTTGCATGTGAGAAATCCGAAATTTCAGCAGCCTAGTTTGGAGCTTATCTTGATAAAAATGATCTTCTAACAACAACAAAATACTCCACCAATGCAAACACATTTATATCTATGTGTAACTATACAATAGAACTAAAAATATCAAATTTAAACAATGAAAAATCTGCAAGAACCAGAATTGAACAAAACAAGATACAAAACCCCTACTTTTGGAGCTTTAGGGCTCTTGGCTCCAAAGGATGTTCTAAAAATGATTTTGCTCACTTCAAGGCCCTCTAAACAGCACCAAACTCTTCCTTAAATAGTGGGGTATGAGATATCAAAGTGAGAAATTGTGAGGAATTCAAATTCCAATCAGTTAGTTTGGTAGATTTTGATGAGTAGAATAAGTTTAGTAAAGAAATTTTGAGATTTTAACAAGTTTAGGTTAGGGTTTTGGAGGTTTGAATCAATGTTGAAGTTCTTGAGAAGAACAACAATGGAGGCTGTTTTGTTCTCCTTGCTGGCCGAAATGATGGGTTTGGAGTGATAAGGTTTGGTGGTTCATATATATCTTGGTGTAAATGTAGTCAAAGTGTGTATTTCTTCCTTATTAAAGAGAAATAATGAAATAGATGGCTAGGATTTGATCTTGTTAGTCACGATTAAATCTTGGCTATCCACTTAGCTTGAAGGGATAAGCATTATCAAATTTTAAAGATTAAACTATCTTTCGGTATTAAAAATTATACATCGAAATTTCCTAAACTGATAAGATATTGGCTAGGGTAAAATATAATAAATGAAAGGCCAAGATTGAAACTTGTTTAGCAAGTTTTAATCAATGCCATTCACTTGGCATAAAGTGGTTGGTAAAGGTTATTTGGTCACCATGTAACTTTTACGTGTTAAAAACCGCATCGAAACTCTCCTGATTGGGTAAAACATGTACCCAAAAAATTTTATTTGGGCCCCAGGCCTAATTACTGACCCTCGTCTAGTTCACTAGCCCAAGGCCCTTGGCCTCGTTTCAGAGTTGTTATTCATCTACGACCTAGAAATCATTGTTACGCTTCAAAAATTTTTTTTTCAACTCTTCCGTTGGGTCGTTCTTATCATTGCTAAGAATGTAGATTTTCAAAATTTTCACTAATAAAGTTCAAATTAATTTTTGAATAAATTTGGGGTGTTATAGGAAGCATCACACATTGAGTACACGTTATAACCTCTCCTTTGAAGACCACCCATGCACCATAACTTCAATCTTCTTCCAAGAAAAATCCACCACCACAATTCCGCCACCTCCCCAACCAGTTCTCGACCATCTACACGACTACAAAGATCTTGTCGTCCGTCACCTCATTAGATTAGCCGCCCTTGTTGTCAAGCTCTCCTTCATCGCGAGCCACAAATGCTCCAGACGGTGGTTGTGCGTGAACGTAGAAAGGTGGGTAGAGGTAGCACATGACTCATGGTTGATGTTGTCATGGTGTTGTGCTTGGAGGGCAAAACTCACGGCAGCTGTCCAAGCGGCAGTCTCGTGGTGGTGCTGTGGGGTGATGGATGTGTGGTCACTTAGGGCGATGCCAAGAAGGATGACAGTGGTTCACAATGGCTGCCCAACTGGTGGACTGCGAGTTGGGTAGGAGTCAAATGGTGGTGGAGTTGCCATTCTTCACACGGAGCCATTCATGGAGGTCACCATCGACAGTGGAACTATGGAAGTGGATGATGAGAACAGTGAACGTGACGGTGAAACTGTGAAGGAGGGAGGAGCATAGATGTTCTTCATAGAATCTTAGCCATTGATTTGAAAATGAACACTTGAGATGTAAGGTGTATCACACTCACATAGTTATGGGGAGCATTGCAGAATTCGCCAAGATAATATATATAATGTATTTATAATATCTTCCTCATTGTTGGCATTTAATTTTCTTAAATTTCAATTGCACCAAAAAAATTACGAAACTAGAAATGGAAGATGTTCATTTCTGTTAAGAGTACTTGAATTAGTAATTGAAATAAATTAGGTTCATGTAAGATAATGGCATAGAAAATAACTTAAGATATTCATGTCTTGTAAATAAGAGTAATGATTAGGTCTGTAGTTAATATCTCAATGATTAGGTCTGTAGTTAATATCTCATTTATGTATACATATATGTGTATGATGAATGAAATCAGATGAGCAATCCACCACAATTCCAAGTATTTTGATTCGCTGCTCATAATATTCTGAACATTTGTTAAGAGTGTATTTACTTGAGTGTACACTGTTACATTTAGGATTTGGATAAGTAGTTTATTAAGTTTTTATATGGAAGAAACTTTTGAAAAGTAACTTATGATGTAGTTATTTTGCATTTTGTATTTAGATATGTAATAATAGTTGTTCTTGTTTTTTAGTGTTTTTAAAAGTGCTTCTTATGAAGCTCAAAATTTAACTTTCCAAAAGGTACTAAAAATGAATTTTTGGAAAATAAGAAATTGTATAATCAAATAGGACAAAAAATAAAAAATATAACTTTTAATTTGTATGAAATCCAAAAAATTCATAAATAGTATTATCCAAATAGACCCTCAGTTGTATTTCTGTTGTGACTTTTAGTAACTTTGATTTTGCATTGTGTATTCTTTTCATAGCTTAAGATGGAAAGGGAAGCCGGCCGGGTGTTCAAGGGTTGGAAAGAGGGGAAGATCTACTTTGCACCTACTTATAAATATCCCATCAACTCGGATACTTACTATGTTCAAGATGTCAAAGTTTCAAGGAACAAAAGGAGAACTCCAGCTTGGTATGTATCAGCATTAGTTTTGATGAATTTGGACATATTTTTCTCTTTAATCTGAATAATGGAGGATTGCAGGTGTGATAGGATCTTGTGGCGTGGAAGCGGAATACATCAACTTTCCTACGTACGCAAAGAATTCAAGTTTTCTGACCATCGGCCTGTTTGTGCAACATTCTTAGTAGAAGTTGAGGTTTTTAACAAGGGACAAAAGGAAAAAGTTTCCACTTTCAACTTTAACATTGAAAATCTTGTACCCACTAGAAGTTCATATTATTCTTCAAAATATATCAACTGAATTTGACAATGATTTCATGACAAATCAACATGAATTTTGACGATGTTATATGGTATAGTGCAAGAGAAAGAGTTCGACCGTTGTGAAGTGCATATTTGCATTTTAGAGAGCAAAATTTATTAGCAATTGAATTTCCTATTGATATGAGAAATAAGACATTGGATAACAACTCACAAAACAAATTCGAATTATTAATGTATTTTGATATACTTTATCCAGCCAGCCACTCTTATCCTAAGCTGTTGTTCAGAAATGAGGATCTAAATTGAGAGAAAATGGCCAGCAACATTCCTCCCAATTACGAGCTTAAAATTTCAGCTGGTTGTGGGCATCTTCTTTTCTAATCTAATGTGTTATCAGGTATTGATGTACTGACCACAATTATTGCAAGTGGAATAAATATTGTAATTTTGAATTCTTGATGAAGAAATTTTTTATTTTATTTTATATTTTTGGGAGGGGGTTGGTGGGGTGAGGAGTGCCGCTGGCTCTCAATGAGGGAGTCGAACATGACTATCTGTGGTGTAGTATCATAAGGATGCGGTTTTACCGCTACATAAAGACTCAAGACCTTGTAACAACATGAGAATTAAAGATAGGAGAATTACAAAATTAGAGGGAAAATAAAGAAATGAAAGGGAAATCCATAGAGAAAAAGGAGGAAATTCATTTAACAATTTACACATACTTATTTACATTTCCTAATACTTCTATTTATACTGTTTCTTACTAGCCAAGGTATTTGTCATGGCCCAAATTCATGAGGAATCGACCTGTAAAAGTCTTTAAATGACATGTCATGCATAAAAACCTTATAATTTTCATGTAAATATAATTTAGACATAACTGAATAACTTTTCTCATATATCAACATTCAATCCATGACAAGATATCTGTATTGTAAGAGTTACACCAATGTCAAAGTTATAAAATCTATGAAAACATGAGTACATGGTTTCTCATAACAAAATATAAAAGCATGCATGGTCAATGATCGTGCTGCACTTGTATTGGAGTATCTAGTAATCAAAAGTCACTTCACTCAAAAGTAAAGCGCCAAAATAGAACTAGCTTATAGCTACTGAGGAGGTATATAGAAAAACTCTAGAGCAGGCTCTCTATAAGGGAAAAAGAAAAAGTTGAGATGAGTTTCATCAAAACTTAGTGAATAGATTTTCACCACATTCTTATATGGGACAACAAGAAAGGTACATAAATAATAATGAGTAGTCAAACTTCATTTCATATATAGACATTATATGATAAAAGGAGTTTGTATAATCCTTGTAAAAGACATTCATGAATTACTTGAGGAAATTAAGGTAGAAACTGAATTCAATTGTTTAAAAAGCCACTACTTAGTCCCTCACGAACAAGGGCACCTAAATATGATTGCAATGGTCCCTTGCCAATTGTGTCCTCAGGACTAATTTATGCAAAAAGGTGATTGCCCCTGCAACATGTTATATCAAGATTAACAATTCATGACAAGTGTAAATTTTATGTCTATTTCTCTTATTACATGGCATTTTTGGAACAAAAGATGTTTATTTTCTTGATAAATTGCATGAATCCTCTCAAAGTCTCTCTTGAGCTAAAAATTTTCTCAAGTTCTACCCTAAACCATGCTTAAATGAATTTTTAGTTTGCCTTAATGATTAAACCTCTAATTGACATATCTTTGTTTTTTAGTGTTGCAATTGGGTGCATGGAGGCTCGAGGATGGAGTAAAAGAAGGAAGGTGTGAAACTTAGGACAAAGACCCTTGCTAAAGTGAGAGGACCCCTTGCCATGGTTAGGGACTTGCTAAGGCAAGTGACCCCTTCCCTGGCAGCCTTGTTGATCAAGATAAAAACCCTGGGCACAAAACTCTCGCTTTAAGTGTTCCCTCGTGATGGCGAATGCGTGATTTTTTGACAAAGTTGGGCTGACATTGCTGACCATTTTGGGCCTAGTTTTGGTAATTTTGAAGGCACAAATTGTACCAACCCAAATTTGAATAAAAATAAAATTAAAAATTCATGTATTGAAAATCTAAATATTCTGAAATAATAATGGGGACTTAGCAAATATTTATAAAAAAAATTTACCCAGGCTAGGGATGAATAGTTAGACTTTCTGAAACATGAATAGTAACTCTAAAACGATACTAGGGATGACTCAAAACTATAGGGAACTTGGACTTAGAGGTTGGGATAAAGTATTAGGCCTAAGGTCAGGATTAAGATATTTTTTTGTAGCTATATTTCACTCATTCAATAATATTTCAATGCGTGGTTGCTTGCATTGCATGAAGCTTGAGAGCAAGTTTCTCTACTCCACTATACATTTGACAAGTGATAAAGAGGCCACACCTCACAATTTTGTCAAGAGTAATATAACATCCTCCCAAGTATAATATCATCCTTAAGCCATGACATTAGACTTAGGAGTTGTTACTTATAAATTAGCAAATCTTTCTTAATTATAGCATTTATTGAATTATGTAGTAACTAATTCCTAATTCGATTAAAATATATAGAAAGATAACATAATATTTATTAAGTACAAATTCAAATAGAAGAAAAACTTTTCTATGAGCTTTCATATACATATGTTTATTTGTATAATTAAAAACTATGGGAAAAATCCCAAATCCACACAAGCCAAACAAATAAATAAAGTAAAAAGGAGCACGTGTTTAGGCCAACAATGCCTATGTCCACAACTCAACAAATCAATCAACTAATTTTTAGTGAAATACAATCACCAATATAATAATCTCTTACAAATTCAAAACCCTATACACCCAATCTCACAAAATAATTTCTCCACCTACTAAAAACTCACTCAAACAAAACACACTCTTTCACCAAAAATTGGCACATACTCAAGTTTTTTTCCTTTGCGGCTTACACGTAGTACTAATATATATATATATATATATATATACAAACTTGCACTGTGAAATACAATAAAAAGGGTTCAGTCAGTTTTTGTTTGTTCTTAATGGACTTTAATAAAACAAACCCAATCTAGGGGAAACAAGGCCTAACAAATCTCCACCTTACCTTGTGATTGGAACAAACTTCAGATGTCAATAAGTGTCAGAAGACTTTACCAAAGTATTAGCAAATGTTACCTTTTTCTTTGGCACATACACATGTTCTATCTTTCTACATTCCTATATACTTTGTCATTGCCTTTATTCACAAATCACTCCCATCAACTTATACAAGTTACCACTAATCTCTTACCCTTCATTATCTTCAAATAACCTTGACTACCTTGCATTACTCCATCTCTTATCGATTATCATAGCCCAACGCATCAGTCTTCCTAAAGAAATCAAATTTCTTCCAAGTGTAGGTATGTACCTTAGAAAATTAATCACATGATTTCAAAGAGCTCTAAGCTTACCCTTGCCAACCTTAAAGTTGGTCGGTCATTCTAAGAGTTTTACTCTAGATTGAAGCCCATGAGCAATAAAATAAAGAATATGACTTAGTCCTTGTAGTTTTGTTTAGACAAAGTGTTGAACTTTGAGTCCATTTCCTTAAGCTTGATGATGAAGTTCAAACCTTAAGATTTCTTTGAAGTCTAGGTGCTAAGAACTCTAAAGCTTGCCTTATGATACATAATGGGTTGAAGTTTATGTTCCTCTAAAAGTCTTGTAAGAGCTCTAGTTAAGATAAAAACAAGTTGCATTCATGTTTAAATTTATGTCTTGCATCTCATGTTTATTTTGATGCCATCACTAATTTCACAAGAGTAAATCAATGAACTTGCATTACCATATTTAAATTCCCAAGCTTGCATTTCATGTTTATATTTCAAGTCATTACTTAATCCTTAAAGATAATAATGAAGTTGCATCTCATATTTATTTTATGCTCTCACTTTACTTTCTAATGAAGAGTAAAATAAAGTGCATAGCATGTTTAAGATTATGTTATCACCTAAATATTCTAGAGCTCAAAGACTTGCCCTAAGTATCCTAAAAAGGAACTCTAGTAAAAAAGAAATGGATGAGTTTTAGTATGATTCAATAATGGTTTGATTTTGTAAAATGCATGAATGATTTCAGAAAATGTTGGAAACTGCTTTATGAGGTCTCAAGGTGTTCAAATAGCTTGGAATGTGTTAAAAATCATGTTTTCTCAAATTTGGGGTTTGGTAATCGATTACCATCCATGTAATCGATTACCAGAAGGGTTTTGAAGGACTTTTGGTTTGGTAATCGATTACCAGAGGAGTGTAATGATTACCACTTTCTTCATGCCCAGACCTGCTCTGGAAACCCTGTAATCGATTACCTTATAGTGTAATCGATTACTCTTATGTTCTTTTTTTTTTTTAAGGATTTAACCTAAGTAATCGATTACCATTGTATGTAATCGATTACCCAGTTGTTTTGAAACCCAGAATGAATTAGCTCCTGGTAATCGATTACTAGGAACATGTAATCGATTACGAACATCTTTTTGTTCTAAAATGTCCCAAGAGAAAACTAGCAACTTATATGCATTTCAACTCAAGAGATTATGTGATTTTATGGGCTTATGATTTCTTCTGCCCATGTTTGGCTACTGTATAAATGTTGTTCTAAGGTGCTAAAATGTGTAAGTTATGTTTGAGTGAAGCAAGGATCGATTTAGAAAAGTTAGAAAAGAGTAAGTAACTTGAAAGGGATTAGAGATGAGAATTCTAGAACACCTTAATGCATAAAAAATGCAAATATGTTCTAGCATGATTGATTCAAGGATAAATGACTCATAATTAGTAAGACTTGTGCAAAACCCCTTCATAAATGATTAGGTGTTAATTTCTAAGTTTAAGGTGATGATAAGAGCTTAAAATGGTTTATAACTTAGAGAACATGCCTAGGAATCCCTCATAATTGGTCTAAGAATTGATTATGGAGCCTTAGGCGAAGACGGATCTTAAAAAGGGCCACGAATGGAGATTCTAGAGCCCTTTAAGCAAATGATATTTTTTCATGTGCATGCTGTATGGAATTATAGTAAGTTCAAATCTTAGAAAAGTTTAAGTGTTAACCTCTTGAGGGAAATAAAGATGCAAATATAAGTCTAAGGCCCGTAAGGGTCAAAGCATAAGATACTATGAGATAGGTGGCCGAGAGAGTATAATTATGATGATGAACCTTGAGCACACTTATGATGATGTGATTATGTTAGTTCCTTGAGCATGAAACTTTATGTGTATGATTTGATATGGTGATATGATGAAATGTTGTATTTGAGATGCATAAGGTTTCGAAATATGAATGAAATTGAGAAATATGCTCATGTGAACTTGAAACTTATTGAATTGAGAAAGTTCCATGAAAATGATACATGTGACTGAGATTATGTGGCATGACTCAAATTTGAGAAATTCTGAGAGAAAGTTATGCTACCAAATTTCCGTCAAATTTGAGGGATATAAGAAAGTTTTTGAGAAAATGACGTTTAACGATGATATGCCGAGACATACTTCTCCTTCTGAATAAGAGAGGTAAAACCGTGATGGCATAGGCATTAGCCCCAAAGCGGACAAAGTCGCTGGTCTTAACCAGTCGATGCGTTTCGAAGAAGGAAAAAGCCCCATGATGGGTGATCCTTAGGCCCCTACCCGTACTTGGGAGTCGGGATTATGATGATTATGATGAATATGATTATGTTTATGATTCGCTTATCAAGAGGATAAGTAAGAACTAGTGACGACTAGTTAAGGTATGAGCTCATAGCCTAGTTTAAGGGGTGCGGTTACTATTATGATTGGTGTCACAAGTATGAGAAAAGGAAAGATGTTCAATAGAAAGTTACATGCCACTTATATGTTGTTTGATATTTGTTTGATTTTCCTAAAGTACTGCCATGCATCCATGAACTATTATGTTGCATACATGCATTAAGACTCATTATAAAAGACATGAACCTTGGATAAATATCTTGTGAAAACCTCATAATGAACCTATGCATGCTTAACCTTTTTATAATAAACCCAAGGTTCCTGGGATGTAAACGATGACACTAGGATAGAGGATTTCCCTATGAGATTCTTTAGCAAGATTTTCACCCCTCTTTCTTTTTTCCGTTACGTCTTCAACATCGATGGCGTCGTTCATGATTTTTGTTGATGCACCCGTGTGGGAGCTGCACTACGATCTGATCATCAGTCCTACCACTTCAGGGTCGTTGTGCTATACGCATTTTTGCATATATGGGACGCCGTTGCCTTTCCAGTCTCCAGCTTCAGTTCACTGACCTCCCCTTTGGCGACGACATGATTTTTGAGAGGACGCGACCCTGTGAGCAGAACGTCGTGCCGTTCGGCATCTTCACGGTGCGAGGTTACCCCGAGTACGTGCCTTGCCCGAGATGTTCGAGACTGACCCATAGAGGATCCTCCTTCTCATCCTTTCTAGATGGTTCGCCCCTGTTTACCCATGGATATCGGGATGGGTAGTGAGGAGACGGTGACGAGGTTAGCACGAGGTCAGATGCGCCCTCACCGTGGCGGCATGCTCGCCAATCCTTCCAGCTTCACGCATCCAAGGAGCTTGCCCAGTTCATTGGATATGTGCCACCGAGGGATGAGTGAGCGTCTCCATAGTTCGAGGGAGGAGGAGTCTTAGCTTGGAAGTATCTTTTGGGGTTGTTTTCATGTATTTGTTGTCATGTTTCTTATTTTATGTTGTTGTACTGCAAGCTGCCCACTAGTATGGGTAAGACTTTATATTTCGTTATATTTCTATAGTAATGTACTAAACTATGTTAATTAATGTGATGAGGAATGTTTTCTTGATGGATGTGTTCTTTTATGTTTATGTTCTGTATGTTTTATGTATTCTTCCGCTTCACGTTGTATATATGTCACGTGTAAAGGCTCGCACTTTATTTTATATGAATCATTTCAAAAAAAAAAATTTACCTATATTTTCCGCTAAGAATTTTGTAAATGAATTTAAAGAGAAGTAATAACTAATAATTAATCTTGATACGTCCTAGGCGTATTGGGTTAAATATTAGGGTGTTACAAACATCAATGTGCTTGGATTTAAAGTGCTAAATAGGATTCTTTGCAGGATTTATAGCACTAGTATTATGACAAAAGATAGGGATTTTGGAATACCTCATTGATAATCTTCTAGTTGGTTTCTTATCCACAGCATTTGGATGCAACAATTTGAAGCAGCTATATATTCAGCTTCAATTGTAGAAAGAGTAATGGTGTTTTGCTTATTGCACGACTAAGTGATGAGACTTTTTCTAAAGAAACAACAACATCCACTGGTGCTTTTTCTTTTACTATATCTTTAGTGATATCAGGATCACATAAACCTACAATCTTATAAGATGTATCTTT
This sequence comes from Dalbergia oliveri, assembly GCA_030441495.1. Classification (NCBI taxonomy): domain Eukaryota; kingdom Viridiplantae; phylum Streptophyta; class Magnoliopsida; order Fabales; family Fabaceae; genus Dalbergia; species Dalbergia oliveri. The sequence continues at coordinate 30,598,388 of JAMLFY010000003.1, read as the reverse complement.
CTCATACCATAAGCCAAGATTAGAAATACCAAATAGATATCTCAAGATTCCTTTGACAATAGTTAAGTATGATTGCTTTAGGTTAGATTGAAATCTAGCACAAATTCCCATACTTAATTGAATGTTTGGTCTACTTGCTAAGGTATAGAAGTGAACCAATCATACCTCTATAATTACTTTCTGATATATTTTCTCCATTCTCATTTGCATCAATGGCTTGAGATGAATGCATGGGGGTGCTCATAGGTTTGGCTTGATCCATATTAAACCTTTCGAAAGCTCTTTTGTATACTTTTCTTGATGGATCAGTGTTCCTTCTTTTTGTTTTTTTATTTGAAGTCCAAGGAAAAACTTGAGGTCACCCATCATGCTAATCTCAAATTCACTTTGCATCAATTTTGAAAACTTTTCACAAAGAGAATGATTAGTGGCACCAAATATAATGTCATCTATATATATTTGGACTATCAAAAAGTGATAATTTTATTCAAGATTAAACAAAGTTGTGTCAACCTTACCTCTTTTGAACCCATTCTTTAGTAAAAAGGTACTTAGCCTTTCATACCAAGCTTGGGGAGCTTGTTTCAGACCATAAAGTGCCTTTGTTTACTTAAAGACATGGTTGGAAAGGTTTTCACTCTCAAAACCTAGAGGTTGCTTTACATAAACTTCTTCAAAAGGAATCCGTTTAAGAATGCATACTTAACATCCATTTGGTAAAGAGTGAATCCCTTGAAGACTGTAAAAGCAAGTAGCATTCTTGTGGCTTCAAGCCTAGCTATCAGTGCAAATATTTCATAATAATCAATTCCCTCTTGTTGATTATAACCTTGTAAAACTAATCTTGTTTTATTCTTGACAACTTTTCTGGCTTTATCCAGCTTAATTCTAAATAGCTATTTGGTTCCAATTATGGTTTTTTCTTTAGGTTTCTCCATGAGTGTCCAACTTTGCTTTCTCTAACTGATCTAGCTCCTTTTGCATAGTCTTCACCTAACTTTGATCATTCAAAGCATCTTCAATGTATTCAGGCTCAAAGGTGGAAATGAAAGCATAATTGGACTCATTTCAAAGGGATGATCTAGTTCTCATACCCTTGGAAATATCCTCTAGAACTTTGTTATGAGAAACTGCTCTTAGATCAGAAACTCCTTTATAGTTTCTATAGCGTTGGTGTTCTTCAGTTTCTTTCTTGTCTTTAGATTATTCTTCCTCAAGCTCAGAAATGTCACTTTTTGAGGGATTTGGAGTTCTGAGTAACCTTTCTGAGTTGACTGGGTTCTAGAGTTTACTTTCAGAACTTTGTGCTTTCTTTTGCTTGCTTCCTAGGATTTATTGAGATTCAGTTTTTCAAGATTCTTTTTTAGTTCCTTTAGATCATTAGCAAAGTCCTTTTTAAGCTCTTTGAATTTCATGTGGATGTCTCCTCAACGTATATTGTTCGTTGTACACCCTATAAGCTTTTGAAATTGAAGAGTATCCTAAGAAAATTCCACCATCATAATTAGGATCAAACTTTGCAAGTTTGTCCTTAGTGTTAAGAATAAAGCAAGATGAGCCAAAGATATGGAAGTATGATATGTTGAGTTTTCTACCTTTCCATAGCTCATCAGGACTTTTCTTGAGGATTGGCCTTAGAAAGATTATGTTTTGAATATAGCATGAGGTGTTTACAACCTCCGCCAAAAACCTTTTGATAAACCACTTTCTAAAAGCATGGCCCTAGCCATCTCTTGCAAGCTTCTATTCTTTCTTTCAGCAATCCAATTTTGTTGGGAATTCTAGGTGTAGAAAACTCATGAGAAATATGCCATGTTTTTCACAAACCTCTTCAAAAATATCATTTTCAAATTCTCCTCCATGATCTGATCTTATAGAGATAATTTGAGAATCTTTTTCATTACAAATATGTTTTGCAAAAACTTTAAACCTTTCAAATAACTCATCCTTAGAAGCTAGGAAGATAACCTATGTAAATCTAGAGAAATCATCCATAATCACAAGGCAATATCTTTTTTAGCAAGACTTGCAAGTCTTGGTTAGTTAAAGAGGTCCATGTATAAAAGCTCAAGTGGCTTGGTGGTAGAGAACACATTTTTGTTGTGGAAAGAAGCTCTACTAGAAATCAACATACATTCTTAGACACACCTGCAACAAAAAGCATTTTTATTTTAGGTACCCAGACTTTCTTGGATCCTCTTTGGTTTGTTTTTCTTAGGGTAGTTTTCCAACCTGTTTTATATATTTCTTTCTTATAGAACATTTGTCAAGTGAGTGTCTCTTTTTGTAGTGGAAAATATAGGATATTTTGTTCTTTTTCTTTTTTGATAAGGTTGCTTTACCTTTCTCATCCATATCATTCTCATATCCTAACCCGTTTTTTTTTTTTTTTGAATATGGCCTTTTTTCTCCAAGCATTAGCTCGAGGTTCTTTGAGCCTTTTACCATCTTTTCAAGGTTAGATTTGAGAAGTTTTGAAGTTCTCAAGTTCAGAAATTATTGTCTAAATCTTTTGATCTTTACCAGTGACTTCAACTTCTAAGGCTTTGAGCTTAAAATTTAAAAAGTTATTTTCTCCTTTAATTTCTTTTTTCTCAAGCTTTAGATTCTAAATATCTATTTTGGCCTTATTAAGTTTTAGAACCACTTTCTTATGGTTCTTTTTGAGGTTAAGATAGTGAGAGGATAGGGTTTGAGAGTTTTCAAGCAATTCATCATATAATGCAAGTAATTCATCATAAGAAAGGTCAGGTTCAAAAGATATCATTACCTCAGGTTCTTCCTTTAAAGCGTAGTAAGCTATGAAACATAAGTTTGCTACATCTAGTTCATCCTGGCTTTTTGAGCTTTATTTCTCTTCCTCTGAATTACTCTAGGTGGTCAGCATTCTTTTCTTCTTTGAGGGGAACTTTGTCTATGGGCTCTTGAGCTTGGGACAATCAATCTTGAAGTGTCCATTCTCTCCAGTTGTAATAGGTTACACTATCCAACTTTCCCCTTCCCTTCCCTGTCCTTTTTGACATTAATGTCTTTTCTTTTCTTCGTTTTGCTTTTCCAAGCTCTAGACATCTTTCTCACGAGCATGGAGATCTCATCTCCATCTTCTTCTTCAGACTTATCTTCTATTTTATCTTATTCATTAGAGATCTAAGTGGTAGCTAGCCGTTATCAACATCTTAAGTTGCACAAGGCACATAGATAGTGGTGTGCAACCTAGGTTATCTTACAAGCAAACTGAATTAATTAGTTGGAGTAAAAAAAGGGGGGTTTGTTGCATGAGAAATTGAAATAGAAAATAATTGAAATTAAGTGATAAAAGAGAGCTAGCCTAGGGGATTCTCAAGCTAGGAGTGTTAATCATTAGCATAACAAAAGATCAAACACTTGGTGAGGAACTATGTGCTAATCATGCAATCACACAATTAACTAGCAATTCTCCTTAAAGTCAATAAACTAGAGGATAAAGTTAAGCACATACACTTAAATAATTACAATCACAACACATAAATATATGAAGCAAATAAAATGCCAATTGCCACAACCCAATTCTCAATCAAGAATTATCTTTATTCTCTTGGTTAACTAAATGCTCACCAATTAATTAATTGACATGCATTCAGTCAACAAGCTAAGACATGTATGCTTATAAATCATGCTCAAACACACATAACAACACCTTGCTTAACATGCATGTGAATCATAAACATGAAAGAGAGGAAACACAAAGAGAAAGAGAACAACACCAAGGATTTATGTTAAAATCAGTAATGTTTCAAAACACAACTCTAGCTCTTGAATCCCTTGAAATAGCAAGAAAACTACTCCTCCATGAAGGAGGTTACAAATAGAGAATGAGGAAAAATACATAAATCAAAGATGGAAATCTGCATAAAAATATCCCAAGTTATGTGTATCAATGTATTCTTGAAAGAGGAGAGGAAGAAGAAGAAGAAGAGCAAGAAAAAGAGAACTTTCTCTAAACCTAGTTATATTTCCTAAATTGGCAAAGAATGCCTAGGACTTCATGCTTCAGAGCCTTAAATCATCATAAAATTTGCTAAAAGGGGGCCTAAGTGGGTAAAAATTACAAAATTAAACTTTTAGGTTCTTGCAAACTTGCAAGCAAGTGGACTTAAATATCTCTATTGGCACCACTTCTCAGGCTTAATACAATGACTGGTGCTTGCTATAGTGAAGCTATCCCATTCCTATCATGCTCTGTCTTTCAGGCTTGCTGCAATGCTTGCTAGCGAGTTGTCCAGGCAAAAACTTCCATCTAGCTTTCTCTCTTTCTTCCATGCATGCTCCAAGCTCTACTCCACAATTTACTCTCAAAGGTGACCCTTCAGATGACTAGGATTTGCTCTGGAAGAAAAAGGAATCGTGAGAGAAAGAAACCAAAATTGTGCAAAAGCTACTGAATAGTAGTCACAAAGCAAAATTGAGTGTAGGGAGGATTAGATTCAAAAACTAACAAACTAGAAAATAAGCCCAAAAAGAATGCAAAAGCATTACGTGTAAGAGGGAAAATATTTACAAAAAGAGTATTTATCAACTCTCCCACACTTAGGCAATTGCATGTCCTCATGCAAAGAGCATCAAGAGAGGAAAAAAAGAAGAAAAAGAGGAAGAAAAAGAGAAAGAAAAGGACTCTACTGAAAAACAAGGAAATAAGGGATATTTACAAAGAGTTGGAACAAAAAGAAGATAATGAAGCCCAATTCGTCATAATTACATGCACCAACAATTAAATTGGCAACTCAACCATCAATCAAGAGCTTAAAACAAGCATAGAACAGATCAAAAAATGAGTGATTGAATTGGATTCTCACATAGATGTATGTCACTCAGTTCACTCAATTGTGTGGAATAGAACACTCAAATACTTCACAATGTAATGCCCTCCATAAGATTGCCCTTTATACTAATCACCATAATTCAAACAGATGCAAAAACATGCATCAAGAGGTCTTATTCGGGGTTGTAGCGGGGTTGAGGTTAGGGAATGATAAAATATAGGATATGTGGGTTGAACTTAAGTCTAAGGAAAGTAAGGGTGTGTGCCTACATGAACAATTTGTGAATGAGAGGCAAAAACTAAACCAATGGTGATTCTGAAAAGATTCCTTATTGTGGGGCAACCTTAAACTAAGACGTGGTCTTTCTTCAAAGCAAGCGGTGAATTGGTGATTTCTTCAGTCTCTTCATGTTTTTTTTAAATTTTTTATTTAACTCTATTTTTTCCTTTTTTTATTTGAAAAGGAAAGATAAAACTAATTACAAAACTTTCACCAATTCACCAACAATTCATATGGAGTTCTTTTTCAAAAACCACAATTGGTTCAAGAGGCTTCTCCCACACTTGATTTCTAGCACAACAACTTCACCAATGCTTCCTAGGCTCAAGTTGGGTATTTTTCATGATTTTTCACTTGAGGTTATGATGGATAGGTTAAGACAAAGAAAGGGTATTAAAGGCTCAAAAGGGTTATGCAAGGGTTCATGGAAGGGGTAGGCTTTTTAGGCCAAGTGGTTAACAATAAATAAATGCCTCAATCATACACATGCTATGCAATGCATTGAAACCTTTGAAAAGAATCAGGCAAGTCCTAGAATGACAAATAACGCAAGTGCTGTCATGACTCGCCTAGGAGCATGAGGCACGTGAGGGATTGGGCCCACGACAACCTCTGGTAATGTGACTGATTAATATGCATAAATAAATCAAAATATATATTCATAATATCTCAAGTTTAGGTAAATTCTATAATTCTGAAAATGTTTCCAAAACATTAATTCCTGAATATAAAATTGCATAAAATCTATAATCAAGGCCGAAGCCAAACATAATTAAATAAATAGTTGAAATTCTAAAATAATTAAAATAATATAATGCATGTCCAGGATCTGCCTACACAATTACTGGAGCACTACTAAACTAACATAACCTATATAAGCTTCACTCCAAAGCGAAGCTTGTAACACCCTAAAAATTATTTAAAAAATAATTTGAGCTTTATTGGTCATAATTTAAAAATTTGACAGTTTTAGCAACGATGAGGATGGTCCAACAGACATGTTAAAAAAAAAATTTTCAGGTGAATAGTGACCTTGCGGGCCCTACGGGCCCATGGGACAACTGAAACTATAGAATTGGGACCCAAGATGCCCAAAATTGAGAAAAGAGAGGATTGCGGTTAGAAATAGTTAGGAATAAGGATTTTATACTTGAAATTAATTTTTAGGCAATATTTGATTACTTGGGTACGGTATTTTATCCATTCGGTAAAATTTTGGTGTACGATTTTTAACACCGAAAGATAGTTTAATCATTATATATGGATAATGTATATCCATTCAAGCCAACTGTAAGGCTAAGATTTGATCTTGGTTTATAAGATTAAATTCTAGCCATCCATTACAATATTTAACCATTTATACTATATTATATTCATGCATTAATTATAAAAATCAACACCAAACAAATCTTCTTTAAGAAGCCAAATTTCTTCTTCTTTAAGCCTTATTTTCATGCAAACACCAAGGAGGAAGGTATCACCTCCATTTCCATCTCAAGAGCTCAAGCTTTCATTCAAATGCCTAAACTCCTAGCCTAGACTTGATAAAATCACAAACTTTCTTCACCAAAGGTATTCCACTCATCAATACCTACAAATCTAACCGATTAAATCTCAATTCCTCGCCAATATTTACCTTGATATCCCTGCTCACTAATTTAGCAAGGATTTGAGGTTGATTTGGGAGCTTTGAGTGGAAGGGATCAATCTTGGAACATCCTTGAAGCCAAGATCCTTAAAGCCACCAAAGTAGGGCATTTTAAACCTCTTTTACTTCAACTTTGCTTTTGTGATTTTCTTACTGATTTCACTGAATACCGTTAGTTGAATTGGTTGATAATATACTGATAATGATATGTTAATTTTGGTGGAGTGGTTTGATGTTGTGAAAAATCATTTTTGTGGAAAGAGATTTTGAACTATGCTATTGGATTTTCAGTTTATGGACAGCATCTGATCATGAATTTTCTGAGTGAATTGTGGGTATTTTTATGAGCTATAAAAATTATATGTTAAAAATAACATCCTAAGCTAGTTCCACAAATTTTCTTGAGCTCTATTTTTTATCCTAATGCTTTAAAAAAATCAAGAATCAAAAGTGTATATATGCTGCCTGGATTATTGGAACTAAAGTTGTAAATTTGTCTAATTTTTTTAACATAGAAAATGATTGAATTTTCCTTTGAAATGTTTACAGAGTTTTGACATCTTTAAGTATAACTTTGATTTTTTTTTGAATTGATTCAATCATTTGCTAGGGTTAAAAATTATGAATTTCGGGTTTTGAGTTAAGGTTAAGTGGTTTCTGAGCACCAAACTTGTCTAATGTTGTTAACATAGTTAGAGAACTCTTTTTGCTCTTAAATTTTTATGGAACCTTGTGGACACATTGAAGTGTCTTGGGTAATTTTTATAGCCTCTGAATTGATTGTTTAATGAGTAAATAAATTCGTTCTACAATAGTGTGAAATCTACCCAATTGCTGGAAATGAACCCAATACTTGAATTGATAATGTAATGGCATCTTTAGCCATGTGACTTGTGACATATAAATGCATGCTAGAGGAAGTAAAGAGTGGTTTATGAGGCATGATTGAAATTGCATTGTGAATGAATGCCTATATGTGCTTTATGCATGCATTTGGAAACAGAAAAGAGAATGTATAAAACTTCAATTGTGCATGTTCTGCATATGGACAAAACAGAAATAAGACTTATGTTGAATAAAGGGAAGGCAAAAAAGAAGAACTTCCCTCGATATATTATAGGGGAAGACAAAAAGGAACTTCCCCAAAGATATTTTGAGTCAGGAGATGTATCAGCTAGAAATAGATCTATGTGTGATTCGAAGAGGAAAAATGAAGTCGATGATCATTAATTTGAATAAGCTTAGTCCTGAAAGTAGACTATTTCCCTTGTGTAGTGTGATCCACTATAAATATCATTTGGTATAAACTATTTAGATACCCGTTGGGTATAAACTAAGTCTTTCTTATGTCGATGAAAAGAGAAAATGCACTGATTTAATTTCTATGGCCATAATTGAAACCAAGTCACTTTGAGTAATTTCACTCATTTATCATATGCATATTCATGTTGCTCTGAATTGTTTACCTAGGATGATTTACTAATTGTTGGAACATTATGATATATGTGCACTAAGTGATTGATTGTTAAAAGCTATCCACTTTGGAGGGATGATTTTAGAATTTTAAAATGAATCTTTGATATGTATTGCATGATCACACTTTCTTGATAACTTGAAATGGCTGGGTGATGACAATGACATTATGATTGTGTAACTACAGAGTTGCCCTGAGAATTGTATAATTCTCACCCTTATGTGTTTTTTTGTCCTTGTTGCCTCTAGGTTAATCCAAAGAGCAATGGGACTTTTACGTGAAGAGCTTGGATTGCAGGAGCTTAGTAGTTGATGTTTTTATTTTACTATACTTAGTTGAAATCATATGTATGTAAACATAATAGGGAACATATATGTATTAAAGCTCATAGAAGCGCTTCCTTTTGTACTTAAATATGTATTCAATAAATATTATGTTTCTTTGTTATATATTTTAATAGAATTACACTTAGTTATTACACATGTTAATCGAGCTTGCTATATATATTTAAGAAATATCCGCTAATTAATAAGTAACAACTCTTGAGTATGATGTCATAACTTATGGATGAGGTTGTACTTGGAGGATATTACAAAGCTCACCAAAGAAGTTGGAGCACTATTAGAGGATCCTATGGTGCAACTGAAATTGTAGCTATATTGTATAGGGGAGGAAAAGAAAGAGGAGTGAGTTCATCAAAACTTAGTGAGTGAGCCTCCACTTAAAACCCAGATGGGACAACAACAAAATACGTAACGTATACATGCAATTAATGTAAAACATTTTATATATAATTACATATAATTGTACTAAAAATAATAATTTAGCTGAATTCATGGCAATAACTAATAGAGAAACAAGAATTATTAAATGCATAAATATCTAAGCTGAATAGCTAAATCTGACCAATGACTAATCTGATGGGCACCTAACTAGGTCCTATAAATGGACACCTCACTAGGTTCCTTACTGGATGAGCTAGTCCTCTAACGGACCACTTGGTACCAAGGTTAACGATAAATCCTGTAGCCATTAACTCGTTGATCTGTTTCTTTCTAATTATTGACTAAAAATTAATAGCAACAAAGTTCTCTACTTTCTTTTCATACAATACGGGGTTCATGAAATTTGATGACTGATAAAATAAATCTAAATTATACATACAGCAAGTATGGTCCCATGAGCTTTTTAAAATAATAATTTTTCATGTTAACTATAAAATAATAATTTTCTAAAGTTTCTATAATCCATAAAAGTATATTTTCTAAGCATAAATAATTCTAAAATTTCATAAATAATTTATATAATATTGAGAAAATAATAATAATGACCAAAAATATGGCATGAGCATAAACCCTTAACACCTAATAATTAACCGAATACATAGGTTGTATCTGATTAATTTCTAGACTTTACTCTTGCTTCAGTTCTTTCATCATACTTTGAAAATACTTAGTGAAATTACGAGCCATTTTTTTTTCTTTAAACATAATTGAAAATGTGAGCGCGCATAACATAAACGATAAATAAGATAAAGTGGAAAAACAGCATAAAGAAAACACATTTCATCACATAGGCTCCATCATATGAACATCCAAAAGCATACCATACATAGATAGATAATATTCTCACCCGAAGGTGAGTTAAGTTCATACATCACCGTCATAATACATCAAAAGGGAAAATACATAAGGAAACATATGCACCTACAAAGAATAACCTCAAAAGCCAAAGAAGGTTATCCTACAACTAGGGTGCATGAACACACTCAGATCCACCAAGAACTCTCAATGGCGTTGACCCTGAAAATAAGGAACAAACCCGATCCACTCGCGAATTCCATCGGGAGGGGGCACACGAGATGCTCCATGGTCGGGTGCATGGATAGCCGCTTGCCAACCTCGGCTGGACAACACCTCCTCACTCCTTGCTCTCATACGTGGGGAGTAGTGGCAGCTCTCTGAGTACATATAAGTAGGTGGATCTTCCACGAGTTCTCTGAATGCCTCGATTGGGGGACATAGTGGGGTAGTCACGAATGGTAGATGCGGAGGGATATGTACGTAAGATCCTCTCGTCATGTGGCGTGCGCGCTCAAAACCATGTCCTCACGGTACGGGATATCGGAGAAAACGATAACTAGAAACGGGGTATGCGAACGGACGTCCTCAGAGACAAAAACGCGAACCGCGCATCGTTCTTCAAAGTGGTAAGAGCGGTGCTCCGAATCGTAGTGTATCTCCCATGTGGGGTATCAACAAACAGGACGAACGTCGCCATCAGGATCTGAAGATAATGACGGAAGGAAGGAAAGGGAGTGAGAATCTTGCTAAAGAATTCTCATTAGGGCTACTCCAACTATAGTGTCATCATCAAAGTCTCCAGGAACCTCTGGGTCATTAGGAAATAGTGAGCATGCTAAGTTTCATTTATTAAGTTCAAATATACTTCCGAGGTCCGTCATTTTAATCATGCGTCTTACAATGCATTAGCATGTCATGCCCTAATAACTTCCGTTTATCGTATATCTCATCATCACATCATAAAGACTATGCATAGAACATCATCATATACCTCATCATCACATCATAAATGCTATGCATACAAAAACATCATATCTCTCATCATCACATTATGAGTGCTATGCATAGAACATGGTGCACATATTTCATTACTTTAGTACCATAGGTGACTTAAGAGCTCATCATCATCATTATTTTCCTTGGGGGCCACCCTATACTCCACCCTTTTGGGAGTAATATAGGTTATGAGCTCATACCTTGCTAGTTGTCACCAGCACATACTTATCCCTTTTGATAAGTAAAAATTTCGTCTCTACCCTTTTGAAGAACGGACTAGGGGCAAGAATCATCTTTCATCGCCTATAGTTTGATGGGTCCAAAGGATCATTTTCTAGGATCACCTTTTCACCACCTATAGTCTGATGGGTCCAAAGGTCATTCCTCATATATTTTAAGTCACCTTTAAGTCTTTACATGTTATATCATAATACAATTCTCAATTCATAATCATTTATAACATTTTCTCGTTTATAGTCTTATCCTGGAATAATATATATACCAACTGGAATCCTGCATCAGAGATTCCAGGAAAGAGAGGTGGGTCACAAGTGGACACGCTTAAATACCAAGTCTTTCCTAGTCAGAACCTTTCCAAATTACACTTTTAAGTAATACTTCTTTTCAGCAACAAGGGTAAATTTTTAAATAACAAAGAATATTTCATTATGTCATGCATAAGCATTCTCATTGTTTGCAACAACAATTATAACATGCAAGCCATGAAATCATTCAATAAGATCAAGTACTCAATAAGCATTACTCATCATATAAACTTGTCATTCCAAAGCATTAAAAGACATCATCTTAAATCCTACGAAAAGTTCCTTTAAACAACCGAAACTCTAAAATCGGGTAACCTTAATTATCAACTTACTTTCTTATGCATCTAAGGGATTCATTATCATTGTTACCCTTGATTATAAGTCTCTAGAACATTATTAAACCTCATAGGGCAGCATAGGCAGTAAGTTATGTTTGGGTCATTACGGGGTGCTAGAAGTTGTGTTTTTTATCCTTTTTCTTTACCGACTTTCCCTATAATGCTAGAATTTATTACTAAACCAATTATGAATCATTCTCACTTATCTAAACATAATAAAACCTGATTCTTACAACCTCTAAGGGTTCTGGACAGAATGTGTAATTCTTGTTCTCTAGAGTTCTAGAAATCTTACTTTTACGTTTACTAGATGCTAGATTCATAATTAGTGTTCTGATCAATCCTACGAATTGTTGCCAAGTTTTTCATGAGCAATCAATCCTAAACTGAATTATATCATACTAAAACAGTTTTGGCATTGGCTAAACTTAAGGGGATCAAAGATTAGCTAAATTCTAGCTTTATGGTTTTCCTACAAGCTAGTTTCATCTCCAACTCACAGAATCATTCCCTCATCAATAAATATAAATATCTCAACTTCAAACATATCAAATCATCATCATACAGTGGTATAAACTCATATCAATAGCCGAATCATGAACCTCACATAATTACTTAAAGTTGCATTTGAATTACACACATGTTGCTAGTTGCCCGAAGAATCAAGGTAAAACCGCAAAACTCTTTTGAAATGCTTTTCCTTTGTTAAACTTGGAATGATCTTTGAGGTTAAATCAGTAGCTATTTGAAACCATTCTTAAAAACATTTTAAATTCATAGAGTCACCCTCAAAGTGTTCTTGAGTCTTTCTTTGCTTAAGGAAATCTTAAGACATAACTTGTTGGTCCTTGTGACTAGATGAGGCTTAGACAAACCTATCATCATCGCATGGCCGAAATATGCATTCTTAGAATGCTACAATTATCCAACTTTGCTTGTGATATTTGGGCAAGTCTTTGAGCTCTAGGATTCTTAGGTGATAACATAATAATAAACATGCCATGCACTTAGTTTTACATCTTTGTTATAAAATAAAGTGAGAGGATGAAATAAATATGAGATGCAACCTCTTATTATCTTCAAAGATTAAGTGACAACTTGTAATATAGATATGGAATGCAAGCTTGGAAATTTAAACATGAGAATGCAAGTTCATTTATTCATTCTTGAGAACTTAGTGATGACAATGGAAGTAAATATGATGTGCAAGGCATAAACTTAAACATGGATGCAAGTCCATTTTTATTTTCTTTACTAGAGCTCCTTCAAGACTTTAAAGGAATATAGATTCATCCCAACACATATCTTAGCAAAACAAAGTGAGCTTTAGAGTTCTTTGTGCCAAGGTTTCAAAGAGAACCTTATGGCTTGAACTTCATCATCAAGCTCATGGAAATGGATTAGGAGATGAACACCAACACTTTTTGAAACCAATCATAAAGAAAACTACTTTAACATATACTTTTAAAGTAAATGAAAACCGAAATCATTGAGGGAAGAACATAAGAAGGAAATCTTTAGCAAGGAGGAAATAGGGAAACCGAAAACTTGTTTGGTTCAAAATCAAGCCTTTGAGCTTTAGAGGTTTAACTTGTGATGGATTTACAACCAACACTTAAAATCCTCATCATCAAGCCATCATTCCATCATTATCTAGGCCATAAGGCCGAATACACAAAGAGAAAAGGAAAAGGGAGAACCAAAATGAAAAGCTTGAAAACAAATGAAACCTTCAAGTTTTAGAGGTTTAACATGTGATGGCTTTGCAACCAACACTTAAGAACCTCATCATCAAACCTTGATCTCACCATTATGTAGGCCATAAGGCCGAAATGCTTAAAGAAAAGGAAGAAGAAAACCAAAATGAAAAGTGCAATAGAAAGGTTCATCCATTCAACATTTTGAGCTAGGAATACAACTCATCAAAGCATAGAAATGAGTTTAGAAACAACACCCTACCTAGTTTGGTTTGAAGAAGAGGAAGAGAGCTTGGTTTCTTTGAATGAAATGAGAAAATCTTCTTGAAACTTTGAGGTAGAATTTCAGCCAAGGAGGAGGAAATGAGAAGTTCTTTGAGCTTAGGAAAACCTCAAGTGTGTAAGTGTGTGTGAAGGGTTTTCCAAGCATGCTTATTTATAGAGGAAATGAAGCTCATGGATGGACAAGAGGAGGAGGAGTGGCTACGGTTTTCAAGGGGAGACAAGGAAGGAAAATTCATTTTCTTGGTTGGTGGGTTCAAGGTAAGTGTAGGAATTTGTGGAAGTATGTTTTGTTGTGTTTTCTATGCATGGAGCCTTGTGTAAAAATTTGAATAAATGGGATGATAGGGGACAAAGAATCATTCAGCCACCATGTTTTAAGGAGGTGGGATTGTGTCATCCAATGTGTTGTATAGGTGTAGGTAGGGGTATCTTTGCAATTAGGGAATTTGCAAATAAGGGCTTAAGTGAAATAATAGGCGATTTGGGTGGTTTTAAGCAATTTTAGGTTCTAACCAATCTTAATAAATTATTTTGACTCTATATTAGTAATTAAAATTTACTAATATTTAATTAGAGCCTAACATTGCTTAGGTTTTGTTAACGAATCGAAAAGCTCAAAATGCATAAGCGGGGGCAAAACGGTAATTTTTCTTGAAAACGGCCCGGGGTACCTGGGCTTAATCAATTGTCAAACATGGCTTAAAAACATCTTTTAAAACATCTTAGTGAGGTTCGAGCTAGAGCCTTCAAATTGGAGTTAAAACGGGGCGTTTTGGTCATTTCGCGTCGAAACTCAATTGATATTCTTCTCCTTTATTAACACACATAACACAAACAATCCCCTATTATCCTCAAAACATCCCCTTGAGGGCCTGGGCCACTCATTTCTAGTAAAATAACCTCAGGGGCATTTTGGTCATTTTACATTACAAATTCGGGCTTGCGACTCTCAGGATCGCTTATAACCTCTTTTCTAATGTTATATTCCTTATTGAGGATTGTTCGGTCTTGAATTTGTATAAGAATTACCTAGTTAATTCGTAATTTTTAATGACAGGAAAAGTTCAGGCGTTACAATACTCCCCTCCTTAAAAAATTTCGCCTCGAAATTCGTTACCTAAGATAGTTCGGGTACTGTGCTTGCATGTCAATTTCCAGCTCCATGTGAATTCTTCAATTTCACCTCGTCCCCATGCTACTTTGCCAAGGTACAGCCTTTTTCTTAATTGTTTAACTCCTCGGTCAATGATTTTGTGGGTGGTAAGTTAAACGTTAGGTCATCTTTTAATTGCACATGTTCTGGCTCTAGTACATGACTTGGGTCAAATGATATTTTCTTGCCTGGAAGACATGGAAAACATCATGAAGGTGGGCAAGACTGGGGTAAGCTATAAGTGCTAGACTTACTTTGTTAAGGATTTCAAATGGTCCAAGAAATCTAAGGCTCAATTTCTTTACTTTCATTGGTCGACCTATGCCTGTGGTGGGGGTGATTCTTAGGAACACATGGTCCCCTTCTTGAAAATCTAGCGGTTTTCACCTTGTCGCATAGTTTTTCTGTCGACTTCAAGGTAAGAACCTTATCCCTAATTTTCTTAATTTGTTCCGTTGTTTCCTCACAATATTAGAGTAGGAGTAAACTCTGCTCTCCGGGTTCATACCAACATAAGGGAGATTGACATTTTCGTCCATAAAGGGCCTCGTATGGTGCCATACCAATACTTGCATGATAACTGTTGTTATATGTAAACTCGATCAATGGCAGGAACTTATCCAACTTCCCCTTTGATCCAAAACACATGCCCTTAACATATCCTCCAAGGATTGGATAGTTCTTTCAGATCACCGTCCATTTGGGTGATAAGCCGTGAAACACAGCTTGGACCAACGCCTTCTGAAAGGCTCCCAGAACCGTGACGTGAATCGCGGATCTCGATCTGAAATTATTGTCGACGGACTCCATGTAATCTTACTATCTCCTATATATATAACTGCTAATATCCAAGGAATAAGTCACCTTAATAGGTAAAAAGTGGGCTGACTTAGTCAACCGATCACTATTACCCAATGGCGTCATGATTCGCTTCTGTCCTTGGTAGTCCAATTACAAAATCCGTGATCTATCCCACTTCCACTCGGGGATTGGTAGGGGTTGTAATATTCCAGTGGGTCTTTGGTGCTCAATCTTTACCTTTTGACATACCAAGCACTTACTTACCCATGTGCACACATCCTTTTCAATCCTGGCCACCGAACATCTTCTTCAAATCTTGATACATCTTGGTGGCACCAGGATGGAGGGTGAAATGACTTTTATGGGCTTCCTCAAAAATGTCCTTTTGAGGTCACCATTAGGTACACATATACGACCTTCAAACCTCCACAAACTATATTCCCTTGGGTAAAACCTTTCAACTTATCAGCTCTTACCTCCTAAGGTTTCTTGAAATTCTATCTTGTTTGGGCTTAAGCAATTCTTCCTTGAATTCACTTGTCATACTAAGATGGAAAGCTCTTATGCCCTTAGCGTTTTAACTCTGAACGTGCCACTTAGCTTGAACCTCACTAAAATGTTTTAAAACATGTTTTTAAGCTATGATTAACCATTAGTTAAGCTCGGGTGGTCTGGGCAATTTTTAAGTAAAATTACCATTTTGTCCTTGTCTTTGTGAGTTTTGCAAATTTTGAGATTTTTGATTCGTATAGCAAAACTAAGCAATATTAGGCTCAAATTAAAGGTTATTAGATTCTAATTATTAATCTAGAGTCAAAATTATTTATTTAGATTGATTAGAACTTAAAATTGCTTAAAAACACTCAAATTGCTTACTAATTCACCTAAGCCCTTAATTGTAAATTCTCTAATTTGCAAAGATACCTACCTACACCTACATAATACATGGAACACACAAATTTTATCCTCCTTGGGCTATAATGCACGAAATTTTGAGCCATAATGCATCAGAAAATTTGTCAAAGAATGCACAAAAACCAATGTATGAAAACAAGGAACCATGAAAACATGATTCCATGTTTTAAGCCACCAAACAAGATGATTTTTCTTCCTTGTTTCCTCCTCAAATTTGGTCAGATTTCCTCCTCCCTTTGTCCATTTATGAGCTTAAAATCTCTATAAATAGGCATGCTTGAAGGAGTGTTAGAGGCCTTAGTTCATAACTTACACAATTCTAGTTTTTAGAAGCACCAAAAGCTTTCTTTCTTCCTCCTCTTGGCTGAAACTTCTTCTCCCATTTTTAAAGAGATTTTCTTTCATTTCACTCAAGGAAACCAAGTTCTTTTCCTTTCCTTCAAATAAAATTAGGTAGGGAGTTGTCTTTAAGCTTATTTCTATGCTTTGCTAAGTGTTGTTCTTGGTTCAAAATGATGATTTCATGGACTTTCTCTAGCTTTTCCATTCGGTTTTCTTCTTTCTTTTCCTTTGAACATTTCGGCCATAAGGCCTATATGGGAATATGATGATAGCTTGATGATGAGGACCTTGAGTGTTGGTTGTAAATCCATCACAAGTTAGGCCTCTAAAGCTTGAAAATTCCACTTGATGCAAAACTTTAAAGAATGATATTTTTATGATGTAAAAATAAAGATCTTGAGTTTAGAACTTGAAAGATGTATTTTTCACTTTGTCTTGCTAAGATATATTGGGTTGAATTTATATTTCTCTAAAGTCTTGGAGGAGCTCTAGTAAAGAAATAAAATGAACTTGCATCCATGTTTAAGTTTATGCCTTGCATAACCATGTTTACTTTCTATGTCATCACTAAATTCTCAAGAATGAATAAATGAACTTGCATATTCATGTTTAAATTTCCAAGCTTGCATTTCATGTTTATGTTTCAAGTTGTCACTTAATCTCAAAGATAATAAAGAGGTTGCATCTCATATTTATTTTATGCTCTCACTTTATTTTATAATGGCTAAAAGAATCAACGCATGACATGTTTATTTTATGTCATCACCTAAAGATCCTAGAGCTCAAAGACTTGCCCAAGTATCACAAGCAAAGTTGGAACCATGGTAATAAAAACTCTAAAGCTTCCTTAAGATTATTGGAGTCAAAGAATTCATTCTTTAAAAAGTCTTGAGTTTGGAGCTTAATAAGATGTAATAAGAATTCTCTTCTCCCTTCACCGGTCCAGTGCGACTCCGCCGCTCCTTTTCTAAGATTCTCTTCTCCCTCCACTTGTCCAATGCGACTACCACGCTTCAGTTTCTTGCATATCATGTTTATAATTCCAAGTTATCACCTTATAAAGACAAGATTAAAATGAGGTTGCATAGCATGTTTATGATTCTAGTTATCACCTAAATCTCTAAAGCTCAAGACTTGCTCCTTTTATCTTAAGTGAAAATTTTAATCATGAAGATTCTTTCAATATATAATCGGCCTCATGATTAAGGTAGGCCCAAAGTGATTTTAAATAGCTACTGATTTAGTTCTATAATTTCTTTCAAGATTAACAAAAAGAATTAGTTTCTAAAAGAGTTTTAAGGCTTTGCAAAGATTTTATGGGAAACTAGTATCTTACATGTACTTAAAATGTGATTTTAAGCAATTATGTGAGGTTCATGATTCAGCCACTAATATGAGTTTAGTACTACTGTATGATGATGGTTTAATATGTTTGAAGTTGTGATAATTATGGTTTATTGCTAAAGGAATGATTCTATGCATGTTAGAGATAAAACTAGCTTCCTAGAAAACCGTAAAAGCAAGATTTCTAGAACTTTAGAGAATGAAATTTATGCATTCTGTCCAGAGCCTTTAGTGGCCTTAAGAACCAGGTTTTATTATGTTTAGATAAGGGAGAATGATTCATAATTGGTTTAGTAATTAATTTTAGCATCATAAGGAAAGCCGGTAACGAAAGGGGTTAAAAATGCAACTTTTAGCACACGTGAAGCCCTAAATATAACTTGCTGCCTATGCTATCCCATATAGTTTAATAATGTTCTTAAGGCTTATAATTAATGGTAATGATGATAATGAATCCTTTAGATGCATGATTAATTAGTTTGATAATTGAGGTTACCCGATTCTAAAGTTTCGGTTGTTTAAGACTTTTCGTAAGAATTTATGATGATGGTTCTTTGAAGTTTGAAATGATAAATCTATGTAGTGATTTGATGCTTATTAAGTATTTGATATCATTGAATGATTTCAGGCTTGCATGTTATAGTTGCTGTTGCAAACAATGAGAATGCTTATGCATAAAATAATGAAATATTCTTTATTATTTAAAAATTTACCCTTGTTGCTGGAAGAAAGTATATTACTGTAAAAGTGTAATTTGGAAAGGTTCTGCTAGGAAAGACTTGGTATTTAAGCGTGTCCATTTGTGACCCATCTTTTTCCTGGAATCTCCAGATGCATGATTAGTTGGTATATATATTATTCCGAATAAGACTATAAATGAGAAAATGTTATGAATGATTATGAATTGAGAATTGTATTATGATATAACATGCAAAGACTTAATGGTGACTTAAACTTATGAGGAAATGATCCTTTGGACCCATCAGACTATAGGTGGTGAAAAGGTGATTCTTGCCCCCTAAATTGTTCTCTCAAAAGGGTAGAGTAAGGATTTTACTTATCAAAAGGGATAAGTATATGGTGATGATGACTAGTAAGGTATGAGCTCATAACCTAGATTACTCCCAAAAGGGTGGAGTATAGGGTGGCCCAGGAAAATGATGATGAAAGTAACTTTAAGTCACCTAAGGAACTAAGTAACGTATTATGTGATTATGATGTTCTTTTATGCATAGTATTTATGAGATAATGATGAGAAATATGATATTCTTCTATGCATAGTATTTATGATATGATGATGAGGAATATGATGTGGTCTTATGCATAATTATGTTATTATATATGAAAGGAAAAGTTCATTATAAACATGACATGCTAAGTTTATGATGCATTATAAGACGCATGATTAAAATGACGAACCTCGGAAAGTATATTTTCGAACTAAATAAATGAATCTTAGCATGCTCACATTTCATAATGAAACCCGAGGTTCCTAGGGACGATGATGACACGATGCATATGAGGTGAGTACCTTACTGAGATTCTTTTATAAGTTTCTCATTCCTCTTTCTTTCTTTCCATCTCATCTTCAGAAAGTGATGGTGATGTTCGTGATTTCGTTGATGCTCTCACCTGGTAGATGCATGTGATCTTGTGAACCAGCTTATTATCCTTGAGGAACGTATTACTAGACCTTGAGCGTGAACTTGGATATCTATTCCTATCTTTGAAGTGTTATAAATAGGTGCCGTTAATAGATGTTTTTCCATCCATATATTATTTATGTTTTGTTCGATTGCCTACATCTAGCTTAACTCTTGGTAGGCAAAATATCTATGTGAAATGTAATTATGGATGTCATATGATGGAGCCAATATGATGTGTTCTTCATGATATGTCTGTTCATTTTTTGCTTTATCCCGATTATCGTTCAGTTATGCGGCTCACGTTTTCAATTATGTTTTTTTTTAAAATGGCTCGTAATTTCACTAAGTATTTTCAAAGTATGATTAAGGAATTGAAGCAAAGAGTAAAGTCTAGTAATTAATACGACTAGGCGTATTGGGTTAATTATTAGGTATTACACATAGATAGATAATATTCTCACCAAAGGTGAGTTAAGTTCATACATCACCGTCATAATACATCAAAGGGAAAATACATAAGGAAACATATGCACCTACAAAGAATAACCTCAAAAGCCAAAGAAGGCTATCCTACAACTAGGGTGCATGAACACACTCAGATCCACCAAGAACTCTCATGGCCTGACCCTGAAAATGAGGAACAAACCCGATCTCACTGGCGAATTCCATCGAGATGGGGCACACGAGATGCTCCATGGTCGGGCATGGATGGCGCCTTGCCAACCTCGGCTGAGAACAGTTTCCTCACTCCCAGCTCTCATACGTGGGAGAGTGGTAGAGCTCTCGAGACATATGAAGGTGGATCTTCCACGGTCGTCGGAATACCTCGATCGGGGACATAGTCTGGGTAGTCACGAACGGTAGATGCTGAGGGATATGTACGTAAGATCCTTCTCGTCATGTGGGCGTGCGCGCTCAAAGACCATGTCGTCACGAATGGGGATGTCAGAAACGATAACTAGAAATGGGGTATGCGAATGGACGTAAGAAGACAAAAACTTGAACTGCGCATCGTCCTTCAAAGTGGTAAGAGCGGTGCTCCGAGTCGTAGTGTATCTCCCATGTGGGGTATCAACAAAGGGACGAACGTCGCCATCAAGTGTCTGAAGACAATGACGAAGGAAGGAAAGGGAGTGAGAATCTTGCTAAAGAATTCTCATTAGGGCTACTCCTACTATAGTGTCATCATCAAAGTCTCAGGAACCTTTGGGTCATTAGGAAATAGTGAGCATGCTAAGTTTCATTTATTAAGTTCGAAAATATACTTTACCGAGGTCCGTCCATTTTAATCATGCGTCTTACAATGCATTAGCATGTCATGCCCTAATAACTTCCATTATCGTATATCTCATCATCACATCATAAAGACTATGCATAGAACATCATCATATACCTCATCATCACATCATAAATGCTATGCATATAAAAACATCATATCTCTCATCATCACATTATGAGTGCTATGCATAGAACATGGTGCACATATTTCATTACTTTAGTACCATAGGTGACTTAAGATCTCATCATCATCATTATTTTCCTTGGCCACCCTATACTCCACCCTTTTGGGAGTAATATAGGTTATGAGCTCATACCTTGCTAGTCGTCACTAGCACATACTTATCCCTTTTGATAAGTAAAAATTTGCCTCTACCCTTTTGAGAGAACGAAACTGGGAAGAAACCTTTTCATCGCCTATAGTTTGAGGTTAAAGGATATTTCTCAGGATCACCTTTTCACCACCTATAGTCTGATGGGTCCAAAGGGTCATTTCCTCATATATTTTATGTCACCTTTAAGTCTTTGCATGTTATATCATAATATAATTCTCAATTCATAATCATTTATAACATTTTTTCGTTTATAGTCTTATTAAATAATATATATACCAACTGTAATCATGCATCCGAGATTCCAGGAAAGAGAGGTGGGTCACAAGTGGACACGCTAAATACCAAGTCTTTCCTAGCAGAACCTTTCCAAATTACACTTTTACAGGAATATACTTTCTTCCAGCAAGGGTAAATTTTTAAATAACAAAGAATATTTCATTATTTCATGCATAAGCATTCTATTGTTTGCAACAGCATTATAACATGCAAGACATGAAATCATTCAATAAGATCAAGTACTCAATAAGCATTCCCATCACATAAACTTGTCATTCCAAAGCATTAAAAGACATCATCTTAAATCTTACGAAAGTTCCTTTAAAACAGGAACTCTAAAATCGGGTAACCTTAATTATCAACTTACTTTCTTATGCATCTAAAGGATTCATTATCATTGTTACCCTTGATTATAAGTCTAGAACATTATTAAACCTCATAGGACAGCATAGGCAGTAAGTTATGTTCGGGTCATTACGGTGCTAGAAGTTGCGTTTTTAATCCTTTTTCTTTACCGACTTTCCTATAATGCTAGAATTTATTACTAAACCAATTATGAATCATTCTCACTTATCTAAACATAATAAAACCTGATTCTTACAACCTCTAAGGGTTCTGGACAGAATGTGTAATTCTTGTTCTCTAGAGTTCTAGAAATCTTACTTTTACGGTTTACTAGATGCTAGATTCATAAGTAGTGTTCAATTAAATCCTACACGAATTGTTGCCAAGTTTTTCATGATCAATAAATCCTAAACTGAATTATATCATACTAAAATAGTTTTGGCATTGGCTAAACTTAAGGGATCAAAGATTAGCTAAATTCTAGCTTTATGGTTTTCCTACGAAGCTAGTTTCATCTCCAACTCACAGAATCGTTCCCTCATCAATAAATATAAATATCTCAACTTCAAACATATCAAATCATCATCATACAGTGCTATAAACTCATATCAATAGCCGAATCATGAACCTCACATAAATCATTCTTCAAAGTGAGTAGCTTTTAACAATCAATCAGGGACATGTACATATATCCAAAAGCTCAAACACACAGGAAGTAAATCTACTTAAAGGATTTCATATGATATAGGTGATACATATATCAAATACAGTAAAGTAATCTCAAAGTGACTTGGTTTCCATCATGGCCACAAAACCAATTAGTGCATTTTTCTCTTTTCATTGACATAGGAAAGACTTAGTTTATACCCAACGGGTATTTTAATGACAACTCGCAATAGATCCGTTTATACCAACGGGTATTTATGGCGGATCACACCACATAAGGGAAATAGACCTTGAGGATGAGCTCATTCCTATACGTGGTCAGCGAACTTCATTTTTTCCATTTCGAATCCAACAGATCTATTAGCACAAATACGTCTAACTCAAAATAAATTTTGGAAGTTACTACTTTTGCCTTCCCCTCATTCAATCTAAGTCTTGTTTCTATTTTGTCCATATGTCAGAACATGCACAATTTAAATTTATACATCCTTATAATGGCATCATACACTTTCTCTTTTCTCAAATGCATACATAGGCCACATATAGGCAATCATTCACAATGAACTTCTCATTCTTTCTCATACTTCAATCTTTAAACTCCATAGCATGCATTTACATGTCATAAGTCACATGGCCAAATACTTAATATCAAATATTCATGTCATACTAGAAGCCAAAGTGCCATTATATTCTCAATTCAAAGCATTGTTCCATTCCCACAATGGAGAGTTCCGTCCTAGGCACAACATTTCATTATCATATCAAACAGCCCTTTCAGAGTCACAAAAATTCTGTATGACACATCAATGTGTCTAGAATAACACTGTAAACATTTCAGGACAAACACAGCTCTATAGCTACCTCAAAAAATGTACAAATTTAGTGGTCAGGGGCCACCAATTTCCAGAAGAAAGGAGTTCCCTAATTTTTAACCCCAGCAACTGATTGAATTAATTTCCAATAAAATTCACAGTGACACTTCAACATGTTAGTAACTTCGTGTAAAAATTTCAAAGACTAATTCAATCATTTGTTATGATAATAAATTCAAGTTTCCTGCTTCATCAACAATCAGGATACTGCCTTATTTCCCTGAATTTTTTTGAGGCATCAAACCTTCAAACTAAAACCCAAGAAAATTCATGTAGTGATTTTAAGGGATAACTACAACATATAATTTTTATAGCTCATGAAAGCACCAAAAATATTCCAAAAATTTCGTGAACAATTGCAGGATCAGGAAAAAGAATTTCAGCAACTTAGTTCAACTTACTTTGATAAAACTCATTTTCTAACACCATCCAAACCCACCACCAAAATTCACACATCAATATCAACATAATATCATCCAAAATAACCAGAAATTTCAAACTTAACACAACCCAAAACAGATTAGAAAAATTTGACAAAGAAAAGGCAAGAAAAACCCTACTTTGAGTAAACTATTAGCTCCTTGGCTTCAAGATTAACCAAGCTTGCTTCCTCTCCTCCAAAGCTCCCAATCCAACTTCAACGCCTCTGATATCAGTGAGGTGTGAGGTACAAGACAAGGTTTTGATAAGGAATGGAAATTTTGTTCGGTTAGATTGGTAGAGAATTAGGTGTAGAACATGTTTTGTGAAGAGATCTTGAGGTTTTATCAAGTTTAGGCTAGGGTTTATGAAGCTCCAAGTTTGTTAATGGAGTTTGAGAGGAAGAACAATGGAGGAGAGCTTCTTGGAGTGTGCTGGACGAAATTTTGATGAAGGAAATGATAAGATATTGATTTTATGAGTTTATGACAAATTGCATAATAATTTCAAGTACAAAATGTTCTATTTTCTTAAAGATAAGTCTAGTAATTTTTGTAAGCATCCTATTGGTTGCAATAAAGTAGTAATGGTGTGGCTTCTTCTAAGCCACACACTTGTCTAGTTAAGTGGCAAACTTTCATTGAAAGTTTCATTCGTGTAAAACCACATCGAAATCTAAGAACGGGTAAAAAACCAAATTAAAGGATATTGCCAGAAAATTAATTTTAAGTATAAAATTATCATTCCCACCTATTTCTAACCTTATTCCCATGTTTTTAATTTCGGGCACCTCTGGGGCAGAATCTAGGTTTAAGTCTCGACGGGCTCATGGGGCCCCCAAAGTTACTATTCAAGCCAGAAATTTTTTTTTTTTAAATTTGGGCCACCCTCATCATTGTTAAACAATTATATTTTTGAAATTATGATTAATAAAGCTCAAATTAATTTTTAATTAAATTTTAGGGTGTTACATTTGATTGTAACGCCCGGGACGAGGCAGGGAGTAATAAGGATCCGGAAGCACAAGGGAGGAGCATCCTCCAGCGGAGGGCTACATGAATGAACCGATTACACACCGGAATGAGAGGGATCCTAGAGTCTCTATAGGTCTGGGACTATAGGTTAAAGGGGGCTTATATGAATTGATTGGTACTACCTATGCCACAAAGATGCATCTTTCTTCGGTAGCCCATCACGAAAGAACTCCATAGTTAAGCGTCTTGACTTGGGGTAATTTTGAGATGGGTGACCTCTTGGAAGTTTCTCAGGAAACGTGTGAGTGAGGACAAAGCATGTTGAAAAGTCTCGTGTTGCTTTGTGGGGCAAGTCGCAATGATGAAGCAGTGGGACGTTACAGATGGTCTCGAGCCTGCACCTCTCCATACGGTGTGGTTCGGGGACGAACCAGGCGGAAGCTGGTGGCATGTAAGCAGGACGAGGGCGGGGAGTAATCGATCCGGAGAAGGCACGGACAAGGAGCGGCTCCTCCTCCAGCGAGAGGCTACATGAATGAACGGATTACACACCCGAATGAGAGGGATCCTGGTCTCTATAGGTATGGGACTATACAGTTAAGGGGGGCTTATATGAATTGATTGGTACTACCTATGCCACAAAGATGCATCTTTCTTTCGGTAGCCCATCACGAAAGAACTCCATAGTTAGCGTGCTTGACTTGGGGTAATTTTGGGATGGTGACCTCTTGGAAGTTTTCTCAGGAAACGTGTGAGTGAGGGACGGAGCATGTTGAAAAGACCCGTGTTGCTTTGTGGGGACAGCGGCAATCCATGAAGGCTAGGGACGTTAGAAATGGTCTAGAGCCTCACCTCACCTAGTACGGTGTGGTTCGGGACGGAACAAGCGGAAGCTGATGGGCATGTAATGCGGGGCGAGGTAGGAGTGAGCGACTGCGGAGGCACGGACAAGGAGCGGCTCCTGCCTCCAAGCGAGGGGTACATGAATGAACCGATTACACACAGGAATGAGAGGATCCTGAGTCTCTATAGGTATGGGACTATGCGGGTTAAAGAGGGCTTATATGAATTGATTGGTACTACCTATGCCACAAAGATGCATCTTTCTTTTTGTAGCCCATCACGAAGAACTTGAAGTTAAGCGTGCTTGACTTGGGGTAAATTCACCCATCCTGAAAATTACCCCAAGTCAAGCACGCTAACCTGTAGTTCTTTCATAATAAGCTTCCAAAAAGAAAGATGCATCTTTGTAGGTAGTACCAATAATCATATAACCCTCCTAACTGTATAGTCCCTGACCTATGCAGACTAAGATCCTCTTATTGGTGTGTAATCATTCATTGGGCCTTTTCAAATTCTTAAAGAATCGGGTTAAGTGTCTACCAAATAGCTTTACCCCGCATCTATCTAACCTTTACAATGTCTTTCATGTCTCCCAACTTAAGGTTATCATAGGACCCAAACCATGTTATAGAACTCGAGTCCATCCAGTTAAAGGATGACTTGACATTTCAGGCCCTCCTCTAGATCGTTGATAGAGAAGTCAAGCTACTTAGAACTAAGCTTGTGCATCTAGTAAAAGTGGCTTGGGGTGGACCAGGAAATGAAGAATACACATGGGAATTAGAGGCAAACATGAGGAAAGATCATCCAAACTGTCCAGGTATGAAATTTTGAGGGCAAAATTTTTTTTAGGTGGGTGAAATGTAACATCCAAGATATATATATACACATAAAAAAAAACAAATAAATAAATAAAATTTAAATTAAGCTTTATTAGTTGGAATTTTCAAAATCCAATAAAGTAGAAATGATGAAGTGATTCAATGA
The DNA here is from genome assembly GCA_030441495.1 of Dalbergia oliveri. Lineage (NCBI taxonomy): Eukaryota > Viridiplantae > Streptophyta > Magnoliopsida > Fabales > Fabaceae > Dalbergia > Dalbergia oliveri. The sequence goes on along the minus strand of JAMLFY010000003.1, from coordinate 30,571,547 downwards.
TTTTTTTTAAAAAAAAACATGAATAGTGTTTTGCGGGCCCTCAGGCTAAGGAAGCGAAACCCTAGATTAGACCGGAGGTGCCGAAATTTTGAAAATATGGGGATGAGGTTAGAAATACTTAGAAATGAAAATTTCATACTTAGAATTAATTTTCGGGTAATATTGAATTACCTGGGTATGGTATTTCACGTTTGCGAAATTTCGATGTGCGATTTTTAACACAGAAAGCAAATTTAACCTTTACAAAATGATTAACATATATTTTTTTTTCATTATATGAATGGCTAAGATTCAATTTTGTAATTCAAAATTGAATCATAGCCATCCTTTTTATCTTTAAAGATTAGAAACTATCCTAATCTATTACTCAACATTATGACATCATCACCAATTATAAGATAAACTTGAATTCAAGCTTCTCCAAGAAGCTAAAGCTTCGGCCATTTCAGAAGGAAGAAGGCAGCAGCTGGTCCTCCATAGCCAAGAGCTTGAGTTTGCTTCCAAAATCCAAAAACCCTAGCTTAGAACCATCAAAACCTAATCTTTCCTTCACCAAAATTGATCTACACTTCAATCTCTACCCATCTAACCGATTAGAAATTCAAAACCTCATCATATTCACCTCATCCATCACTGATCAGGGAGGGTTTGAAGGTGTTTTGGGAGTCTTGGAGTGAAGGACTCTCATCTTGGAGCAAGCTAGAGACAAAGAGACTAGCCTTCAAGAGTAGGGTTTTCTAGGTCTTTTCTCTTGAAATTTTTGCTGATCTGTTCTACTTAGTTTGATTCAAAATTTTGATTTCATTTGGTTGATGATATATTGTTATTGATGTGTGAATTTTGGTGGTGGGTTTGGATGGTGTTAAAAAGGGGTTTTCACTAAAGGAAATCTGGACTAGGCTGGAGTTCAGGATGTCCTACAAGCAGAAATTATGCACGAATTTTCTGATATATTTGTGGGTGTTTTCATAAGCTATAAAAATTATATGTTGAAGATACACCTTAAAATAACTACATGAATTTTATTGGGTGTTAACTTTGAAGTTTACTACTTCAAAAAAATCAAGAACCGAATTGTGACTGGGCTTGCCTAAGTTGTTGAACTGAAGCAATAAAGTTGCCCGATTTTATTATCATAGCAAATGATTGAATGAATCCTTGATATTTTTACCTGAAGTTAATAACATATTGAGGTATCACTGTGAATTTTATTGTGCACTAATTCAATCATTTTCTAGGGTTAAAAATTCTAAGAATCCGGGTCTGTTGTGAATTTGTGGTCCCTGACCACTAAATTTGTGCAATTTACTAAAGTAGCTAGAGGGCTCTACTTGTCCTGAAATTTTTACAGGTTATTCTAGGCATGTGGGAGTGTCAGTGAGAATTTTTGTGGCATATGAATTGGCCATTTGATATAGAAAGAAAATGCTACTGTTAGCATAGTGAATCAGCCCAAGTGCTGAAATTGTAAACTCACTAAAATGATGATGAAATGACACTTAGTCCAGGTATAAATTATATTCATGCATGATAGTTACTTTAAAGAGTTATTTAAGAGATATAAATGAGACCCTAATGTGATTGAATGCCTATGAGTGATGTATGCCATGCCTTGGAAAAGAAAATACGTGATACGGTAACATGACAAAGAGAATCTATAACTCCTAACTGGGCATGTTTTAACATATGGGAAAAGCAAAAACAAGGCTTATATGAGTTAAAGAGGGAAGACAAAAATAAGGACTTCCCTAAGAATGGTATAAGTCGATAGACGTATCGGCTAGGAATAAAGTACTGTGATTCGGAGGTGAACAAAAAAAAATGAAGTCCGATGATCACGAATAGGAATGAGCTCATGTCCTCAGTCTATTGTCCTTTATAAAATTATCCATTCCGATGTTCTAGATGTGAAATCAAGCTTCCCTATATGAAAGAAAAGAGGTGATAGTATGAAATTTAGTTGGTTATTTATAAGATAATATGTACGATTATTATTGCTAATTCTATCAGCATTTTTGCATGGGACCTAATATAATATTACTTACATGAATGACCTCATTAATTAGGTCTGTCTATGCTAACGGGATTTCCCTGAGAATTTTATAATATTCTCATCCCTATGTGCATGTATGTTGTATTGTGCTCAGATTCCAGATGCCGACCGTCATCTTCTTTCTTGATTCGCGGAGTGGAGGTGGCATTATGACGCAGTGTTGGATTCGCTGTATGTAGTAGCGTATTCCAATCCGAGCATATATCTTCTTCACTCGTTCTTTTAGTAGCTCCGTTTTCACCAGAGTTGACCTAGGTTTTCCTTTTGATGGTGTGCCCCTTCACATGGCACACCCAGCTGTGTTCATACCTCCTGCTCGCCACCTATGCCCCCTCCTGAGATGGACCTTCTTCATCCTCCTCCTCGGATTAGAGCCCATTCGGAGGTCCGACGCCAGGTGGAGGTGAGGCCATCATCCCGATGGCCAACGGTTTCGCCTAGGAGGATGCTAGACCTATAGGGGCTTTTGACTTGTATGTAGTTGCAGTGTAGTGATGGCAGATGCAAGCCTATACCTGATTCTATTTGAAGTTATAAGATCCATTTTATGTGGATACGATTTTTGCCTGGATCTTAATATGAGTAGGCTAGGCTTTATGTTATCGATAGGTCTTTTGGATAAAAGTCCCTATGTAGCATCGTAGGTGCTCTAACTTATCTTCCTGGATCCTTTTGTGATTTATTTAACTTTTGAAAGCTATTTTCAAAGAAATTTTGAGGGCAAAATTCTTTTAAAGGTGGGTGGTAATGTAACACCCGGAAAAATTACTTAAAAATTAATTTGAGCTTTATTAGTCGTAATTTCAAAAATCTGAGGTTGGGCATGATGAGGGTGGCCCAATGGGAAAAAAAAAAAAGTTTTTGTGACGTGTGTTTTGCGGGCTCAAGGGCTCGCGGACGCCAAAACCCTGGATTAGGACAGAAAAGTCCGAAATTAGGAAAATATGGGAATAAGGTTAGAAATAGGTGGGAATGATAATTTTATACTTAAAATTAATTTTTCGGATAATATCGGTTAGATTGGGTACGGCGTTTACCCGTTCGGCGAGATTTCGGTGTAAGGTTTTTTAATCCGAAAGATACTTTCATTACCACAAATGGATGATACCCACCTAATCAAGACATGTGGAAGGCCAAGATTTAATCTTGGAATCCAAGATCAAATCCTAGCCATCCATCATTGCCTTGTCACCTAAATGATCATTACTTGTTAAATATCTTCATGTCATTTATTAAGCAAGCCTAGTCACAAATTCTTCTCCTCCAAGCCAAACAATTTCGTGGTCAGCAAGAGGAAGAAAAGAACAGCCACCATTTTTATTTCCTTGAGCTTGTTCTTGAGTTCCAAGCCCAAAAACTCCAAGCTAGAGTTGTTGGATCATCAAAAGTTCTTCACTAAACTTGTTCTACACCTCAAACTCCAAACATCTAACCGATTAAAATTTCAAAACCTCATTATATTCACCTTCATCCATCACTGATAAGAGGAGGGTTTGAAGGTGTTTTGGGAGTCTTGGAGTAAAGGACTCTCATCTTGAGCAAGCTAGAGCAAAGAGAGACTAGCCTTCAAGAGTAGGGTTTTCCTGCCTTCCTTGTGAAATTTTTCAATTCTGTTTTGGCTTGCCCTAATTCCGAAAATTTTGATGATATTGATGGTTAACATATTGATATTGATGTATGAATTTTTGTGTTGTGTTTGGATGGTTTTAAAATGGGTTTTCTCTAAAGTGAAATTGGAACTAGGTTGCTTGAACTGATTCCTTTTAATCAAACATTTCACAAATTTTCTGGAAATTTTGTGGGTGGTTTCATGAGCCATGAAAATTATATGTTGTAGTTAACCCCTTAAACTAAATACACGAATTTTCTTAGGGTTCATTCTAAGGTTTGATACCTCAAAAAAATTAGGAACCGAATTGTAACTGTTGCTGTTCCTGAATTGTTGAGACTGAAGTAAAAGATTGCCCGAATTTTTCATCATAGCAATTGATTGAGTAGCTCCTGAAATTTTTACACAAGACTAATAACATTTCTCCCTTCATTGTGAATGATTGCCTATATGTGGCCTATGTATACATTTGAGAAAAGAGAAAGTGTATGATGCCATTATAAGGATGTATAAATTTAAATTGTGCATGTTCTGACATATGGACAAAATAGAAACAAGACTTAGATTGAATGAGGGGAAGGCGAAAGTAGTAACTTCCAAAATTTATTTTGAGTCGGATACGTATCGGCTAGGAATAGATCTGTGTGGATTCGGAAATGGAAAAAATGAAGTTCAATGACTGCGTATAGGAATGAGCTCAGATCTTGTAGGCGTCTATTTCCCTTGTGTGGTGTGATCCCATAAATACCCGTTGGGTATAAACGGATCTATTGCAAGTTGTTTGGAAAATACCCGTTGGGTATAAACTAAGTCTTTCCTATGTCAATGAAAGAGTAAAATGCACTAATTGGTTTTTTGTGGCCATGATGGAAACCAAGTCACTTTGAGATTACTTTCCTATTTGATATATGTATCACCTATATCATATGAAATCCTTTAATAGATTTACTTACTGTGTGTTTGAGCTGGATATATGTACATGTACTGATTGATTGTTAAAAGCTACCCACTTCGAAAGAATGATTTTGGAACCTTAAAATGAACCTTTAGAATATATTGCATGATCACATTATTTTTGAATAAACCAAAGTGGCTTGGGCGATGACGATGACATTATGATTGTGATTGGGGAGTTGCCCTACCTGAGAATTATAAAATTCTCACCTCTATGTGTTTGTTTAGGTGTCGCCTCCAGGTTAAGCCAGATGATGATGATGGTACTATGCAAAGAAGTGTAGGATTGCTGGAGTGTAGTAGTTCCTGTTTTATTATCCTGTACTTAGTGAAATGAGTATGTATGTAAATGTATTAGAAGACAGATATGTACTAAAGCTCATAGAGGAGCTTCCTTATGTATTTTAGCTGTATGTTTAATAAACTTGATGTTTACTTGTAATATGTTTTAATAGAATCACGCTTAGTTATCTCGTACGTAAATCGAGCTTGCTATAGATAATTAAGAAAGGTCCGCTAATTAACAAGTAACAACTCTCGGTAAATATCATAGCTTAAGAATGGGGTTGTACTTGGGAGGACAGGAACCTAAGTTGGTGGATGAACCATGGTCGTGTGATCAGAGCGTGATTAATGGCTCTGGTGGTATTCCTGTGACACGGGTGTCATCAGGGGCGGAGAGGATCGTTCCACCACACTCGTGTGGTTGGGATGGTTACACGGTTGCCTGAACAGACTCCAAAAGTTTTCATGTAACGTCCGGGACGAGGCAGGGAGTGATCGCGATCAGAGCACTACAAGGAGCGGCTCCTGCCTCCAAGCGGAGGGGTACATGAATGAACCGATTACACACCTGAATGAGAGAGATCAAGTCTGTATAGGTATGGGACTATAGATTTAAGGAAGGCTTATATGAATTGATTGGTGCTACCTATGCCACAAAGATGCATCTCTTTTCGTAGCCCATCACGAAGAACTCCACAGTGAGCGTGCTTGACTTGGGTATTTTGGGATGGGTGACCTCTGGAAGTCTTCCCAGGAAGCGTGTGAGCGAGGACAAGCATGTTGAAAAGACCGTGTTGGCTTGTAGGGACATCGGATCCATAAAGTCAGGGATGTTACAAATGGTATCAGAGTCTGCACCTCTCCCAGGACGGTGTGGTTCGGGACAAACCAAGTGGAAGCGGTGGGCATGTAACGCCCGGGATCAGGGAGTAATCGCTGCGAGAGGGCACGAACAAGGAGCGGCTGCCTCCAGCGAGAGGGTACATGAATGAACCGATTACACACCTGAATGAGAGGGATCCTGAGTCTATAGGTATGGGACTATAGTTAAGGAAGGCTTATATGAATTGATTGGTGCTACCTATGCCATAAAGTGCTTCTTCGGTAGCCCATCACGAAGAACTCAAGGTAAGCGTACTTGACTGGGGTAATTTTGGGATGGGTACCTTTGGGTAGTTTTCCAGGAAGCGTGTGAGTGAGGACAAAGCACGCTGAAAAGACAGTGTTGGCTTGTGGGGACAGCGCAATCCATAAAGTGCAGGGGATGTTACATTATTATCACTCAAAACATTAATTGCGCTACTTTCTGAAGGTTTAGCTAACGGGCTATTGTTATTTTTTCTCTTGTTGTTATCAAGTGGCACTATAAGAAAATTGCCATATACCCATGTCAGCTTTAGCTACATATGTACAAATTATAGGTATAGATAACATACAACACAAATATATAGTACCGTCACTATAAGTTTTAGGGACAGAATATCAATATTGTGAGTATTGGACATTTATACCTATACTTATATTTTATTGTCACTATAAATATTTTTAATGTGGGTATAAGTAACGTATACGTACACTCATAATTTGCCATCACTATTAATTTTTTTTTTAACTGATATAGAGAATATATACCTACACTTATATTTTGGTGTCACTATAAATTTTTCTTACTATGGGTATAAAAGATTTATACCTACACTTATTCTATTATTACTATAGTTTTTCATTTTTCAGCTATGAGCGCCAATTAGTCCTTAACAAATTCCTCAATAGACAAATTAATCCCGAACAAAATAAAAATTAACGTTGAGTCTAACAAATTATAAAAATAGGACAGTACAAGTCCCTGTTACTGGAACCTGAGAGAGAATGATGTGTCGGTTAAATGTACATGAATAGTCTATGTGGCACCCCCTAATTCCCAATTATCATCTAGTATTAAAACACATTATTTTATTTTTGCAAATACTTTCCCAAATATTCTAGTTATTTGCAGTCTCAACCCCAAATCCCAAAACCCAAACAACAACTTTCTTCTTCTCCCTTCTTCTTCTCCCTTCTTCTTGCAAGTGGTCGAGTAAAGTGTTGCCGGAGGCGAATTGCTTAACACAAGCTTGAACCTGCGACTCTGAATGAGATCGGAAGAAGAGAGGAACAATGGATCTAGTCGCAACGACCTCATCGTCGTTCCTGTGAGGTTTGGCAGAGCAAGACAACCCTGGTACTCGTACCTCGAAACACTGGAAGGAGCAATGGCGATTCCTCCAAAGCTTCTAGCGCGAAAAGATCATTGTTCGATAGTTCCGTAGCGTTTGCACAAGGATGCCCAGATGAAGGGAATTTCTTTCTGATTCACCTCGCCTTCAACCCGCTTCGCCAGCAGCTGCGACGCCGTCTCCGGCTGGCCGCATGGTCCGCTTCAAGAGGAGCGAGTCTTTCTGGGTTAGAAACCAAGTTGCTGGTGGTAGCTTGAGCAATAAATTCTTTGGCAACAACAATGAGTCTTCTGTTTTGAATTTTGTTGTTGATGTTCTGAGAAGGAAAGTTTGGGAGAATCGAATTGTTGATGCGCATTTGTTGAGGCTTGTGACGAGGCTCATGCAATGGCATTTTGTTAACGCAAGGGCAGATTATGCTCCTCCAGAAACTGAATGCAAAGGTATGTTTTTGTAGAATATCTCGATATGATTTTTAGTGTGTTGTATACTTGATGATTGAACCAAGAAGTCAAGAAAAGTTCGAGCAAACAAAGAAGGCTATGGGGAGGGAATAGAGAAGAAGAAAGTTGTTGCCTCGAGGGCCTGGGTGCGATGCTCTACAAGTGGGTTGAGAAGAAGGATTTGGTGATTTGGGGTTGAACTGCGAATATCTAGAATACTTGGAGAAGAATTTGCAAAAATAAATTGATGTGTTTTAATACTAGATGATAATTGGAAATTAAGGGTGCCACGTAGACAATCCATGTTAGCATTTAACTGACACATATACCTTATTAATTTAAATAAAATCAGGGGCTTTGCCAATTCTATTTTTATAATTATGGAGGTAAGGATTAATTTATTTTTTAATTAATTTGTCCATTAAAAAATTATTAAATTAATTTGGGAATTTATTCTTTCTTCTTTTCCTTCAACATTAAACACAACCACAACAGCAACATCACCAGTAGCAACTCATCACCAACATTCCATCTAAACCCAATCCAAGATAAAGGAAAGAGAGCAAACAGATCGAAGAACATGAGAGGCAGAGAAATGGGTTTCGCAAACAGAGGGAGAGAGAGATGGCGACGGTGATGACTGTGAGGGGCAGAGGCGGTGTGTGGTGGTTTGGGTCTCAATGATGGTGGCTTTCAGTGCGGACAACGGAGAGGTTCAGGCGGAGGAGCAGAGAGGCCACGGGGAAGGCTGGCTCGACGACGGCAGGCTCCGCGACTGTGCATTGCGACGATGCTAGCTGCATTATGACTGAGGATTCGGTGGCTTCTCGGTGGGCTTCTCGCGGCCGACTAGGTGGCGATAGCGTCGGTGACCGCAACGGTTCGAGGCAGGGGTTGTGGCTTCTCTCCTTTTGTTTTTGGGGTTTGGATGGCTTTGATTTGATTATGAGAGAAGGAAGTTCAAGAGAGTGGTGGCTGTGATTTGTTTTTTTTTCCCCATAAGAAAAGAATAACAAAGAAGGAAAAGATGGATTGCCGGCTTCTTCCTCCCTGTCTCCCTGAACACTGTTGTTCTCTCTGCAAGCAGCGATTTGTGTGCGACAGCCGCGGAGGAGTGCAGCGGTGTATACGGAGCTTATGAAGGGGTGCAATGGCTGAGGTTACAGCTGCGATCTCGCGGTGATGGTCACGCGGCGGGCGGTCATGAAGGTTCACCTGCTTTCCTTTTTATTTCAACTCCCTTTTCCTTTATTTGTTTTGAGAAATTCTGAATCTATGTTTGGTTATGATTTGGAATTGAGATTTCAGGTGGGTTGAAACGATGCTGGTGGTGGATTGTAATGATTCACGACGATGTGGCTATAATGACGATGCTTGGTGATGATGACGGAAGGGGATAGTGGTTTGCGTTTGATGGATCAAAAGCGATGGAAGAGGAGGAGGGAACCGGCGGTGATGATGATCCTTTCATTGTCTCTCTCTCTCTTTCTCTCTGTATCTATCTTCTTCTGTATGTTTGCGATCTCTGATTTTGCCGTTGTTGTGTTGCTTCTCTTTGTTCAATTTTGCTTGAATTAATGTGGTGCCTTATGGAATGTTTGATGAATGTTTGTTGTTTATGAGCTTTTTTTTTTGTTTTTAAATTGTGTGCTGTTTGATGAATGTGGTGGTTCTTGCACAATAAAGCAAACGTAATGAAATTGAAACTAATTTTTACTCTAACTGTTATCAAATTCTAGGTTATGATTAATTAGCAAACTTTTCCTTTTGAAGTTTCTAAATTCCAAACCAGCATCCAAAATAAGGAAAAAATTGGCTTGAATTTAAGCTTCTGAAATTTAAGCTTCTCAATTTATGCTTGTTGGTTTGTTATTTTATTTTGATGCTTTAAGCATGTGAAACTACTTGGGATTCATTCTGAGATATGCTAAAGCAATTGCTTACTATTCGTGATGACTTATAATTCATGATATCATTTGGTATTTTGTGGCATTTGGTATAGGCAAACCATCATTTACTAGGAAACAAGCAGATCTGTTCTTCCCCCCAGATTTTGCGGATGACTTTCCTGTGTCAATGCAGGTACAAAAGTGCAAACTTCAATCATAAATTAATTTTCTCAATTCTTGTAGCCACCAAGTTAGTCATTTATTTGATATGTTTTTGTTGTGCAGATTTCAAATAAATTTGGATTGATATATGTTATCACAAGGCTTGGACTTTTATTTGTCTATGATTTGGAGACTGCAACTGCAGTTTATAGAAACAGAATCAGTCCTGATCCTATATTTTTGACTGCTGAAGCTTCATCAGTTGGGGGTTTTTATGCCATCAATAGATGTGGCCAGGTGTTGCTTGCTACTGTGAATGAGGCATCCATTATACCTTTTGTCAGTGGCCAGGTAATTTATTTATTATGACATGTTTTTGGCTGAAAATAATTTCAGTGGAACCTACTTCTAAATATTTCTTTGGAACTTTTGCAGTTAAACAATTTGGAACTTGCCATCAATCTCGCTAAAAGAGGAAACCTCCCTGGTGCAGAAGAATTGGTAACATAAGTATATTCGGTTGATTTTGAGTTGTTATCAATGTTGTCAAATTACATATTGACTTCAATTTTCAGTTTGTGCTTTTTGTCTTGGCATATTACAAATGTCTCAAAAGAATACCAGGAGTGTGATCTAGAATAATTATCAACAACGCCAGAGACATAGAAGTGCAAGAGAATTATATTTTATGAACAATATATTGCCTGTGCTTGTGCCATATGCTTGTGTAGATAGTTTTTTGACATTGAACACTACAGAGGTCGCTTGGCAGTTTTTAAGTTCGAGGTACTTGGGAGGATTTTGGTCAAAAGTATGTGCTGAGGAGTGTAGTATTGGCAAGTTTCCTTTTGAAGTTTCTAAATTCGAAACCAGTATCCAAAAAATTAGCAAAATAAGCTTGAATTTTCCATGGCTTATTGGCTTTTTGCAGTCTGAATTGCTAGCCTCAGTGAAAATTGTCTTATACTGCAGTTGTCATATATCCTCCAAGATGCATATTCCTTATCATTATTTTATTATTGAATAGTGACTGGAAAAAAGAAAAATCCTATAAGTGTCATTTCTTCTTTTGGTGTATTTTCATTGAGTAGGATGTGGAGATCTTTTTCCATGCATATACTCCTATCTACAAAATTCTATACTTCTGATACTGAGACTTTGTCTATTTATTGTTCAGTTAGGCATATCTGTGTTGCTATTTATTTATGTGGATTGTTCCAGGAAGATGACATTAATGTGGATTTCTTCAATAAGACTTAAGAAGATAGGTCTAGTTATTCAAGAAGCCTTCTTTTCGATGCATTTTATGATTGGCTATTGGGTTTCTCTCTTGATGCACCACTTCTTGTTAGTAGTTTTTTCTATTACCTTATTCTAAACATTAAAACACACACAAATGCACAAGAACAAATTAATCTAGTAACAAAACCCTGTCCTAAAATTTTCATTAAGTTTGATATTGGTTTTGTTAAATACATATATTAATATTAATGCTTCATTGTAATTTGCAGTTGATAACTAGAAGTGAAGGTGCTCATCTTTGCTAATTGTTGATGATTCATGCCTATTATATTTTGGAATTGTATTTTGTATACATCATATTTACTTTATAGCGTTATAACATATTTATTTCTTTAGATTGATATGATTCAATTTCTTTGTAATATTGATACCTATTGCTTTAGACTTATTTTACTTTTAATATAAGTGGAGTCTTTTTTTATATGATTGTTATTCTTATGTATATAAATTTAATTAAATACATAAATTGAATTACAAATTTTAATTTTTTATACCCCAAAAAAAATCATTATAAGCTATACACACAAAAAAGTGTGGCTATAAGCTATACCCATAGAAAAAAAGACCTTTGCTCTAAAGTATATATTGACAGAATTGTTTTCGTGGGTAATTACCTTGATTATTTGTGACGGTTTTTAGTTCTGTCACTAAGACTTATAGTGACACAATGAAATATGTAGGTATAAGTTGAGACATTTCTGACGGAATGGTATCGTCATTATATGTTATACGAACAAAAAAATGAGTAAAAGCATAGTAAAAATGATGGAAATCTACGTCTGTGGGTATAAGTTTTTAGGTTATACCCACTTTTATGCTTTTATCTACGATTTTTTGCTGGGTATATGGTAATTTTCTTGTAGTGTGGGCTCCCAATGTTGTTAGAGTTGTTTTTGGATCATCTAGAGCTATCCATAGATCTTTGATGAGTTTATAGTTGTTATGAGACATTGCGTCATCTCCTCCTAAAGCTCTCGTGGAGTTGTTCCTTCACATTCCACCTCTTTAGATGAGTGGTTTTGATCTCATAGCCCTATGTTGGTCATTATATTATTATTTTCTATGCAGGATAAAGTGTTTAGAAATTAGAACTTGAACTTTTATATGATATGGAGTTATATGCATTTTGTTTTAGAACTATAATATACATTTGAAAGCTCATGAAAATTATTGTTATGAGTAATGCATAGGACCATGTTTGAACTATGAATTCTTTTACATGATTCAAATTATGATTTTGATTGGATTATGATGAAAAAGGTTGGCTGGTTGATAGAAGGAAAATGTGTAGTTTTATGCTTAGTTACAAGAATTAAGAAATATTGAACCTAGAAATTATAGAACCCCATTTTATGACTTCAGTATGGTTTTAAAATAGGGAATTACTAAGGAAAGAGCTTGAGTTATCCAGGTAAATCATTAATCTGGTATACCAAGTGCCTGTCAAGGGCAAGTTATCCTTATTTCATCGTCAGGGATGTGGTTCACCTAGGATCGTTAAGATCTTAGCTAAGTGCTCTTGATCGTTAGGGATTAAGCACCATCCTTATAGTTTATGGATAGTCTGTTATCTTTTGTAATTCTTTGAGAAGTAATATATTTTGCATGTTTCCAATAAACTATGATTTCATAGCTATTATGTAGTATAAAAGAAATGTTATTTTTGAGATGTTGCATTATTATTATTATGTATTTTCTTCTTGTCTCATATAAGGTTATGAGTGACGATCCTAAGAAGTTTTATGATAAAATTCATCCCTCTTCTCTTGCTTTTGCTCAGCAGATACAACAGGATCTTTGGATTCTCCATCTCCTCCCTCAAGTAATAGTTCATCTTCAGTTGGGTGAGATTCACCTTGGTGTGAAGTTTCTATTATTTTGTAGAGTGCTCTAGTGATGTTGCGGCCAGGGTTTGGACCACATATACATGTTTTGCATTTTGATTTACATGATTTAATTATATTTAAAATGATATAGCATTCATGGCTTTTGTAATAAGACTTAGAATTATTTTGTATCACATCTATAGTTTTATAGATGACACATCAAATGATTTGTTCAGAAATTATTAGCGTTACTATGATTTGGATATTAAAAGTGTGTATATATATATATATATATATAAATGGATTTCTTTTAGAAGATATGTACGGAGGAACAGATAATCACGAGACTACGTGGTGGATTCCTCCGTACCTCCAAAAATAGGGTCGTGATAGTTTCTAATCTCAAAATTCCTTGTGTATTCAACATACACAAGTTCATTTTAGAATTATTTTTCACATTATTAAGGTTCTAAAATTCTTTGAATGATATTATAATTATGTTAAAACATGGCATTGTAAAAAATAACTCATTGTTTGAACTAGTGTGTTTACGAGAATATTCCTGTAAATACTATAGAAACTCAAGTAAACTTAGTCCATTCTTCAAAATATTTTTTAAAAAATTTTGTTGCACTCAAAACTCAATACATAGGCTTTCTAAAGGTTTTGAAGCTCACTTATGGGTTAAACATGCTAAAAAACAATGGTATAAGAAATTTGAATCGGTTATGGGGTAGCAAGGTTACAACAAGACAACTTCAAATCATTGTGTATTTGTGCAAAATTTTCTTGATGATGATTTTATCATTCTTTTACTTTATATGGATGATATTTTGATTATGGCGAGAATGCTTCCAAGATTGATGAGTTGAAGAAAAACGCAAGTTCTTTGCTATGAAGGACTTGGGTCATGCAAAACAAATTTTGCGCATGACAAGAAAAGTAAATAAAAAAAGTTCTTTAAAGGTTTGGATTTGACAGGGCCAAATTTGTTGCTAGCCCTCTTGCTCCTCATTTTAATTTGAGTACCAAGTGTCCTACCATTGATACAGAAAAACAAGAAATGGAGAGAATTCCTAGCGCTCCAACTGTTGGAAGTTTGGTGGATACCATGGTATGCACCATGCCAAATATTGCTCATGTAGTTGGTACGGTGAGTCATTTTCTTTAATCTGGTAAGAGCATTGAAATGCTGACAAATGTATCATAAGATATCTCAAAGTTTATTTTAGGAACTAAAACTGGTAACGAGTTGTTGTGGATGAAGAGTTTTCTTCTAGAGCTTGGTTTCAAGCAAAATAGTTATGTGTTATTTTGTGACAACCAATGTAACACCTAATATTTAACCCAACATAGGACGTATTAAGATTAATTATTAATTATTGCGTCCCTTTGAAAACTCATTTGCAAAATTACTTAGTGGAAAATACAGGTAAATTTTTTTTGAAATAAATTACTATGCGTAAAACAAAGTGCAAGCCATCACGTACAACATAAATAAAACGTTGGGCGAAAGAGTAAATAAATCACGTAGTATAAAAACAAATAAGAACACCTCAATCATAGAGACAAACATCATAATATTAAATCTCATAGTTTAGTACAATAATAGAAATATAATATAATGTCTTACCCATACGAGTGGGAGAACTTGCAATCCAGAAACATGAAATACAAGGAAACATAGAAAGCTAATACATGGACAAAACCTAAAAAGATACTACCACTATCAACAACCCTCCCTCTAAAAGCCTACAGAAGACGCTTCTCCTCGGAGAGATGTAGCCCCAACTCAAAGCTCCTCGGATGTAGCCCAACGAGAGGGGACATGGGCATGCGGATCGCAGAGCGACATGGCTACCTCCGAAGGCGCCTCTCGGCTGATGCACACATCTCATAGGCCTCGCGAGAGACCATGTCCTCACTACCCCTATCGGCGGCCAAGGCACTGAAGGGTGGAATCCTGGAATAGGGATCGGCCGTTGAGTCCTCAGACAAGTCCTCCCGCAACGACGTATGAGGGGCACATACTCTGGATAGTCACGTGCCGAAGATGATGGTCAAGCACGGCAGTTCGCCTCGTCACGGGTCGCGTCCTCTCAAAAGTCATATCATCGCCATAGGGAGAGGTCGGATGAAATGGAAGCTAGAAGGAAAAGCAAACGCGTCCCATGTATGCAAAAATGCGTACGCACAACAACCCTCGAAGTGATAGGACTATGATGGTTGTAATGCACCTCCCACACGGGTGTCAACGAAGATCACGAACGACGCCATCGTGGTTGGAGACGTAACGGAAGAGTGACAAAGAGAGGGGATGAGAATCTTGCTAAAGAATCTCAGGAAAACCTCCTATCCTAATGTCATCGTTTACGTCCCAGGAACCTTGGGTTTATTATAAAAAGGTTAGACATGCAAAGGTTCATTATGAGGGTTTTATAAGAGATAATTATCCAAGGTCCGTGTCTATTATGATGAATCTTGATGCATGTGTGCAGCATAGCATAGCATGAATGCATGGCAATACAAGGCAACAATAAAACATATCATTAACAAATAGTTCACATATAAGTGACATGTAACTTCTCATGATCAAACTTCTCTTTCATAAGCAAAATATTTCTCATCTTTCTCATTTCTCAACTTGTGACATCATGACCTTTTGAAAACAATAGTAACCGACCCTTGATACTAGGCTATGAGCTCATACCTTAACTAGTTGTCACTAGTTCTTATCCTCTTGATAAGCGAATCATAATCATAATCATAATCATAATAATAACAATCCCGACTCCAAGAGTACGGCAGGAGCCTAAGGAATCACCCATCATGGGACTTTCTTCCTCTCTGAAATGTATTAACTGGTTAAGCCAATGACTTTGTCCGCTTTGGAGGCTAATGTCGATGCCCTCACGGTTTTACCTTCTCCAGTAGAGAAGTACGTCTCAATCTGCAAAATGCATCATCTTGGTTAAGACCAAGTGATATTGTCCGCTTCGGTATGGCCCCCATGACCATACCCTCCACGGGTTTCCTTTTTCCTCATCATAGCAGAGAAATGCGTTTGGCATGTCACATATAAAATCTTTCTTTTCAAAACTTTCCCAAGTTCCTTAAATTTGACGGAAATTCGCATAACCACTATACTCCTAATTTCCTCAATTTGAGTCATGCCACATAACTCAACCACACATATCATTCTCATGAAACTTTCTCAATTAAATAGATCTTTAATTCACAAAAGCATACTCTTCTAATTCATTCATATTCGAAATCTCATGCATCTCAAACATGGCATAACACACCATCACATCAACATGCCACAAATACACACAAAGTCTCATGCTCATGATATTAACCTATTCACGTCATTATGAGTATACCCACTCGACCTCATGCTCACATCACACCTCCTATCTCATGGTGTCTTATGCTTTGGTCCTTACGGTCTTAAACTTGTGTTCCAATTATTCTATCCTTCATTATGGATTTTTATAACACCTAAGGGATCATTACCTATAATTTTCTCTAATGTTTATGATTTATAACATAACCAAACAGCTCTATGTCTTTTGGGCAGAATTTTACCTCATGATTACGGGGTCCTAGAATCTTCGTTTTTACCCTTTCTAAGTTTCGTCTTCGCCAAAGGCTCTATAATTAACTCCTAAACCAATTATGAGGGATTCCTACACATATCCACTAATTATAAACCATTTTTCTTAAACCCAATTATGCTGGAACAGAATTACAAATTTGTGCATCTAAGTGTTCTAGAATTCACATTTTAAGCCTTTTTAGTTACTTGTTTTTTCTAAACTTCCCTAAATCATTCCTTGCTTCACTCAAACATAATTTTACACATTTTAACACCATAAAACAGAATTTATGCAGTGGCCAAACATGAGAGGGCAGAACCGAAATGTAAAGCTCATAAAATCACATAATCTCATGAATTAAAATGCATACAAGTTGCTAGTTTCTCTTGGAATAATTTTAGGAACTCAAAACTCTTTTAGAAACCAATTTATCTCATCAAAATCATAAAAATATATGCTAGGTCAGTAGCTAAATTATTTAGCTCAAGGAATAGATTTAAAACATAAAACTTTGTTCATAAAGTTCCTTGAGTACATCTAAGCTTAGAAAAATTCCAAGACTTAGACTATGGGCACTTATGATTAGAGGAACTCATCCAAGTCCATCATCATCACCACAGGCCGAAATGGCATTCTTGAAATGCCTCCATTTTCTAAAACTTTATGCAAGATACTTGGGCAAGTCTTTGAGCTCTAGGACATTTAAGTGATGGCATAAACTTAAACATGATATGCACTTATTTTATTCTTCATTAGAAAGTAAAGTGAGAGCATAAAATAAATATGAGATGCAACCTCATTATTATCTTTAAAGATTAAGTGATGGCTTAAAATATAAACATGAAATGCAAGCTTGGAATTTAAACATGATAATGCAAGTCCATTTAGTTATTCTTGAGAGTTTAGTGATGACATCAAAATAAACATGCTATGCAAGGCATAAATGTAAACATGTGTGCAACTCATTTTATCTTAACTAGAGCTCTTTCAAGACTTTAAAGGAACATCATAACCTTAACCCAATATGCATCTTAACAACATAAAGTGAGCTTTAGAGTTCTTGGCACCAAGACTTCAAAGAAGTCTTTGGTTTTGAACTTCATCATCAAGCTCAAGAAAATAGACACAAAGCTCAACACTTTGTCTAAACAAAATACAAGAACTAAGTCATATTCTTTATTTTATTGCTCATGGGCTTCAATCTAGAGTAAAACTCTTAGAACGGCCGACCAACTTTAAGGTTGGCAAGGGTAAGCTTAGAGCTCTTTGAAAACATGTGATTAATTTTCTTTAACAAAACTTTTGTGATCTACTTAACATTTTAGCAAACTTTGTTCAAATAAAGGAAAAAGGAAACCAAAATCTTTAAGGAAAAGGAAAGGACTGAAACCATTCAAGAGAGAAAGGAAAAAGGAACCGAAAATATAAGCAAGAAAAAGAAAGAAACACAAGCATGTATGGTCCAAGACCAAGTTGTTTCAAGCTTTAGAGGTTTCTCACATGACAACAACAAGTCATTATCTTGAAACCTCATCATCAAGCTAAAGTTCTTCTCATAAAAGGCCTCATGGCTGAAATGAAAAAGAGAAAGGAAAAGAGTTTGAACCAAGAGAAAACTAGAACTTTTCTTGAAGAAAACAAGTAAAAACTTGAAAACAAAACCCCTACCTAAGGAAGTCTTTGAAGAAATGAAGGAAAGCTTGAGTTCTTGAAGGATTGAGAAGACAAAATCTTCTCTTGAGTGTGGTTGTGTGTTCGGCCAAGAAGGGAACTCAAGGAAGATGATTTTTCCTTGAGTTTCTAAGCTTGGAAATGGAAAGTTTGAGTGTTTAAGAGATGGTTTAAGGTGAGGGAGTGGTGGTTTGTGGTGGTGGAAAGGTTCTTTGAGGGAAGGAAATAGAAGAGCAAGATGAAGAGAAATTGAGAGCAAAAGGAGAAAATGCAAGAAAGCTTGAACTTGGCAAAGCTTCTAAAGTGTAACCAAGTTCTTCCAAGCTTGGTATTTATAGAAAATTTTGCACAATGGAGCTGCCAAGGGAGAGAAGGCCAACGGCCTCTTGGCCATTTGGGGAGGAAAATATCTCTTGATTGGTATGGGCAAAGGCATGGGCAAAGTATGGCTTGAGGTATAGCCATTGAGTGAAGTAAAAATCAACATGTGATGAATTATGGGGAGGAGTATTCGGCCAGCTTTGTGTAGCCAAGGGGGAGGTTAATTTGTTCATGTAATTGTGGTTTAATGATGTGTTTAGGTGTTTCTTTGATTAAGGTTTTGGTTAGGAGTTGTAAGAAAGTGTTTAGGTGAGGTAATTGGCTAATTAAGGTTGTCAAGACTTGATTAGAAGGGTAATCTTGCTAGATTAATAATTTAAAATCATTCTTTTGGTCAAATGAGGTATGGCACAATTCCTTAATTTAAGGAATTGAGAGAGAAAATATTATTCAAGATTCCATTATAAGATTCTAGGAATCTTGAATTAGAATGCAATTAGAGTTTAACTAAGCAATCTTAGGTCCTAATTAACCTTAATAAATTATTTTGACTCTAGATTAATTATCAAAATAAATTAATCTTTGATTAGAGCCTAATATTGCTTAGGTTTGCTTAATTGCGTCATTAGGCTCATTGTTACACGTCTAGGGGCAAAATGGTAATTTTGCACTAAAATTGCCAGGACCTTCAGCAAACTAAATATCAAATATCACTCAAAAACATCATTCCAAACTTTCTGAAAAGTTCGGGATCAAATGGCACCTTTTACCCGTGTAGAACACAACAGGGTATTTTGGTCATTTTGAGCCGAAAGTTTCAGAAAATGAGATTTTCACCTCGGATATCAAACATAACAAATATAATCCCCTTCAAACATTGAGTTACCTATTCGAGGGCTGGGGCAGTTCTTTAATTTTAAGTAAAAATGACCTCAAGGGCATTTTGGTCATTTGTACTTGAAGAAAAATCGGAGCGTTACAACCAAAGTGCCATTCATCTTGGTAAGAACTCTACCAGCTTTCATGTAGGGTTAAGCATATTAATGTTAGGTACCATAGGAAACGATGCTAATTTCCAAGTTGTGGGAATTGGAGAAAATTCAAAGTGATGATAATGTTGCTAATATGATGACAAAAGCATTGCCAAGACAAAAGCTTGAGCATGTTGTTTGATCGCCAGGATGGCAAAGGCCTCCACCTAGTCATGAAGGGGTAGATTTGTTAGGTTAGTTCTATGCTATGTGTGAGGCTCAAACTCAATACTTTATGGGTATCTATTGACAATCCTTTAGTGTCATTAACCCTATCTTAAGTAAGAGATAATGGGTCATTAGTGCTCTGAAAGCGAGAAGAAATAGAAGGGAGCATTATTATTTTGCTGGTATTTTCAACAGCAACCAATTTTCACGAAGTGGACAATCAGATGGTCAAATCTTGTCCTATTGAGTTGAAATTTTAACTGGAGATCCTGACTCTGGTCTTAAATCTGAACGGTGTGATTATGGATCTACCTCTACAAAATTCCAGAAAAATTCATGAACAAAGGCTATTTTTCTGGTGATGTTTTGAACTCTTCTTTGTTGCTTTTCATCTTGTTGATGCCTTTGGATCCTTGTGGGTGACCATTTGTTGTTGTGCAAAAGTTGTGCAACTATGCTCAGGTTTGTAATTTATGAAACTCTCTACCTTTGATTTGGGTGATAATGGAGCTTTTACCATCCCATGGGTTTTTTTATCTCTTGTATGAGAGGTTTGTCCCATGTTAAATTTGGTGTTAAATTTTCTGTCTTATCTTGCATATTTGCTACTATTTGTTGCTATTATATTGTGATTAGAGGAGGCTTCTAAGATGGGAGGGTGGAGTTGTGGAGTATGATGGAGGGTAAGAAAGTGAAAATATAGAAAAGTAAGGGTAACATTTGAATTTAGAAAAGAATGATACTTAATTTGATAAATGAGTTGACTAATCTAGGATTAAAACATTATTGCATTATAGTTAACCAAAAAAAATTACAATCACGAAAATGAAAACTTAAAAATAAAAAGAAATGGGCTGAATGTTTAGTAACCCTTGGAGATCGTAAGCTTCTCTCTCATTGACCCCAATCATAACCCACCTCCACCCTTGTGTCTCTCTACAGTCCCCGTCCATTGAATGGCCATTGGCGTGGTCGAAGACAAAGGCACGCAATCAGTTCCGTCCCAGGCCATCCGATTTGGCATTTTTGGTGCATGCCCTGTCATGGCTTTTTGGTATCAAAGGTTTCTTTGTTTTTCCTTTTTTTTTTTGCTTTGTTACTTGTCCAGCTAGATGGTGAATATACTATTTTGGTATAACATTTGATAGCTGATATATATTGATCTTGTTATGAAGAACTGAGCTATTGGAATTCGGCCTTGTTTGTTGGAGAGGAAAGCTTGGAGGGTTAAGATAATAATAACTTTTTTTTTCTTAATCTTACTTTTTGCACTGTGTTGGGGATTCTAGAGTATGACAAATCTTCCCTTTCACTTCACTGATTTCATTGATATTTATTGATATTTCATTTATCCTCGTTGTGATGGAATGTTGCTGTTTCATTTACTTTTGCAAAGCCATACACCCCTTTTTGTGTCTTTGTTTTTTTTTTTTTTCCTTTTGTGTTTGGGTGTTGGGGGGCCAGGGGGTGTGGCTTCAACTTTGCTTAAAAGATTGCTATAATGCATTTGTTGTTAGATCCTATTTATCCAACTTGGACTTTTCTTCTTTAGCTTGGAAATGTGCATGTCATCACTTGGTTGCATGGCTTTCCAGACCTTGCATCGATAATTGGAGATGCATTAAACAACTTTTTTGTCGTATTGTGATAATTTTGGTTCTAGGGCATAGATGCAGCTAATGTTCTTCTTTCTCGAATTTTTGAATTTGGAACCCTTGAGCAATCTCTAGGATTTCACGTTGAGGATGCCATCAATCTTAGCATAAGTATGTTTTGATGAAGTTGATTTCTTAATCCTAATGCTTATACCACTATCCATGCCAATGTTGTGAAGTATTTGTTATAACTTGCTTCCAACAATTGCCTTCCATTCTATTTCTAACTCTTGGGTGTGTTTGGTTAGGGAAAATGGGCTGGAAATTTTCATGAATTAGTTTCATGAATAAAATTACATGAAACTCACCCATGAAATTTTCCACCATATTTTCACCCCAAACCAAACATATCCTTGGGGTAAATTCTTTAATTCAATGAAAGATGCTATTCTCTTATGTAGCACTCCATTGGTTAACATTAATACTTTTTTCTGTTTTGCTGAATTTGATTATTGTATATCAATGAGGAATAATATCATTTTCAGTTGTTTCTGTAACATCCTCCCAAGTACAATATCCATCTTAAGCCATGATATTAGGCTCGGAGCTGTTACTTATAATTAGCGGACTTTCTTAGATATCTATAACAAGCTCGATTAACATGGGTACTAAGCGCAATTCTATTAAAATATACAACAAAGAAACACGTCATTTATTTAATACATAGTTGAGTACAAAATGAAGCTTCTCTATGAGCTTTAGTACATATCTCTTCTCTAATATAGTTACATACATACCCATTCCACTAAATACAACATAATAAAAACATTAACTACTACACTATTGCCATTCCGAGTTCTTTGCGTAGCAATGTTATAATCCTGGCTTAACCTGGAAACAAGAAACACAAACACATAGGGGTAATTAAACAATTTCTAGTAGGGCAACTCCCTAGTTACACAATCATAATGTCATCCTCATCGCCCAGCCACTTCGGTTATTAGAAAAATGTGGTCATGCAATATAGACTAAAGATTCATTTTAAAGTTCTAAAATCATTCCTCCGAAGAGGGTAGCTTTTAACAATTAATCACTCAGTGCACATATATCATAATGTTTCCACAACTAGTAAATCATCCCAGGCAACCAATTCAGAAGTAAGACTATGCATATAATACATGCAATGAACTTATATCAACATGACATGGTTTCACTTATGGCCATAGAATTCAAATCGATGTATTTTTCTCTTTCATTGACATAGGAAAGACTTAGTTTATACCCAACGGGTATTTATCGTGGACAATTCCACAATAGATAATTTATACTAAATGGTATTTGTAGTGGATCACACCACACAAGGGAAATAGACGCTATCACGACGAGCTCATTCCTATACGTGATCATCGAACTTCATTTTTTTTCCATTTCCGAATCACACACAGATCTATTCTAGCCGATACGTCTACGACTAAAGATAAATTTGGGGAGTTCTTCTTTTTTGTTTCCTTCCCCTCATTCAACCTAAGTCTTGTTTCTGTTTTGTCCATATGTCAGAACATGCACAATTTAAGTTTATACATTCTCTTTTCCTTTTCCAAATGCATGCATAAAGCACATATAGGCATTTCATTCACAATGAAATTTCAACCATGCCTCATAAACCACTCCTTACTTCCTTTAGCATGCATTTATATGTCACAAGTCACATGGCCAAATAGGTAACATCAAGTATTCATGTCATACTAGAAAAAAAATGCCATTAGTTCATCAATTCAAAGATTTTTTGCATTTCCAGCACCATGGCAGATTTCATACCTTTGTAGTACAAATTTATTTGCCCATCAAACAATCAATTCAGAGGCTATAAAAATTCTCAAGGACACTTCCATGTGTCCACAAGGTTCCATAAAAATTTCAGTGGAAAAAGAGTTCTCTAACTATGCTAAAAAAATTGGAAAATTCGGTGGTCAGAGACCACTTAACCTCAGTTCAGAACCCAAAATTCATAATTTTTAACCCTAACAAATGATTGAATCAATTCAAAAGAAAAATCATGGTTGAACTTCAAGATGTTATTAACACTCTGTAAAAATTTTAAAGGAAACATCAATCATTTTCTATTGAAAAAATTAGACAAATTTACAGCTTCTGTTCCAATAATCCAGGCAGCACATGGTTCACTTCGGTCCCTGATTTTTTTAAAGCATTAGAAGTCCAAATCAGAGCCCAAGAAAATTTTTGGGACTAGCTTAGGATGTTAGCTTCAACATAAATTTTTTCTAGCTCATGAAAATATCCAAAATTGTCTCAGAAAATTTGTGATCAGTGGCTGCCTGTGTAAAAATCAAAAATCCAGCAGCATAACTCAAAATCCCTTTTCACAAAAATGATTTCTAACATCATCCAAACACTCCACCAAAATTAACACATCAATATCAACATATCATCAACCAATACAACTGAAAATATTCAGCCAAATCAGTAAGAAAATCAGAAAAACAAATTTGAAGTAAAAGAGGTTTAAAATGCCCTACTCTTGGAAGCTAGTGTATCCTTGGCTCCAAGGTGATCCAAGCTCGATTCCTTCTACTCCAAAGCTCCCAAATCAACCTCAAATCTTTACTAAATCAGTGAGGAAGTGAGATATCAAGGTAATGATTGGTGAGGAATTGAGATTTCAATCAGTTGGATTGATAGATCATGATGAGTAGAACAAGTTTTGTGAAGAGAGTTTGTGGCTTTAGAGACTTTGAGCTAGGGTTTTGCAAGTTTTGAAGCTTGTCAATGAAGGATTGGAAAGAATGAAATGGAGGCTGGTTCTTGAAGGAGCTTGGACAAAAATGATAGGTCGAAGTGATAAAGATTGGCGGCTTGTTTTTATCTTGAAGTAAATGTAGTATTTATGTAAGTAATGTGTAGTTTTCTTTCTTTATGGGAAAAGAATTGATATAAATGGCTAGGATTTGTTTTGTTAGTCAAAAAATGAACCTTGGGCATCCACTTGGCATAAAGTGGTTGGTAAAGGTTACTTGGCCACCAAGTAACTTGTACGGTATCAAAAACCGCACATCAAAATCTTCCGAACGGGTAAAACATTCCCTGTAGTCAAACATTACCTGAAAATTAATTCTAGGTATAACTTTTCATTCCTTATTATTTCTAACCTTAACCCTTTCTTTCCTTAGTTCTCGGGCATTTCTACTTATCTAGGGTTTTGGCTGCTTCGACGAGCCCATGGGCCCGCATTCACCCTCGCCCAAAATTTTTTTTATTTTTTGACAAATCCGTTAAGCCACCTCATTGCTAAACTTTCCGATTTTTGAAATTATGACTAACAAAGCTCAAATTAATTTTTAAATAATTTTTAGGGTGTTAGTTTCATAAGCTGTTGTCGAAATGCCCCTGAGGTCATTTTACCCGGAAAATGACCGTCCGTCAGCCATCCTGGAAGGGATGTTTTTGTGATGATAGGGGATTGTGTATGTTATGTGTGGTAATAGAGCAAAAGAATCTCATTTTTGAGTTCGGACGTGCAAGATTACCAAAATGCCCATGTGGCGTTAACCTCGTTTTACGTGCCGTGAACCCCAACTTCACCAAAAGGTTTTAAATGATGTTTTTAAGTAATGTTTTATGTCGGGATAAGTCCGGGTGGCCCCGGCAGTTTTAGTGAAAAATTACCGTTTTACCCTAGCTAAGTGCATTCTGCCGAATGACAGATTCAGAAAACCTAAGCAATATTAGGCTCTAATTAAAGATTAGTAAATTCTAATTACTAATTTAGAGTCAAAATAATTAATCAAGGTTGATTAGAACCTAAGATTCTTAGAGAAGCTCAAAATCCTATTCTTGAATTTAAGACATTATGTCACATTTTCATGAATAGTGTTTTCTCTCTCCAATTCTTAAATCATGGAATTGTGTCTATGATTTGATTTGATTTGACTAAAGTATGGTTTTAATTCTCTAATTTAGTATGATCACTCCTTAATCAAGTCTTGAACCACCTTAATTAGCCATTTTATCACCTAAACACTTGCTCACAAATGCCTGATCAAAAGCCTAATCAAAGACACACCTAAACACATCCTTAAACCACAATTACATGAGCAAATCATCCTTTTCCCCCTTGGCTGAAATGTTGGCTGAATTCATGCTCTCCATTTGTGCACTCCAAGCCCATACCTTAGGCCATGCCTTGCCCATGCCTTGCCCATGCTTTCCACCATACCTCACCATGCCTCCATAAAGCAATTTCTCTCACCTCATGGAACATGAGGCCAAGCCTTCCTCCCCAAATCAGCCACAAGGTCTCATTCCCTCTATAAATACCATGCTTGGATGAGCTTGGTTGCATTTTGTTCATTTGCCAAGATTAGCTTCAAAGAGTGATCTTGAGTTCTTTCTTTTTCTCTCAAGACTCAAGAGTTCCTTTCCTTTTCTTCATCTCTTCAAGCTCACAAAGAAAACACCTCATCTTCTTTTCCTCCTTGCCTTGGCCGAAAATCATCAAGCATCAAGGAAGAATTTGTTCTTCTCAACTTGCTTCAAGAACGAAGCTTTCCTCTTCACCCCTAGGTAGGGAGTTTTCTTTCAAGTTCTTTCTTTTCCTTACATGTTCGGCCTTCAAGGCCATTGATGATGTTTCATGATAGCTTGATGATGAGAGTTCTAGATGATGACTTTGAGTTCATCACAATGAAACCTCTAAAGCTTGAAAACTTGGTCTTGGACCATAAATGATTTCAGTTTCCTTTCCTTTCCTTGTTCAAAGTTTTCAGTTCTTGTTTCCTTTTTCCCTTAATGGTTTCGGTTTCCATTTCCTTTTGTTATAACAAGTTTGATATAAATGTTAAGTGGATCACTAAAATTTGTTTGAAGAACTTAATCACATGTTTTCAAAAAGCTCTAAGCTTACCCTTGCCAACCTTAAAGTTGGTTGGCCGTTCTAGAATCCGCGCTAGATTGAAGCCTATGAGCAATAAAATAAAGAATATGAAGTAGGTTCCTTTATGTTTGTTTTTATGAGTGTTGAGATTTATTTCTTAATTATGTTAAAATGTTGGTTTTAAATTGTGGAAATATGATAATGATTTCAAAGAGTTTTTAGAAAGGTGTGATAAAGTGTTTTTGGAAAGGAAGGATACTTGAAAATGTGTTAGAAAGTTTAGTTTTTCGAAGGGATTCTGGTAATTGATTCCTGGTCTATGTAATCGATTACCAAGAAGCAATTTATGAATTAATTCATAACGATTACCAAGAGGTGTAATATTACCAGGAAGCAATTATGAGATTCTGGGTTTAGTAATCGATTACCAAGATGTGTAATCGATTACCAAGGGTGTTCTCTCCAGAACCAGTTCAGACTCATGTAATCAATTACCGGTTCATGTAATCGATTACAATGATGTTCTTCTTTTCCAAAACAAGTTTGTCTTGGTAATCGATTACCAGCACTTGTAATCGATTACCAGGACCTAAATGTGCCAAAAATGAGTGTTTTGATTTTAATGGGATGAACCTATGATATGGATGCTTATGTGATGTTGCCTTTTTACATGATTACTTAATGGGAATGTACATGATATGATGAAAAGAAATTATGATGAGAATGCCTATGTGTATTGAAGTCTTACTTGATTATTTACTTGAAATGTATATGACGTGATGAATGATTACTTGAAATGTTATAACGTTGCATATGAGAAAAGTATATGGTATGTTTTAAGATGATTCCATGCTCATGTTGCATAAATGATATGTTATATGAGGTATTATGATTGTACACTCATGTTGCATCCATACAAAATATGCTAATGAAAAGGTTATATGCCGAGACGCATTTCTTCTGCTATGATGAGGAGAAAGTAAACCCGTGGGGTATGGACGTTGAGCCATACCGAAGCACAAAGTCATTGGCTTAACGTTGATGCGTTTCCAAGAAAGAAAAGAGATATCTTA
Source organism: Dalbergia oliveri (assembly GCA_030441495.1). Taxonomy (NCBI): domain Eukaryota; kingdom Viridiplantae; phylum Streptophyta; class Magnoliopsida; order Fabales; family Fabaceae; genus Dalbergia; species Dalbergia oliveri. The sequence continues at coordinate 30,544,459 of JAMLFY010000003.1, read as the reverse complement.
ATGAGGAAATGATCCCATTATGACTTCCCGAGTTAAGGGTTGTAGGGGTAATCCAAGAAAGAGATATGATTCGCCCTCTATTTTTCCCGTATAAATCTAGCGACGGCTAGTTAAGATGAGCTCATTCCTAGGCGATAGGTGATTAGGAGTTTTGGTGACCATGATAAAATCGCTGGGCGGCATGTTGGGTGGATTTTGGTGACCATGATGAGGGTGGAATAATGGAAAAAGTTATGAAAGGAACTCACAAGTTCAATTATGATAAAGTAAAAGATGTACATGCATACGTTTTGATGATGTTTCATTGATACTTTGATTAAGTAATATGTGCTATCTATGTCTACTGTCATGCTCAAGTATTGCCATGCATACATAGAATATATGTTGCATTCATGTCATTAAGACCCATGTTAAAAGACACCCACTTCGGATAAAAAGAACTTGAGAAATGTAAAATTGAATCTTATGCATGCACACCCTTTCATAATAAGACCGAAGTGGCTGGGCGACGGATGACACTTGTGTTAGAGTCGAGAAGCCCTCCTGAGAATCTTATATAGATTTATCATCCCTTTTCCTTTCTTCCGTGTCGTCTCCAGAGGTGAGTGATGGGATGTTCGTGATCCTTTGTGAGGCGCAAGTTTAGGAACCACGCTACCATTATTAGGTCAGCTGAAGCGCGAAGATTAGTCTAGAAAAGTTATAGTAATGTCTAGCGTTGGGTTCGTGTACGTTCATCTTTTGTTATGTTTAGTATCTTGAGATGTCCTCATGTTCGAAGGGCATCGTCGTTATGATGTGACTATGATATGTTAATATAAATTATGTTGTGGCTATTCCATGACTTGTTTCTATATGCTATGATAATGTGTATATGTTGGCTATATCATGTGTGTATTAATCGTTATGTATGCGCACGCGCGGCTCGCATTTTAAATCTTAAATTCAAAAAGAAAAATTTAGCCATATTTTATTACCCGTATTTTAAATAATGATAAGTCAAGTTCTGAAACAAAAGGCGTAACGTCTAATAACTAGCCAAATGCGACTTCGAGCGTGTGAGGTGAAAGTTAGGGTGTTACAGGTAATGATATGTAATTTTCTTCATTTGTCTAGAAGAAATGTGTTTTGTCAAGTATGATCCTTCAAAAGCAATTAGAAGTTGTTGAAATAAAATAAGTACACCTGAAATAACTTGATTTGGCTCACAAGAACTCTTGTATATTTTTTGAAAAAAAAATAATGATAGAATGACATGAAGTTAAAATTGTGAATCTCCTCTTGTTAGCACTTTACCAAACCTTTAACATCGTTTCTTCTTTATATTACCCTTTATCCAATGTTTAGTCAAATGAAATCAAATAGCTAGGCTCTAGGAGCTGATGTTCAATTTGGGGCTTTAAGTAAGGTAACTTTTTATTCTCTCAATGCAATTATGAGTTTCCAAGAATGAATAAATGTCTAAAGAATATAATGAATTTCTGCAATTGACAAATCTTATCTTACATGTAAAATAAATTCGATTGCAAACTCAGATCAAACATTTCCCGGTCTTATATTGCCATTACAAAAAGATTCACAACCAAATCTGGCTTCACGTCTGTTGGTCATCATGCCAATTCAGGGAGAGTCCAATATGGCAGGCAAGCCTAACACTTCAAATGATACAGAAGATAAAAATCAAATGGTGATTTTTTCGCTTTTGTACAAGTTTATCCTGTATCTTGAATTTAACTTGCTTATTAATTGAGAGCCTAGTAGTGATCAAACACCTGAAAAGCATGCTTATTCTTACTTTTAAATATGGTGTTTTGTTGTTTTTTTCAACCTGAAAAGGGTAATTCCAGGAAGATCAAAAGATAAAGCAGAATCAAAAGGTTGTAAAAAGTCTTTGTTCTTACATAAGGTTTTGTTTCTATTGCTATGTATTAACTGGATATTATTCATTCAGACATTGCGAAGGCTAGCTCAAAATCATGAGGCTGCAAAAAGCTAGCGAGGAAAAGGTAGCGCCTTTTTGTGTTAATCTTAAATAAACTTATAAATTTGCTCCTTCTGTCATAACTATGAAAATAATCAACTAGTTGCTAAATGCAACGTTGCCATTTCATTGAGATCAATCAATTTGTCATATTTGATTTGTGTACTTTTGGCTTCATGTCTTTCTAATCCTTTTTCCTATTCATTTAGGCATAGGTGCAACAATTAGAGAGCAGGTTTGGTTTTGTTATTTTATTAGCTTGTCCTTTTAATATTCGATATTTATGTCCTTTTTTTTTTACCAACTTCCATCAATCCGGTTGTGGAATTACTACATCAGATTTCACAATTCGGTTATTAATCTTTTCCAGGAATATTTATTCAAGCTCCGAAGAGTAAGTCCATTCAATGAGTGGAAACAGGTATTCAAACTTCTTTTGCTTCCAATCATGTGGCTTAAGCTCTGGAAATTTTATTCATTAAATTCCCTTTACTTGTAAAGTTTTGGTGATGTTTTGAGTTGAACTATCAATGCTTAGCTTGGCATTCAAGTAAGAATTTACCATCTTAAAATCAATTTTTATGTAAAGTTTTTAGCGGTGAAAGGCTTCTTTGTTGTTGTGGCAAGCAGATGAGGCATTTCCATTTATTTGCTTGACATTATAGCATTACTCAACATGGAATTTTGACACAAGCCAAGTTCTTTGTGGTCGATTTTGCTTATGCTTGAAATGAGCTTTGAATTGTGGACTTATGTTCTAATATTTAAAATTGGCTATATGAACTCCTTCAGGACCTTTTCTTGATTGATGGCCATATGTGTAATTAATATATACCCATGTATTCAGCAAATGTGGTATATTATTTATGGCCTTTTTTGCACCACAGTTAAAAGCAAAGCTTTGTCACATTTGTGTAAGATAAAATTTGATTTAGCGATGTTCTCTTCATACTTTTGCAAATTCAAATAGTTACCAATGGCAATGAACTTCACCAGGAATGGTGTGCCTCTATTTTCCTGCCTTAGTGTGCATGTCCCTGGTCTCTACATAGTGCTTTATGTGCCACACTACCTGGTAATACACCTATGGGGTTTGCAATTCATGTATGATTGTTTGTGGATTAGCAGGACTACTATGTAAATGCTTTGAGGAACCTGTAGCAATTTGTAAATGAATTTCAATGTACTTTTACAAGTGGATGCCCTCCTAGTATGTGGTGTGTGTTATGTTGGCATGTGTCTTTACCAAAGTCCCACTTCTTTTTTATTATTTTTTGAGGCAAATACCTTTTTTTTTTCTTTCAGACTAGTGAGAAAAATCTACCTGATCAAATTAGGAAGAAGGAGGAAGGCTACTTATGCCCAAAAACAAAGAAAATAGGGGCAGTCTGCCTTCCGTTCTTTTTTTTTTTTTGTTCCTAGTTAGGCAAATATGTTTGACAAGCATACAACTCTTACATTCCTTTTTTTTTATCTACTAATAGGAAATAACTCTCTTTCTTTTCTTATATAGTACCTTCCTTTTTCAAAGAAACAGAAGTCTTTTATTTTCCAAACCAGTAACATTAACTCAACTGATGAGATAATGCGAAAGAGAGGGAGGAATACCTGAGACAAAAAGTTAATTAACAACCACAAATTAAAGTCATTCGAAGTACTCTCTTTGGTTTAACGCACAAATAACTTTGTTGATGATAAGGACACGGCTAGTGGCAAGGACAACAAGGCACTTCAAGGACTTGGGAGACCCATGACAAGATTAAGGGCTAGGAAAGCAAAGGACGCATTGCAACAAGTTGTAGCAACAATTCTTGAGGCTACCCCTAATTTGGAAGACTTGAAGCCCAAAATGGTGCATTGCATAACCCCACTTGAAGACCCCTGATGCTATATGGACTGACCATCTTTTTAAGCCTTTTATGTTACTAAATAAAGTTTGTAATAATGTAATTAGGCTTGTGAATTTTGTACATCCCATCACTTGTTAATTTCATAATTTTATTTAATTTAGATTTTAATCATGGGCTAAGTATTACAACCCACTTGCTAAACTTTACTCTAGTTTATAAACATTGCAAACACCTTATAGAGGGGATTTTTTTTGGCAAAATTAGATCAGAATACCTTTTGGTAAGAGTGTCTCTTTGGTTCTTGCTTGGAACCCTAGGTCTTATCAAGAGAATCCAATTACTCTTGTGGCGATCTCCCTTGGCTTATCAATCATTCTTGATTGTGGCACCTCCAACCAATTTCATTCATCATCTTTCTATTTCAGAACATATCATTTGGTATTAGAGCTAGGTTCAAATTCTGCAAAATTGGTCAGTTTTCCTTGGTTCATATATGGTTACGCATTATATTTCAGTGTTTCTTGGGTCATTTCTGCGTTTGAGTCTCAGCTTTCACCTCGTTTTGGAATCGTTGCAATCTAATTTTCTAGCTTGAGATACAACGAATTTTTGTTTACAAACCCAGACTAGCAACATTTAATTTGTTTTTAAGTCCTTGTTTGATTCATCATTTTGCTTAATTTTGTGATGTTCTTCTAGTTTGCATTTCTTCTTTGATGTTACATTGGATTAGTGGGTTAAAAAAAACGTGCAGAATGTTCATCATGTGTTCTTGATGTTCTTGAGAATTATTTCATTTTAATCTTTCTAGGCTTTGTTAGTTTGATGTTTAGTTGTTAAATATATACTTGTTTTGATGTAATTCCATTTAGTCTGTTCATCTACAATCATCAAGAACAGATTGAGAAAAAAAGAATTTGAAAAAAAAAGTCAAAACAGTGGCTTGTTTATTTTGTTCTTCAAACCTTTAGCTTATTCTTGTCTTGTATGGCCTCTGATTTGAGTGTGCTTATCCTTGTGTAGCTTTTCTTGTTTGTCTCTTTTGGGTCTTAAAAGTTGTCTTAGAGTTTTCTTTGTTTGACCTCTTGTTGTTTTGTGATTTAATATTGGAGTTGTTGGATTCTATTTGAATTGACCTGTGATTCCATTTAAGAGCCTAAAAGAGCATTTGAGTGGTAAAAGGCAAGAGAGAACTTTAGATAAAAGCCTATTAGAGGGCAACAAACATGAGTGATACATCTCTAAGAGTGCAAACACGTGAGAAGTGTGGTGAGGTCCTATTGCTTTCATTTTTTTTTTCTTTTTACTTGAATTATGGTAGGAACATGTGGTGATGGTACCCCTCCTCCTCAGGGAAACAACAAATTGTTAGTTGAGGCTATTAGCTCAAATGCAAAGGATGATGAGGGAGCATAGAGGAGTTATATGAGAGAATTAAGAGGTTAGAAAATCAAGATCATTGTGATGATGATGGAGGTAGAAGGAGGATTAATGGAAGGAGGAGAAGAGATAATGAAGGTGATGCTAGAGAGGACCGAATTGAGGGAGTGAAGCTTAGCATCCCACCTTTCAAAGGGAAGAGTGATCCAGAGGCTTATCTTGAGTAGGAGATGAAGATTGAGCAGTTGTTCTCATGCCACAATTACAATGAAGAAAAGAGAGTAAAGGTGGCAGCCATGGAGTTCACAAATTATGCTCTTATTTGGTGGAACTAATTGCAAAAGGAACGACTTAGATATGAAGAACCTTTGGTGGATACTTGGACTGAAATGAAGAGGTTGATGAAAAGGAGATTTGTCCCTTCCTATTATCATAGGGACCTTCATAACAAGCTTCAAAGACTCACACAAGGTAGTAAGAGTGTTGATGAATATTACAAGGAGATGGAGGTGTCTTTGATTAGAGCCAATGTGAATGAATATAGGGAGGCTACTATGGCACGCTTTTTGAATGGGCTGAATAATGACATTAGAGATGTGGTTGAGCTACAAAATTATGTGGAGTTGGAAGACTTGGTACATCAAGCTACCAAAGTGGAGTAACAACTTAAGAGAAAAGGTACCATGAGAAGGAATTCTTCTAATTTCAATTCTTCAAATTGGAATGAAAGAAATAAGAAGGAGGGAGGTACTTCTTCAAACAATACCATGGCTGCACCTCAAAGGACTCAATTCAAGTCCAATGAGACCCTAAAAAAACAAGGAGTAGTGAAATAAAATGCTTCAAGTGTTTAGGGAGAGGTCACATAGCTTCGGCATGTCCAACCAAGAAGACTATGTTACTTAAGGAGAATGGAGAAATTACTAGTGAGTCTTCAGCTAGTGAAGCGAGGAAGAGGAAGAGGTAGATAAGGAGATCATTGTAGAGGCCAAAGAAGGAGATTTGTTGATGATTAGGAGGTTGCTTGGAAGTCAGATGCAAGCACTTGATGATTCCCAAAGAGAGAACATTTTTCACTCTAGGTGTTCAATCAATGGGAAACTATGTTCTTTGATTGTGGATGGAGGGAGTTGCACCAATGTGGCCAGCTCAGATTATTGTCCAAATTAAATTTGGAGACTAAGCCACATCCTAGGCCATACAAACTCCAATGGCTTAGTGAAGATGGAGAGATGACCATGAGCAAGCAAGTGGAGCTACACATTTCCATGGGACAATACAATGACAAAGTGATATGTGGTCTGGTTCCAATGGAGGCAAGCCATATTCTCTTAGGGAGGTTGTGGCAATATGACACCAAAGCTATTCATAATGAGTTCACAAACAAGATTTCTTTCATGCATAATGGGAGAAAAATTGTACTCAAACCTTTATCTCCTAGAGAGGTGTGTGAGGATCAAATAAAATTGAGAGAAAAGAGAGTGAAAGAGAGAAAAGAGATGAGTGACACACAAAAGAGTGAAACACTTGATAAAAGAAAGAGTGGAAAGAAAAAGAGTGAAACACTTGTGAGATTGAGTGAAACACTTGAGAGTAAACAGAGTTGTTTAGTAAAAGAAAGTGAGGTGAAAAAGCCTTGCCAACAATCCACTTTATTTACTTTATTGCAAGAAAAATATTTTAACTGTTGATAACTCTAATAAAAGTGTTGCCCGGCTAGTGTTGAGTCTCTTTGTAGGAATACAAGGACGTGTTTCCAAAGGAGGTTCCAAGTGGATTGCCACTTTTGAGAGGATTGAGCATCATATTGATCTCATCCCTGGTGCATCTTTACCCAATCGACAAGCTTATAGGAGCAATCCTCAAGAGACCAAAGAAATACAAAAGCAAGTTGAGGAGTTGATGACAAAAGGTTGGGTGCAAGAAAGCTTAAGTCTGTGTGCTATTCCAGGAATTCTGGTGCCTAAAAAGGATGGGACTTGGAGGATGTGCAGTGATTGTAGAGCAATCAACAACATCACAGTCAAGTACCGACACCCAATTCCCAGGTTAGATGACCTTCTTGATGAACTATATGGTGCCTGTTATTTTTCTAAAATTGATTTAAAAAGTGGGTATCATTAGATTAGGATAAGGAAAGGGGATGAATGGAAAACTGCCTTTAAAACTAAGTATGGTTTATATGAGTAGCTGGTTATGCCTTTGGACTAACTAATGCCACAAGCACTTTTATGAGATTAATGAACCATGTCTTAAGAAATTTTATTGGCTAGTTTGTTGTTGTTTACTTTGATGATATTCTGATTTATAGCACTAGTATTGACTTGAATATTGAACATTTGAGGGCGTCATGCATGTGCTTAGAACAGAAAAATTATATGCTAATCTTGAGAAATGCACTTTTTGCACGATCATGTAGTGTTCTTAGGCTTTGTTGTGACTGCAAAAGGAGTGCAAGTTGATGATGAAAAGGTTAAGGCCATTCAAGAGTGGCCTACGCCTAAGAATGTAAGTGAAGTAAGGAGTTTCCATGGTTTAGCTAGTTTCTATAGGAGGTTTGTTAGGGACTTTAGCACCTTGGTTGCGCCTCTTAATGAGATAGTTAAAAAGCATGTGGGTTTCAAATGGGGAGAGAAACAAGAGCAAGCCTTTGCTGCCCTTAAGCATAGGCTAACTAATGGACCCATTCTTGCTTTGCCTAATTTTGCTAAATCTTTTGAACTTGAATGTGATGTATCAAACGTGGACATTGGGGCTGTTTTGATGGAAGAAGGCCATCTGATTGCTTATTTTAGTGAGAAGTTAAATGGGACTGCCCTAACTATACCACTTATGATAAGGAATTGTATGCCTTAGTGCGCGCTTTGAAAACTTGGCAGCATTATTTGTTCCCCAAAGAATTTGTAATTCATAGTGATCATGAGTCCCTAAAATACTTGAAAGGACAAGGCAAGCTGAATAAAAGGCATGCCAAATAGGTTGAGTTTTTGGAACAATTTCCATTTGTCATTAAGCATAAAAAGGGGAAGGGGAACATAGTGGCTGATGCTTTATCTAGGAGACATGCATTACTCTACTCTTGAAACTAAAATTTGTGGGCTTGAGACTTTGAGAGAAATGTATTTGCATGATGCTGAATTTTCTGAGATATATGCTGCTTGTGAAAATGTGTCTTAAAATGGTTACTATAGGTACAATGGATATTTGTTTAAAGAAAAAAGATTGTGTGTGCCTAAATGTTCCATAAGAAATTTGCTTGTAAAAGAGGCACATGAGGGAGGATTAATGGGACATTTTGGGGTGCATAAAACTTTGGACATATTGCATGAACATTTTTATTGGCCCCATATGAAACATGATGTGCATAAATATTGTGAGCATTGCATTGTTTGTAAAAAGACAAAATCAAAGGTGATGCCACATGGTTTATAACTCCTCTCCGTTCTTTGATTTTCCTTGGATTGATATATCTATGGACTTTGTTTTGGGGCTGAACAAAGAATGGCAAGGATTCTGTTTTTGTGGTTGTCGAAGGTTTTCAAAAATGGCACATTTTATACCTTGCAAAAAGGTTGATGATGCTTGCCATGTAGCTGACTTATTTTTCAACAAAGTGGTGAGACTCCATGGGCTGCCTAGGAGCATTGTAAGTGATAGGGACACTAAGTTCCTAAGTCACTTTTGGAGAACATTGTGGGATAAGCTTGGTACTAAATTACTTTTCTCTACTACTTGTCACCTGCAACTGATGGGCAAACTGAGGTAGTGAATAAGACTTTAGGCACCTTGCTTAGGACTATTTTAAAGAGAAATCTTAAGTCTTGGGAAGAATGTTTATCTCATGTAGAATTTGCTTATAATAGGGCTATCCATAGCACAACTAATTGTTCACCATTTGAAATTGTGTATGGATTTAACCCTATGACACCACTTGATTTATTGCCTATGCCTAACATTGCTGCTTTTAAGCATAAGGATGCACAGGGTAAGGTTGACTATGTGAGAAAGCTCATGAGCGTAGAAGCTGGAATTTAACCAGGAGATTGGGTTTGGGTGCACATGAGGAAAGAGAGGTTCCTTGAAAAAAGAAAGTCCAAAATCCAACCTAGAGGAGATGGTCCTTTCCAAGTGTTGGAAAGGATCAATGACAATGCCTACAAAATTGATTTGCCTAGTGAGTATAATATCAGTGCCACTTTTAATGTTGCTGATTTGTCTCTTTGATGCAGGTGATGAGGCCTTGGATATGAGGTCAAATCCTCTTCAAGAGGAAGACAATGATGAGGACACGACTAGTGGTCCGGACAACAAGGCACTTCGAGGACTTAGGGGACCCATGATAAGATTAAGGGCTAGGAAAGCAAAGGAGGCATTGCAACAAGTTGTAGTAACAATTCTTAAGGTTGCCCCTAATTTGGAAGACTTGAAGCCCAAAATGGTGCATTGCATTACCCCACTTGAAGACCCCTGATGCTATATGGATTGCCACCATCTTTTTAAGCCTTTTATGTTACTAAATAAAGTTTGTAATAATGTAATTGGGCTTGTGAATTTTGTAGCCCATCACCCTGTTAATTTCATAATTTTATTTAATTTAGATTTTAATCATGGGCTAAGTATTACAACCCACTTGCTGAACTTTACTTTAGTTTATAAACATTGTAAACACCTTTTGGAGGGGATTTTTTTTGGCAAAATTAAATTAGAATACCTTTTTGGTAAGAGTGTCTCTTTGGTTCTTGCTTGGAACCCTAGGTCTTATCAAGAGAATCCAATTACTCATGTGGCGATCTCCCTTGGCTTATCAATCATTCTTGATTGTGGCACTTCCAACCAATTTCATTCCTCATCTTTCTATTCCAGAACGTATCAGTTGCATTGCAAAATTTGAAGTAACAATGTCAAGAGAAACTCATGAAATACGAAGAATAGGAGGGGCTGTCATTTTCGCTCGTCACGGTTTTTTGCTCTTAGTTACATGAACGAGTAATTGAATATAATGGAAGAGAAATAGAAAGGTACTCCTTATTAAAACAACAGAGGGGAAGAGTATGATTTATATGGAGAGAGCAAGTTCACAGTAATGTTTTAAATTGTGAAAATCTCGAACGAAGTAACATAGGAACCCACAAAATATGTTATTATTTTTTCCTTTAAATTTTGCATTTTGCAGTACTAACTTCTTATAATATTTTATTATTGTTTTTAACTTGATGTGTTTTCTTATGGTGTTGATGCATTTCCTTTGACTTGGAAGAGACATGAGAAATTGAAAGCCATAGATAAAGGAAACATGAAGGAGAAAATGATGTGGAATTATTAATACATGAAGGACATGGTTTTGTCATCACTAAAACTCTAGCTATCAAATATAGAAAGCCATGATCACAATGCACAGCAATTTTCTTTTTTTTTTTTTTTTTGTTTACAAAAGATGTGTGATTAGAACATGACAAGGAGCTTTATAGGACATTACAATGAAGTGTGAAGAAGGACAATATCAATGCCGTGATTTTTCTTTTATTTCGTGTTGTGTTATAGGCATAGAATAGTTAGTTAAATAGATGACATGTAAATTGGTTGCCAATTGTCTATATGTTTAGTAGTATGTGGCACAAGTGGTGTATATTAAACTTTATAAAATTATATGTTATGCTATATATGAATTACTAAGGATGGTTTTTTTTTCCTTCTTAAGCTATTTTTGAATTGGAAATTAAAGCAAGGTGAAACTTATTCAGATGATTGGAAAATAGGCTTGGTTTTTAAAAAATAGAGCTAGGGACTTTAAAAGACTTATAAGTAATTTATTGTGTGTAAGGCAAAAGTGACAGCCGTGCTAAAGTGATTAGAATGCACATTGAAATTGACTAGTCACAACTGGTACCCTACCATTATGTAGCCTTTTTTGGGACCAATACTAAAAAATAAAAATGACACACAAGTGCTAAAATGAATAGAATTCCCCTTGAATTGGACTGATTATTGTTGGTAACTTCACATATTATGTTGGTAATTAGTTTCGAAACGTTGGTAATTATATGAAAAAGCTAGTAATCCTACAGACCTCTTTAAAATTTTTTTCCCTAATCCATAAGTCTTACTTTTAACTTAATTAAAGTCTTCCATAGCCTGTAGCCCCTTTTTTTGGACCAATACCAACAAATATAAATGACACTAGTGCTAAAACTATTAGAATTCCCTTTGAATTGGGGCTGCCTTGCTAGTTATTTCACATAGGACGCGGTAATTTATCATCAAAATGATGGTAATTATGTGGAAAAGCTAGTCACTTTGCCAATCTCTATTAAATTTTTTTTTTCAATCTCACAAGTCTTACTCAACTTACTTAAAATCTTCCCTATCTGTAGTCCTTTATTTGGGACCAATACCAAGAAATAAAAATGATATTAATGCTAAAATGATTACAATTCCCCTTGAATTGCATTAACAGATACTATTAATTTCATAACTTTTGCCGAAACCACTATTTAAGGAGCTAGTAATTTTTTGAAAAGGCTAATAATCCTCTAGGTTTCTTCAATTTTTTTTTCCTATTCCCATAAGATTTACTCAACTTAATTAAAGGCTTCCTTAGTCAATAGCGATTTTTAGAACCAATACCAACAAATACAAATGACATTGTGCTAAAATGATTTGAATTCATCGAATTGACTACATATGCAGGTAACTATTCTTAGAAGCTAGTAATTACCTGCTAAATGCTAGTAATCCTATAGGTATCTTCTTAACTTTTTTCCCCAATCCCTTAAGTCTTATGCAACTTGATTAAAGGCTTTCTTAGCTTGTAGCTCTTTTGTGGGACCAATAACAACAAATACAAATCACACTGGTGCTAAAACAATTAAATTCCCCTTCAATTGGAACTGACAGATGCTGCTAATTTAGATAATTCAGGTAAATCTTCTTACAAGTGCTGGTAATTAGTTTAAAATGCTAATAATCATGAGGTCTCTTCTAAATTTTTTTCCCAATCCCATAAGTCTTACTTGACTTAATTAAAGGCTTGCTTAGCCTTAGCCCTTTTTATATGATGAATACAAGGCAAATAAGCTTAACGCGGTGTTAAAATTATTATATACGAATTATAACTACGCCAAACTAACAAATCCACATGTTCTAATTTACTATGTTAACATTTCCACTACCATTTCATTAAACCCATGAACACTAATTGCAAAAGCTAAACCTAGGTAGCAAACCTAATAATTCAAATATTTCACGTCTTTTCCCATTGGATCATATATGTAATTCTAAGGAATTTGGCCATTCCTTACATATATACAATTATAGGCAAAGGAAAGGACCATGGAGGTCCTTGTCCAATCTCATAAGTCTTACTCAACTTAACTTGTAGCCCTTTTTAGGACAAATACCAACAAATAAAATGACACTAGTGCTAAAATTATTAGAATTCCCCTTGAATTGGACTGTCCATGGCTGGTAATTTAGCACAATATGCTCATAAATTGTTTCAACTAAGCTAGTAATTATATGAAAAGCTAGTAATCCTACAAGTCTCTTCAAAAAAAAATTTTCCACTCCCATATAAGGCTTACTCAACTTAATTAAAGGCTTCCTTAGTCTCAGATTAAAGGCTTTCTTAGTCAACCTTTTTTAGGACCAATACCAATAAATACAAGTGACACTAGTGCTAAAATTATTAGAATTCCCCTTGAATTGACCTATCAGAAGCTGGCACTTGGTATACTTCGCTAGTAAATCTTTTAAAGGAGCTGGTAATTACTAGACAATGCTAGTAATCCTATGTCTCTTAAAAAAAAAAAATTCCCACTCCCATAAGTCTTACTCAACTTAATTAAAGACTTTCTTAGCTTTATTCATTTTTAAGACCAACATCAACAAATACAAATTACACTAATGCTAAAATTATTAAAATTTCCCTTGTTAGATACCTGGTAATTTGGCATTCTTCACTAGTAACTCTTTTCAAAGGCGCTGGTAATTATTGAAAAATGCTAGTAAACCTAGGTCTCTTACAAAAAAAAAATTTCACTCTCATAAGTCTTACTCAACTTAATTATAGGCTTCCTTACCTCTAAACCTTTATTAGGACCAATACCAACAAATACAAATGGCACTTATGCCAAAATGATAAAAATTTCCCTTGAATTGGCTTGTTAGAAGCTGGTAATTTGGCATAAGTCGCTATTAAAAGACGATGGTAATCATTGGAAAATACTAGTAATCTTACAAGTCTCTTCAAAAACATTTTCCCACTCCCATAAGTCTTATTCAACTTAATTATAGGCTTCCTTAGCCTATAGCCTTTTTTAGGACCAATACCAACAAATACAAATGGCATGTGTGTTAAAATGATTAGAATTTCCCTTGAATTGGACTATCAGATGCTAGTAATTTGGCATTCTTCACTAGTAACTTATTTCTAAAGGGTTAATTTGGCATTCTCCTTAGAAGGGGCTTTCTTTGTAGCCTCAGCAACTACTTTCTCATCTTCAATCTCATATACAATGGCATCAATTTCAGCTTCCTCCATTGACGTTGGCCATGCTCCTTAGTCATCACAACAACATCCATGTTCTTGCCTCCACTCTCAACAACCTTATTTCATATGCCAACAAGGAAAAGTCATAAGTGAAGCATATTCATAGGGTCCAGCTCCAAATATATAATGATCATGCAACACGCATAGAAAGAATCATTAACCAAACAAGGGACAACTAACCAAAAATGATCCTGAAAACTTTTACGTATCAATATTATACATCAGTACATAAAACAAGCTAAAGTTTGGAAAGATTGGATTAAATATCTGAAATTTTTATGACATCCATACAATTGTTTAATTGAGTAAAACAATTGTAAATTGAGACTAAGGTGTGTTTACTTGCACAAATAGCAAAATAATGTGCCACATAGTTTGCAGGAACATCTATCAATTAACCTAGACTTGAAACTTGAAAGCTGGAATATCATAAAATGTATATTGAAAGTTAGGCTTGAATCTTGTATTGAAACACAAGTATATGTCTATATAAATTGGTGCATAAGATTTGTGCTTTAATCTTATGTAGAGGTATGTCTTCTGAAAAATATAGATACATGCCTCTATTATATACCAAGTTTAATGTACTATATTAACTATTGTTTATGACCATATTTAATAGGAAACTCTATCTATATCTAGAATCAAAAGAAGAGATCTCAAATGTATAAAGACAACTACTTAACACCAATCTAAACTAGTAGGAAAAGTCAGTTCAACCTAACTATCCAAGTTAAGTAGATGAATGTGTATCAGTTCGAGTCTTATATGCAAGTGACTTATCAAAAATTCCTTCTAATTTGCTTTCTTTCAGCTATATTAGTTAGTTTTAGGTTTCTTTAAATTTTAGCTTCTTCCTTCAATGTTTGAAGTTTTATCAAACATCCAGGTACAAAAAATGAATGAAAAGAGTAAAACTCCAAGAAAATCACCAACCAAATGAAAAAAAAAAAAAGGAAAATACCATGTCAAAGAAACAGCATAGGAAAGCAAGATAGAGCTTGGTGATCCTAGTAGTACTAGAGATGAATTATGCTTACAGGAATTTGCTTCAGCAAGCAAAATTAATTAATCAAGTTAATTAAGCCTTCTAGCCAATCACAACAATGCCCACACTCAAGTGAAGTCTAGTTACACAATTCTAGAATCTTTTGCAAATGAGTTAGCAACCAAATTAAAATATACTCTATGCAGATACTTAACTTCAATCATATGTCACAAATTCACATAAATATTGCAAGAAGCATACAATTACAAATTCAGCAAGCAACATAAACCAATCCTCCAGTCCAAGCATTCCACGCACAAGGATAAATTGGCATCTCTCAACCACGCTACAACACTCATCAACGAAAGCAAAAGTCAAGAACACAACTAACATTGTAGTGCAAAATACAACTAAATTAAGCTCTCTCAATATGTAAAGCTCTATGACAAAGAGCTTAGCAACCTAACAAGAATATCAATGACTACCCAATGGTTCAAAAAAGTACAATAGTTAATCCCTAACAAATCTGATACCCACCTACCCCCTTCATCCATTAAAAAAATCAAAACACACATACACAAACCTTGAAACCTGAAACACCTTTACTCTTTCGCGAGCTTGAGAAAGGGACATCGAGAGCTTCAACAGCGGACAGGGAACCAAGAGCTACAACGACAAACAAGGGAATGGACAGGGCAAACCAAGAGCTTGAGTGGCGGACAAGGGAGCAAGACCTTCACCGCTCTTCAACGGCCACGAGCTTGAGAGGGAGACCAAGAGTGCGATGGATTCAATGACCTTCAGGATTGGGGTTCAGGAAGAGAGGTGCTAGAGCTAGAGGGGACCTCGATCATAGACAACATTGAGGGAGCAGTGGACGATGTGGTGGAGCTTGAGAGCATCATCGACCTCCGTGAAGCTCTGGATGTACGGCGGATTGTTCTGCACTCATCCAAAACATAACTAAAAACTATCATCTTATCAAATAAAGCCAAATTTGAGGGGAAGAATAAGAAAAAAGAAAAAGAACAAAAATTGAGTTTATTGTTGAGATGGAGAAGTAGAAAGGAGGAATCAAAATACTTGAGAGAACAAAAGATGATTTCTATTGCTGAAATAGAGCTCCTCCCAACATCACCTTCGATCAAGGTGATTTTGGAGGCTCAGGACAAGGTTTCCATCCTCTGGATAGCCAAGGGAGACCACAGACTAGATTGAAGTTCAAAGGACTAAAAACAAATAAATAAATAATTGGTAAAATTAAAACAGAAAAAGAAATATATATCAAATCAATTAATGTGAACTCTTACTCACAGTTTGCCGTTTCAAAGCACCGTCAAGCAAAGCCACGTGCATAAGCCGTGGAGCATTCCACTCCTGAGTCAAAATTGATTGATTCCAAAAATGGGTCATCATCAAAATAAAATCTTTCTTCTTTTTATTCCCCAAAGAATTGCAAGCTGAACAAATAACTGAATTTAAATTGAAGAAATGGATAAGTGATTAAAAAAAATTAAGGACTTACGGAGAACAAAGAAGGGGAAGCACGGCCCAAAGGTTGGAACAAGTTGAGAGAGAGAAAGGGCAACAGAATAATGAAAACCGCAGCAAGAGCTGATTTTTAGAGTTGTTTAGTTGGTTCAACAAGTGACCGCGCTGAGGCAGCGGGTGAGGCAGGAACGCAAGTGTTTGGCTGCGATGCGGGAAGGGCGGACGCTGGAGCTTTCTCAGTGGCACGAGGTTTTCAGTGGCGCGTTGGGGAAAAAAAAAGAAAGAGGAGGGAAGGTTTGAGTGGCGCAAAGAATGAAAGAGGGAGCTAGAGTGGCGCCAAGTGAAATAGATGGTTTTCTTAGTGAAAGGAAGGTTTTCTAAGTCTTGGATTTTTATTTTTTTCTTATTTTTGTCCAAACATAGACTTGGGTGTTTTGTATCTCATTTTATCTCAGGTATGATGATAAAAAAATTCTCTTTCTTTGGGCTGAAAATTTTATTTTTAAAAAATATATTTCAACCTTTTCTTCTTTCTATATTATTTAAATTTTTAATTAAATCATTTAACTAACACATTCTGTAAAATTAATCATTTCTAGAATTTTAAAAATTCCTGTATAGCAAAACACAATAAAATTTTAGTTAAAATCTAAAAGTTTCACAATGAACAAATAATTTATAAGATATGGGTGCGTGCGCGTGCGTGTGTATATATATATGCTCAATGAAAAATTTGATCAAGTTTATACTATTCAGATTTTGTTTTCATTTTCAAGGGAAAACAACTACAATTGTAGTAACAAAACAAGTTCCAAATTCAATTGAAATAAAAAAAAAAACACAAAATGTGCTCTATTTACTATAGTTCATTATTTTTATTATAAGATTAAAAAATCAAAAGATAATGCGTCCTCTTAGAAGAGTTAATGTTTAATTTGATCTTTTCATCCTCATTTTTCTTAGCAACGAATGGTAAAATTTTAGTTAATATTTAACTAAATACCCAGACAGGTCCTTAGTTTGCATTAGGAGACAAGTAAGTCCCTCAGGTTTTGAAAATTCTAAATGGTCCCTCACATTTTAAAAGGGGACAAATTGGTCCTTCCGTACAATTAAAAAGGGGACAAATTGGTCCTTTGTACATTGTACGAAGGTACTAACTTGTCCCCCAATTCAAATTTAGGGATCTATTTGGGTATTTAGTCTTAATATTTTTTAATTTTTTATTGATATGTATTTTTTACAAATATGAAATAATACAAATAAAGAAAATATTTAAAAATTAAAAGAAATCGTGACATATATCATTAGATATTTTACCACGTCACCTATCTAGCTAAACCCAAAATTGAATAAAATGACTAATTGTGAGGATTAGTGTAGTTTAAGCATCTAATTAGAAGATTTAGAAGTTAAATAAGATATATATTTGTAACTAAAATGTTAAAGAGTGGAAATGCTTTTTTTTCTTTGAAGTAAAAAAGGACGGAAAAGTTAATGGTAAATAAATAAGATGTTTCTAACCGCCATAATTTACCAAACCACCGTAATTTACTAAGTTTTGTGGCAAATTTAAAGCCGTAATTTTGTCGCATTCCTTCACTCAAATTATGGCCTCACTAAAACCGCCATAATTTACTGATATTGTGGTGATTTTGGAACCTCGTAATTTTACTATAATTCACATGATTTTTGGAGTGCATACTAGTTAGAATGACATAATTTTTGACTTAATAAATATTATTATATTTAGCATCTTATGAAAAAAAAATCATATTTTATGTTGAATTACAGATATTTTTATCAAACCTAAGAAACAATTATTCACTTCAGGATTTACTTAACACTACACTTATTTGTACCAAAGATAAAATCCAATATAATAATTAATAAATACTAATAGAATAAGGCCATAATGTTTTTGGCCTATTAATATTTTTTATATTATACAGTGCTTTATATTATCGATACAATATTTTTGATGATATATAAGCAGTTTCAATTTAAGATTGCTCGTATATGAGATTGTGGAAGAATTTACATGAATATAGTGTTTTCGTACTATTCAATAGAAAGTATGTGTTAATATACTATATGTGTTAATTGGAATAATATTCAATATAGAGTATGTGTTAATAGAAGAGAAAATATGAAAGTACAATAAACAAATAACAGAATATTATAATGCAAATAAAACATTAAAACTTTACTTTAAATATAAATATTGAGAAAATGGCGTGCGAAATTTCTCAATGCACATATAGAAAAACTTTCCTTGAAATGAACCTAAATTATTAGTAGCATAAATTACAATTTTGAATTATTGTCATATCATAATTAATTATAGGGGTGTTCATAACCCGCCTGTCTTCCACCCTTTAACCGAAGCTCATGGATGGGTTTTGGGTCTTGAAATTTGACCTGGTAATTTTCGGGCTTGGTTTTGTTATACTGTCGGGTTGGCCCCAACTTCTAAGTCAAATAATCCCTTAAGAAATATATGTTTTTGTAATAATATATGACAAATTATAAGATTTTAAAGTTCAATTAATATATTTTATATAACTTGATGTTATTTCTATATTGATATGGTTTATTTTGAAGCCTATACAATAAAATATGTCTAAAATTTTATTTCTTACTTGTAAAATTTTGTAACTTTACTATGTACAATATCTAAATTTCCATATATTGTTTGAATATTGGGTTTAATTGGTACTACCCTTGGACATAATCGGAATTATTATCGGGTTGGGTTTGAGTTTCAAAAATTGACCCAGGTCAAAAATCGGTTTGTTTACTTTCATCTAACCTGCCAACCGTCCCTTGTACACCCCTAATTAATTAGATGGAATACTTGCTAAAACTATATGCATCAAATGAAGTTGATATCAATCAAGAGTAGTGGCAATTTTTTTTTTTTTTGTGGGCATGTTAGGGTAAGGTAATAGCAATTAAGTACAATAGATTAATTTCGTGAATTTTAGCATATAAATCAAAAGTGTTTTTAGATTAAATAAATATCAATTAAGGATAGTTTCATAACTTTGATATAAAATAAGAATAATAAAATCAAATTCATATCAGTTGCAACATTTTGTACTTTATTCAATAGATTTCTTTATTTTATTTGACTAGAATATGGATATATTTTGGACCTGTATACATTATTATTATTATTCCCCTTACCATATCTATTGTCATATTAATAGTTGTAAAAAAAATGTTAGAGAATGTAGTATATAGTTTTACTATCACTTTATTTAAAATAACAATTAAGTTTAATATGAAAGGTAATCAATAATTTCATAAAAACATAAAAAAAGGAGATGCATAATCAATAATAACCATAAAAAAATGAAAAAAATAGATTAAAAAAATAAAATCATGGCATCAATACCCTACATCAATACATTAATAGAGATAAAAAAAATAGAAAGAACACAAAATACTAAAGCGATTTGTAAAACTAAGCTCAAATAAATATAATAAAATTAAAATAATAAACACATAACAAAAAAAAAATGAAAATAATTGTCTAAATATTTTCTCAAATAAAATATAAACAATAAAAAAGTAAAAGTTTAAAGTATTTTGAAAATGATATTTAAAATAAATAACTTCATATGATAGAAAAAATGTTAAATAAAGTTTTAACAACAGCCTAAAATTATTCTAATAATTGTATAAAAAGAAACTTATACACAACTTTCTCTTCTAATTGCCTTGTTAGTTCCCTTATTTGTCATGATGCACTATTCTTCTCTAAAGGCTCATTCTTCTAAAAGAAGCTTTTATATCAGCAATAGCTCATATATCACCATTGAATACAATGACAACAATTCAAAAAAAAAATGATAGTCCAGCACAACTCATTACTGATAGCCATAACATAGCTCTTGAAAATAGTGGCCACTCACAATAAAAAAGATAAAACTAAAACTAAAAGCCATATGGACATGTGAAATCATTCATTAACGAAAATTATTATATAATATAAAATTATTAATTATTAACTCATAAAATATAAATAATAATAATAATAATAATAATAATAATAATAATAATAATACTAAATGTATAAAAGTAGTGATGAATAACTTAAATTTAATAAATTATGATTAAAATTTTAAAATATTAAAACTTATAAAATAGTATTTTTATATATATTATTGAAATAATAAATACTTATAAAATACTAAAATAATTAATAAAATTTAATATACATTAAATTTTACTTAATAAATATTTACATAAATGCAATATTTAAAATTATTATAATAAAAATTTCTATTTTATTATTATTTGATTTTATTTAATTTTTAATTAATAAATTAGAATTATTTGTAAATAAATAGTATGATATTATCTTAATATAAAATCAAATATCTTATACATGTTACACCAAACACTATATGATATGAAAAGTTTATCAGGATTTATCTTATCAGATCTTATACTATTTGTCCTTATCCTATTAGACGGTGCCAAATGGGTCCTAAATTACCAAAAACAAATTCTTCATTGTTTTATTTTCTTACAGAAAATTTTTACAGCTTTCTTAAAAATGTGGGACTTAAATCATTCTTATTGCGAGCCATGTAAAATTTTTACGAACCTTAAATATTAGTATAATGGATAGATTTCATATATATACTATTATAGATACAAGACTTTTAATATTGGGGTAGAAATAATAGATCAATATAAAAATGAGTGAAGTATATTACTTTTTTTATTTTGTCTCTTTTAAAATAACAAAGTGGGGTCAAACTTAACAAAATAATAGGGAAACGTTTGCTATATCTACATAATTATTCCATATGATTTGTATTATCTATACTTAACATTACAATTATTCTATTAGTATTAGTTACTTCCTTTTTTTAATTATTACAATTGTTAAAATTGTTATCTTTATGAAATAATGCTATCTTAAAATACTATTTTTACAATTTCATTTATGTGTTATTGAAAGTCTTGAATTAAGTACGATTTAAAACATCAACTTAACAATAGATAAATTACTTTTCAAAATCACTATGTTTGTAAGCTAGTGATTCCTGTACAATATTTCAGGTCCCCAATTATACTTGACGCAAACTTGTCAAAATATTCAATTTAGATATTTCAAAGTTATTGTATTTATTTAATTTATTTGCAAATTTGTTTAAGATATTATATATATAGAATGGTGAAGAAGCTCCACAACCTCTTCAGATCCTCTCAACATATTTTGAAATCGATGAAAAAAATTTCTAACGAATAAGTTCCTTTTTTGAGCCATCTACAAATATCTATATGGGTCATACTATCCAGAATGTCATGATGGTTGATATCATAAAAATTGTAATATTTTGCATTTTTTAAACAAATCTCATTTTACATTTACTTAGACATTTTTTTTTTCCAAACTTAAGAAATTAATATTCGCTTAAAGCATTTACTTAATATTAATAACATCTAATATAATAATTAATACACACTAAAAGAATAAAGCCCTTCTTTTTGTTTGTTAATATTTTTTATATTATTACATTATGTCATTTCAAACGCTGGAAACTTTCACCTTTATTATATCATATGTCATCTACCCTTATTCTTAGTCGTGCCAACTAGATTCTGATAGTACAAGGTCTATTAGCTTTTTAATACTATACAAACGTTTCACATACCACTGTATAACATATTTAATTCTTTTTTACTTTTTTTGAGTTTTTGATTTATTTACCTTTGATAGCCGTGTTCAATACATATGATCTTTAGTTATATGATATACTAATATTATCCAACTAATTCTAATATTAAATTACCAAAAAATTATTTATATTAATTATTTACAAGCAAAATTTATATATTTTTACCTCAACATTTTTTCTTGTACATATCAATATTATTATGTGTGAATTATGACTATTTCAATCTCGCTCCACGTCAAACTAACAAAGTCACACCTTCCAAATTACTGTACCTTAACATTCCCACTACCATTTCATTAAGCCCGTTAACACTAATTGCAAAAGATAAACCGGGAGGTTGCAAACGTAATTCAAGAATTTCACGTCCACGTGCCTTGGGTCACACATGCAATTCTAAGGAATTTGGCCATTCCTTACATTATAGGCACAAGGAGGAAGGACCATGGAGGTCCTGGGCATGTTAGAAGGACCCTGTGATTAGATTGCTTCCATATTGTTCTATCTATTACAGAGTTTGGTGCTTCTGTTGTTAGGCTCTATCCGCAGAATCAATGCAAAAATTTCATTAGCATATATTAAATAATTCATAAATATTATATATAAATTATAATTTGTAAATAAAATTTTAAATTAAAGGAGATTTTTTTTATGATTCTTAAGAAGATATAGCAATCAAAGTAAGAAATGATTTTAAAATCTGCATTTTCTCACTACTACATATCGAGCCTTTGCCAACATTTTGTGGGTAACAATTTTTAAAATGTTACTTAATGACATTTTAAACAACACTTTTATAAAAAATGTTGCCTAGCATCTTTCTTATTCACCTTGTTGGTATGAAAGCGAGCCACTTAAACAGCACTACAGCACCCCAGGCCCCAGCCCTGTCTGCCTCTCTCTCTCTCTCTCTCTCTCTCTCGCGATAATGCATCGTCCAGATGGTGCTTCTATTCTCAGCAAAAATGTTACAATGGAGTTCATATTCCACTCTCATTTTACCATTTCCCCCAAATTTAGAGCTACATCTCTCTCTTTCTCTCATGGCTCCTTCTCACGTTGCCTCTGCCTCCGGTGCTGAGGACAAGTCCGGGACGGTGGCGACAATGCTGCGAGCCGTGCACTAGTGGAGCGAAACGACTGCATAGGAGAATTTGGAGGCGGCGGGGCCAGTATGGATGACGGCGGGGCCAGTATGGATGACGGCGACAGAGAAGAGGTATGACATTGACAGAATCAAAAAGAGGATTGCTTTGCACAACAAAATGATTAGGGTTTGTCATTGCTAATTTCTTCCATGAGTTGTTGATTTTCTCATTTGCTTTTGTCTTTGATCTTCGATTCTTATGCTAAAAGTTGATGATTTTTCTGAAAAATAGCTTGAAATTTGCTTTAAATTTTCACCCCTGCTCTCCATTCTTTCCACTTTTTTCTTTCTGTGAAGAGCATCCAAAATTACCTGATTGTTAATGTAACAAAGAAGCATAGAGCCACAGATGATGTTAGGATGAACTTTACATAAGACTATAAATATGAGAGTACTTTTTTAGTTATATCTCAGGATGTCAATACTATAATTTCACGTCTGGAAATATTTATTATTTAGCTATATGTTTAGAATTTGTAACCGAAGAACGGAAGACACTGATGGAAAGGCGAAAAGAGTTGTGATAAAATTGAGATGACATTAGAATATTAGATCGGTATGAGGTTTTGCAGTCCTTCTCATGATATGTACATGAGCAACTATGTATCTGAACTTACAAGTTGTTCAACTTAACTTAAATTCATGTGTCTATTCTTTTTGCTCAAAAGACACATTGATTCATCCTATAGAGAGTTATTGACAAGGAGAACCTTATTTTGAAGTGTATTTGTTCAGCCTTATTTTTTTGCTATCCTTTTTTTTCGTTTACCTTTTTATTATTCAATTCTTATGGACTTGGTTGATTATGTGGTTTTAGATAACTTGTTATTTGCGAGTTAAATATTTAGTAAAATAGTAACATTAGAGAGGTGTTTGAATAATGTATAGTGAGTGAAACACTTCACTTTTTGTACTTCTAGAATTAATTTGAATAAATCATACCTTAGTTTTATATGACATCAAAGCTAAACCTTACCAATGGATTAAACTGTGGATGCAGGTACAAAACAATGTTGGATGGAGGGGTTTCTACTTGAAAACTTATGAGTATTATTGTTTTGGCGATCTGTTATTTTTTGTTAAGAATTTCATGATGTAAGTCAAGAATATTCTCAAGTGTATCCATTGTAAAAAGCTAAAAATGCTATTATCATAAATAACAAGGAGATTTTGGAATTAAAAAATGTTAATATACTTCCATTTGGTTCATGGAATTCTTAATTTGCTTGAAGCTTTTTTTTTTTTTTCTTGTTTTGTTCTAACTTTTTATGCATGTATGTAACAATAGCAGTTGTGACATTTGAAAAAACTTCAAAAAAAATATAAAAAGTCTATTGCAACATTTTATAAGTGTTACTAAAAAATTCTATTGCAATATTTTATAAGTGTTACAAAAAAAAAGGGATATTGCAACATTTTATGAATGTTACATAAAAGACATATTGCAACATTTTTCTAAATGTCACTTAAAATATATAAAAAAAAATGTTACTAAAACTCTTTAGCGGTGCCAACTAAATGCAACATTTGTAAAATTATTGCCTATGTATATGGCCAACATTTTTTCATGATTTACTAACATTTTTAAATGTTTAAATGTTAGTAAATATTAATTATCTTGTTTTGAATGTCTTACCAATCCATTTTTCGATGTAAAATATTTTTAACTTTTAACACTTGTTTTGAACCGATGTCATTTGCCTTACCTTGTTTTGAGCAACTATGATCCGTGAATTACAATTATAAATTTCAGACATAGTAGAATCCAAAGTTGTTCCAACTAACTATCTTTATTTAAATCATGTCCAGATCACGTGACATCCTAGATGTAAACTTAATCTGTGCTGATTTAGCTTTGGAAATTGTAAGTTGAATTAGTCAAAGATTTGTCACATGATGCACCTGCATGCACTGCAAAATTTTCAAACTTAGTCCAACTCATCAGGCAAAATAAATTATAATCAACGAGATATTTTGACATTTATAATCACATACATACTCCAAGTGTTATATATATAGATGTCCACACTCATCATTACAAGAAGCATAGGGCAAGTAAAAGAAATCCTCTAAGTCAGCAAAGATCATGAAATTCTTATGCAACTTAATGATTGTTGTTATCTTTGCCATGACATTGATGCTTTCACTCAAGTTCAATATATCCCAAGCTACTAGGACTCACCCACCATCTTCCTTGGTTCCAAAAATGACTCCATCACATTCACTCTCGGACGGAGAAGGGCCAGAATCAACTCCTGAACCAGAAGTAGCTGCTAGCCTTAGAAAGATTCCACCCAGCAGACCAAATCCTACCCAGAACAAGTAATATTACCAATTTCTTCATTTAGTGTCTGTTCATTGTGTTTTCCATTATATCTAGAAGTTGACAACGACGGGTGAGTATTTGTACCAGGTTGAAGCCTAAGATAAGGGTCTAGGCCGAGGAAATAACATAGAGCTTTGAAGATTAAGCTATAAGCTGCAGCATGAACTCTGTCGCTCTTGTTTTGTTTGTTGTTTTTTAACTGTATTCTAGCTTCCAATTTTTATTAGGTTTGTTAATTAGAGAGTGGTATAGTAGTTGATTTTAGATTGCACTTAATTGCTTCTCTCTTGTTTAGATATTTTAGATTATAGGGAATACAGCTGCTACTGAATGTAAAGGAGAAATAACAGCCATGAAATCTCAAGACTTTTTTATACCTTTGGATTGATAACTTTTTGTTTTCCTACATTATGAAAAAAAGAAAGTTGCATGAACTCTCACGGTTCTATGTAGGTTCGTGTATACTCTGCAACCAACATGACGTACATCTCTAATATGATTTGTCAGCTATTTTCTTTTTAAGTCTGTTCGATAAATGGTTATTATTTTCGAAGAATATAAGCCGGGTTAGGCAGAAGTCCTGGGATAACAAATCTTGACTATTGATGTTGTAGAACTGCATACTAGTACATGTTTATTTTATGAAGGATTATAATTTGACTTTCAATTAGCGATTGTTCTATCATAAAGTAAAATTTACCCAGCTCCCTTTTATTTGTTCAGAAATGACACTAACCTCCCTTGATGCATTGTTCGTTATTGTGCGAAGAGAGGAGGAATATAATGATTTTACAAACTCAAATAAGGTTAGTGTAATTTACTTATTATTTTATAAGCCGTACAAAGCGATACTTAAACCTACGATTGTATAACTCCTAATTATTATATTCTACTGCACAAAGATCGATGACCGTTTGATATAACCAAAGGAGGTAATTTTGTAGTTAGTATTGCATTTTATAGTAGAAAATCTTGACAGTTATGTTACAAACCAAGAGCCGGGAAGGAAAACACGTAGAAAATATAAGGAATTTTTTTGTATTCTATGCACAAGATTGTTACAAAGGGGTCTCTATTTATAGAGCTGAGGAGAAAGCCTAAAATCAGAAAGAATCAATATGCGTTAAAATACAATCAACAATAATCATAATATAATCAAATAATTATCTACACAATCAAACTAAATCTATACGAATTCGTCAAGTCTCTATGATATTAGCTAACATCCCCCCTAAAACTCAAGTAGGTGAGAATGAGACCAACCACAACAAAAAATTGTGTAAATTATGGCGATTTAATTAGGGTAGTTCTTTAAAACCGCCTTAATATACGTTAATTACGCGTTTTATGAACCGTTATAATTATAATAAGTAGCAGCCATGGTGAGTAACAACGGGTGATAACCGCCCTAATTTTTAGTAATTTTTAAAAGAAAAAGATTTTATGTTGATTGTGGCCTTTATGAACCGCCCCTAGTTATTTTTACATGAGGATGCATAAAATAAATGCAGTGAAATTATCTCAAAGTAACCTGGTTGCACTTATGGCCATAGAACTCAACTCGTGCATTTTTCTTTTCATCAACATAGGAAAGACTTAGTTTATACTCTTAGTTTACACCACATGGTATTTATAGTGGATCATACCACACAAGGGAAATAGATTACTTATCAAGACTGAGCTCATTCTTATAAGTGATCATCGACTTCATTTTTTCGTCTTCCGAATCACAGTTTTATTTCTAGCCGATACATCTACCGACTAATAATATCTTTAGGGAAGTTCCTCTTTTTGCCTTCCCTCATATAATATCTATAGGGAAGTTGTTCTTTTTGTCTTCCCCTCATTCAACATAAGTCTTGTCTCTTTTTGTCCATATGTCAGAACATACACGATTGAAATTTATACATTCTTTTTTTTATATATATATAATTGCATCATGTACTTTTCTCTTTTCCCAAATGCATGCATAAGCCATATGTAGGCATTCATTCACAATGAAATTCTCATTCTTTTCTCGTAAATCAATCTTTAAGGTCCATAGCATGCATTCATTTACGTCATACTTGAATTAAAAGTCATTATATCACTAAATTAATACTTGGATTCAATTTCAGCATGTTAGCAGAATTTATGCTTAAGTAGCAAGATTTATTTTGATATCAAACAACTAATTCAAAGGCTATAAAAATTCTCTATGACACCTCAAGGTGTCCACAAGACCCTGTAAAAATTTCAGAACAAGAATCTTTTCTAACTATGTTAACAAAATTAGACATCTGTGGTCAGAGACCACTTAGTCTCAGCTCAAAATCAGGAATTCATAATTTTTAATCCTAGCAAATGACTAAATCAATTCAGAATAAATATCATGGTTAAACTTCAAGATGTTTCTAACACTCTATAAAAATTTCAAAGGAAAAATCAATCATTTGCTATGGTAACAAAATTAGACAAATTAATAGCTTGTAATCTAACAATCTAGGCAGCACTGGTATCATTTCGGTTCATGATTTTTTTCAAGCAGTAAAAGTCTTTAACATGACCCAAGAAAAATCATGGAGTTTTCTTAGGATGTTAGCTTCAACATATAGTTTTTATAGCTCATATAAATATCTACAATTATACCAGAAAATTCGTGAACAACCTTTGCCTATGACCAATTTGAGAATCCAGCATCCCAAATCAAAATCTCTTTTGATAAAAATGATTTTTTCACAACACCAAACTACTCCACCTATGCAAACACATGTATATCTAGGTATAATCATGCATTAGAACTAGAAAATTGAAATTCCAAGAGGTGAAAATCTGGAAAAATAGAATCACAATAAACAAAAACACAAAACCCTACTTTAAAAGTTTTAGAGCCTTATAACTTCAAAGGAGGCTCCAAATGGTTTCTCTTCACTTCAAAGCCACAAAATCAACCCCAAACCGTTCCCTAATCAATGAGCTATGAGATATCAAGGTGAGGGTTGGTGAGGAATTAAAATTTCAATCGGTTAGATTGGTAGGTATTGATGAGTAGAACAAGTTTTGTGAAGGGAGTTTGTGGTTTTATCAACTTTGGACAAGGGTTTTGACGATTTGAAGTTAAAACTTGAGCTTTTGGAGAAGACAACAATGGTGGTTGTTCTCTCTTTGTGTTGGCCGAAAATAACTTGATGGAGTGATAAGGTTTGGTGAATTGTATTTATTCTAAGTTGACTACACTAATTATGTAGTCAAAGGTGTATTTCTTTCTTTTTGAAAAGAAATAATGACATGGATGGCTAGGATTTGGTTTGGTAGTCAAAGAATGAATCTTGGCCATCCACCTGGCTCATGATAAGTGGCTTACTTTAGCTTGGTGAACAAGTAGCTTTTAAGGTGTTAAAATCAGATGCCGAAGTTCCACCGAACGGATAGATATTAGTTACCGAGTAAAATATAATAAATGAAATGTTAAGATTAAAACTTATTTTCAGTTTCAATCCCTGCCATACACTTGGCATAAAGTGGTTAGTAAAGGTTACTTAGCCATAAAGTAACTTTTACAGTATTAAAAATCACACATCAAAATTCAATCGAATGGTGAAACACTATATTAGGGTAATCAGACATTACCTGAAAATTAAGTCTAGGCATAAAATCTTCACTTCTAACCATTTCTATCCATAATCCTATCGTTCCTAGACTTGGACATCTATGGGTCATAATTCTAGGGTTTCGCCTTCCGACGGGTCTGGGGCCCGCAAGGTCACTATTCACCCACGTCCCGGAAATTTTTTTTACACGTTCGTTGGGCTATCTTCATCGTTGCTAAAATAGTCAGATTGTTGAAATTATGGCTAATAAAGCTTAAATTAATTTTTAAATAATTTTTAGGGTGTTACATTGTAAGCACATCATTTCCTTTTATACTTGATCTTCATTTATGACCGTTGCCCTTGATCTGTTTTCCTAGTGACATGTGTTGATCTTCTTTTTGTGTCTTGGAAATAAAGTCTAGAAGAGTAGCTCGACTTGTCAAAGTTATTTTTATTTGCAAAAGCCGCTATCTATAAGAGGTTTCTGAGTCCACCTTCAAAAACTACTTTTTGCTTTCTAAACGATGTTTCTAAACTTTTTCTTTTAGAAGTTGGGGCAGTTGACCAAGTTGAAAAGATACGTCACCATCAGTCCCTGACTGAGTTTGACTTTAATTTGAAATTCAAATTTTCCTTCCTATCTTTGTAAAGTGCATCGTTTTACAGTAACGTGCTTTCTGAAGCGTTGTTTCAGTTTGGACTTCTCTTTTGATCTTCTATGCTTCAATCATAGCTTGTTGTAATGGAAAGATCACAATCATGATGATTCAAAGCAGGAATCACACTTTGCTTTAGAGTTGGATTGAAATCTTCACTTGAATGACACTTTCTAAAGTTGTGAGATGCTTTATGAAGATCTGAGTCTTAGTTCCTTCGGCTTGAGGATTTTCTTTCATGTGCTCAGCATACCAAAATCCATTTCCAGGATTATTTTTCACTTCTTTTAAGTTCTAAATCTCTTTGAATGAGATTTACCATGTTTACACACAATTTCATGAAAATAAAACTTGTTCATGAAGCTGTATGTTAATGAAAGCATTGCGTTTGCACACTCAATAAACTCAAGCTAATGATTAGTCCTTCTATAAAATATTTTCAAAAAATTGAGTTTGTTATCACTCAAAACATTAAGCACTTATGCTTTCTAAAGGGTTCTAAAATTAATAGGATCCACTTGGTAAGAAAATTATGAAATAAGTTGTTTGAATTGATTTTATGTGAATGTTAACTTATGATTTTTTATTTTATGCTTGACATTATCTTTTATATATCTTCATGTGTGCAATTGGTATCCACCCTAGAAAGGTATCCACTAGGTCTCGTTAAAAAATCTGCAATGCCCCTTATCTTACATTTGCTAAGGTGCCTTAAAAACAAAGGACGAGTGGTACTTGGATTATATTTCCATTAGGGAGCATTCCATGTTGTTAAAGCTTCCATCAAAGCTGAATAGTTACCATAATTGCCGGTAGAAGCTGGGTGGGTCATTGAAAAAGTAGGATGAGAGAGTGAGAGCAAGAGAGTATAGGATGAGAAAAATAGTTGACAAAGTGTAAAAGGTAGGGTTTCAAACTTCAAAATGAAAACAATGGGGTGGGAGACACAAAATGACTTTTAAATCCCCTTCAATATTGTGCCCAACAGTAATGAAAAGGGTCAAAATGAGGTTTTGGCTTCTCCTTCTATTCCTAGTAATAATGGCCACGATTGCCAAATGGAACGCAACGTCACTTCAATAACGACCTTCTGCCCAGCGCGCACTATTGACCATCCTGGTTGGAGGACTCTAAAAGGCATGACTTTTAGGGCAGAGCTATTGGATTTCACGGTTTATCTTTTTAGTTTCACTAGGAAGTAAGGGTTGTTTGGAAGTATTTTTTTGTTTTTGTTTTGTAAAACTATTTTAAAAAATAAGTTTATGTTCATTTTTTAAATAGAAAAACAAGAAAACTTGTTTAGGTAATTTTTTTAAAAAACAAATTTTAAAATAGATAAAACAAAAAATTGTTTGGGAGAGATCATAGCAAGAAAAATCAACAACCACCATCAACCATAACAAAGATCAACAACCACTAACAACCAAAACAAAGATCAATAAACAATGGTGATCAATTTACAACTTAGTGTCAACAATGAAATCAACAAATTACAACAACCACAACAGTTGAGAGGGAGGGAGAAGAGAGAAAGAGAGTAGGTCGCGCGCTGGGGAGCTTGGGAGCAAGACGCGACACGGCGGACTGAAGGAGTAGGTCGCGGGGCTGGCGGAGCTAGGCTTTAGAGGTGGCGAGGCGGGCGGATCTGGGCTTTGCCTGTTCGGAACCGCGTGGGAGCCAGCCCGCGGCCGATTTGGCCTTCACTGGTTTCGGAACCGCCGTGGGGAGGTCGCCCTGACTCAGCCTTTGGAGGGGCGATTCTCTCTACTTGCATTGAAGGTTGGGTCTTGGGGAGCTCAGCTGACGCCGGCGAGCAAGTCGTGGCGGCGGGCGGGGAGGAGGCAAGGTCGGACTTGCTTGGAGGCGGACTTGGGAGCTCTTCCTTGAAGGTGAAAGCCATGGAAGGCTTCCAAGAAGAGAGAAAGCTCACAGGAGTCTCTAATGGGAACAATAGTTTGAGTTATTTACAAGTTTGTCACCTTGTGTTTTCAAAAACAACTCAAAGTTGTTCTTGGTTTTTTATTTTTTAAATCTGATTTGTGTTTTTTGTTTTTAAAAACAAATTTTATATAACAAATTAACAAACAGATATTTTAATCTTTCATTTTTAAAAACACAAAACAATTTTAAAAAACTATTGCCAACAGCCTAAGTTTTTTGTTTCCCAAGAGCCCTCAATCACGTGTTTCTAGGTGGTTCGATTGATTACGTGGTTTCTTTGGAATGTTAGTGTTTGAAATTTGTTGAAATTAGGGATTTTGGTAGTTGAGTTAAATATGTAGAATTCAAGTGTTATTGATAACGTGCTGATTTTTTCTATTTTTCAGAGGATAATCTATTGATTTTGATGGATTTAGAATGGGTTAATCATGTTTGTGTGCATGTCTCATGGTTATGATGTTCAAGTTATGCTTATGATTGTTAGGGATTGCTGGCGTTTTGTTTCTAATAAGAACCTACCCGTTGATGTATTACCTGTGAGGATTATAAAAGACTAATGCCAATGTTGTCACTTGTTCATATTGGTGCTCACTTTCATGGATTGATGGGTTATATTGAGCTACTAGGGATGAATTGTCATGTAGAGCTGGTGCAAATTGAGTTGTTGACATAAGCCCAGGTCCATGGATTCATTGTTGTGCGTATTTTTTATTTTTATTTTTGGTGAAACATGCAATTTTAAGAAGGTGACTTGGGATTTGGTTGATTGATTGATTATGTAATTTAGAGCAGGGTATATGAGTTACGATCTAAATTGATCCATTTTACCACACTCCGCATAAGACCAGAGAATTTTCTAACCCACTAATTCATAGCTTGTTTGGTCTGTTCACTTACTCTACACGTTAAACAAGCTATGTCTATAGGTTAATGGGTAGATCCACTAACCTGCTTAAAGTATAATCCGTTGCGAACCGAGATAAATAAGGCTAGTTGGCCTACATACTCACCATTGTTATTTATAGTAATAGCTTTCTCATAGATGATATTTTGAGAATGTACAAATTAAACTCCCAATAATCTTACAAAATATGTCTAGAAATGAGCATTTCTATGTTTAATTGACATTGGTATTCCTAAGAATATTATAGAATTTTTCAAAAATACCCCTAGCAATTTCAACTAAAAAAAAAACAATTTTAACTTAAAAAATTAACCACCAAACACACTAAAATCTTATTTAACTCAATTTACATGCAAATACAATGCATATACCCTTAATAATATGAAAATTGTGCTCAAATTAAGTTCAGACATATACCAATAATTCATAAGTATGATATGTCAAATCTACCATAGTACTAGATATTCAAACCTGATAAAGGCTGCCAATTCATACAAAAAGCTTCACTTCATTGTCCTAAAATAAGAAATTAAGAAGATTGCCAAAGATATCTAAGACCAATTTTAGCATATCTTTATGATGTAGAAATGTAGTCAGAACAATATTTGTCCTCTATAATGATCCTCCCAGCTCTAATCCTTTGTTGAATTGACAAGCCAAGAATTTCTTTCAAAAGTGTAGCAACGTTCATTGTTTGTGCACTCTCTCCTCCTCATGCTTGAAGCAATAAGAAACAAAGTTGAAGTATATTGCTAGATGATTGCTGATAAATGTGTATTGACTGTGAACTGACTAAATTTTACCAATTCTGAACAGCACCTATCAAAGACGAAGTCCACATAAACAGTAATTATTTCAGGGGAAAAAAAAAAAAAACCAAATCATACTAAAAGATTTGGAAAAAAGAAAAGAAAGAAAGAAAGAAGACATTGAAACTTGGTAACTAGGTGATCAACCTTACTAGCACTGCAATCATCAACAAATAGAGCAAATCCAGGGTATCTGACCGCAAAAAAAAATCCACTGAGCCAGAGTCTTGAATTATTACCATGAATCAATTATAAATAAAGATAAGGACTGAAACGAAAGCCATAGTAAGTTTATAATCGAATTCAGATATTTCCTCTTTAGTCCCCTTTGTAAAATGGACTAGCTCGACTGTAGTTCAAACATTGTAATCCTCATGGTTATGCTATATAAATTTTTACTTCTATTTTTAGAATTTTTATATCAATACAAACACTACGATAACTAAATATCCATACTGTATTGGATAGAATCATTCCATTGTACATAAAAATTTGACAGAGGGACTGGACACACAAGGGTAAATGAGAAATGTGATCACCTTCCAGTCCAATCCAAGAATTAATTGCATTATAAACATAACAAAAGGATACACATATCCTTAGAATCCAAATAATGTACACAGGAAAACAGCCACTGGTTCTAAAATATCAATACGAATTAAGATCTTTCCAAACAACTGATTATATAAAGCTCAGTCGTAAGCAGACCCTTCTCTTGAAAGAGAACAACTGGATATCCTGATAGCTAATAAATCTTTATCAACAAATATCATCTGAATTCCCAGATAGGCTTTATATGCGTGATCACTACTTCCTTGCTGATGAATATCAACAAATGCTAGTTTTGAGTGCTCATTGCTTAATCTGAAAGCAAAAGCTGAAACAGGGTAGTGGTATATCAGAAATATGCCACTCACCCACTGTAATTGAGCTCAACTACACACAGACAGACATCAGTACAACAACAATTACCCCATATTTCAATTCCACTCGTCTTGGACTCCTGGTGGAAAAGTTAAATTTCAGTCAGATTCATGGAATCTACCATCTCTGAAATCTGAAACATAAAATAAACTAATTTTGGATTCCGTAAATACTTGAACCTTACCACCCATAAGATCTTCCAACTGATATAACAAAAACATATCAGATTGTACCCAACACCTTCAACTGATAATTTTTCTAAAGTGAGACAAGTACGAGAACTAAAATTGGCCGAAAATTTTTTATTGCCATCACAAAATCATTACAATCACTGAATAAGGCAAAAAATAATAATGATAATAGTAAGGAGGTATGTGGCTAACTAGATCACCTATTAGAGGAACAGAGAGAACACTATTGAAGCATACCTTGGGTCAACACAACTCCCTGCAGCAACAGTGGCAGGCTCTTCACAGCAGCAGCGGTGGTGGCGTCAGGCTCCTCGCGATGTAGATAGTGGCACGGAAAAGAGGTTAATTACGAACAGGAGGATATGGAGATGGAAGGCATCAAATGTTAAGGTTTAATTTGATTTTGTGATGTGTGGGTAATTTTGACATTTCTCTTGTCCAAAACAAATTCCCTTCCAACAGGAATGTCAGATTCCCATAGGGGATGTGAGATTAAAATCTGGAAATTTTTCATTCCCGGTAATGAAACCTGTCAGCTAAAATAAGTTGCCGTTCAATGATTATTCAATTATGTGAAGCAGCAAGAGTCTCTATGCATGGAGATATTCACATTCCAATTGAAAAGTTGATTGATGCAGGGGTGATCACTAGAGTCATTCAAGAATATAATAAAGAGAAAAAGGAACAAGACGCACAAGACCAAGGAGCACAAGAGCAACCACCGCCATCTGCTCAGCCTAGTCCTAGTAGCCAAGGTGTTCCCTCACTGCACAAAAGTTTGATCAATTGGAGGATTTCCAAAGGCTGAAATTTGTCAATATCAATGCCTCATTAATGTTGTACAAGGTTTCAACAGAATAATGAGACAACTTACTAGCAGGACAGGCATGAAACTAGATGGACTGGGTGGAAGTGGAATCTCGGCACCAGATGATGACCTTATTAGGCTTGTTAGCTTTGATGCTAAAGAGGAAGCT
Source organism: Dalbergia oliveri (assembly GCA_030441495.1). Lineage (NCBI taxonomy): Eukaryota > Viridiplantae > Streptophyta > Magnoliopsida > Fabales > Fabaceae > Dalbergia > Dalbergia oliveri. The sequence goes on along the minus strand of JAMLFY010000003.1, from coordinate 30,509,078 downwards.
GCAGATGATGAAGAGGAATATACTTGTCCAAGCCTAAGATGTTGTTTGTCCCCATGAAGGAAAAAAAAATCAAAAGAGAAAACATTGCACCCAACAAAAGTTCTCAAACAAGAATTCCATATCATATATACTCTCAAACTCCTCAACACCACATGAGATCATGCAATCACCCACATATAACCTATATGATCTAACCCAAAATGCACATTATCATGGTCGGTCCAATAGCATTTTGGATCAGGTTATGAAGAAGACACTCGAAACTCATCCCAAACTTGTACCATACTTTTCATCCAAATCTCCACCAATGTAGAAGCAATGCATCAAGGTGATCAAGTGGGATTGTCAAAGCTTGTGATGATAGGCCAAAGATAAAGGCAAAGATAGAAGGAACTTCATGATGTATTAACTAATTTCTATTCATGTAGAGCCACTTCATCATTTCCTACGTAGATAAGAAGATGATATTCAAGGCTTGGAAGAGACGCACGCGAAGCGATCCAAGTGGATGTATAATGAGATCCGTCCTATCCATCATTGCAAATTGGATAGTACCCTCCTTCCTACGCACCTTTTAGGAATACATGTGTATGCCAGAGTTTCAAAACCTCTCCTTGAAGAACAAGGTGAATAGGGCATTTGCCAAAGGTGGCTCATCACATATTGCGCTCCACTACAGTGGCCAACACTAAGGCCAACTTGGTTAGTGATCGGCTTATGATTTTAATCTTTTTCTTATATAATTTATTATTTGAATTTGATTAGTTTATAAAAAATCTCATTTTCAATTGTTTACTAATTATATGTGGACTTACAGGAAAGGACGCTTAAGAGACCACCTACACAGGGGAGTTGTTAAAGGAGACACACACCCACAAGCATGATAAATCAGTGTGGGTTGATCCACGCTCCAAGATTGCATATGTGAATATAGTTACTAATTATATTTCTAATTAAGCACTTGAAAAAATATCTATAACTAAACTTTGTGGTGATTGAATATGCATTACAATCCAAAATAAAAACAAAGTAATGTCATTTCTCATTTGACTTGCATATATGTTGACATCAAGAAAACATTTGCTCAAAACAAAAACAATTTAATCCATGAGAATATGACAATAACTAATAATATGAACTTGTAATTCACCATTCTGAAAACCCAACAAAATTTATTACAGATAGGAAATATTGCTCTTCTCTTTACTCCCTTTTTTTCTTTAAAAATGGTATATCAAATGAGGTGTCAAAACAAAAGAAAAGACCTTTGATCATTTTGCTTTTCAGCTTCAAAAGGACCTAGGATTCACATTAGGTAGACTTAAAATGTTCAAACAGTCCAAAGAGCACCCTAATCATTTCACCAAGACGCACATTGTAATGCTCTGGATCTGACGAGGGCGGAAGTGATCAGGTACAATAAGACACGAACAAAGAGTGGCTCCTGGCAAGCTTCTAAGCGAGGGATACATGAATGAACCGATTACACACCAGATTGAGAGGGATCTGAGACTGTGTAGATATGAGACTATACAATTGAAGATCACTTATATGAATTGATTGGTACTACCTATACTAACAAGATGCATCCTCTTTTGATAGCCCATCACTAAAGAATTCCACGGTTAACGTGCTGACTCTGGAGAAATTTTGGGATGGGTGACCTCATGAGAAGTTTCCCAGGGAGGTGTGTAAGTGAGGACAAAGTACGTTGAAAAACACTGTGTTGGTTTGTGGGATCAATCCATAAAGAGCATGATATGTTACAAAGTGGTATGGAGCCATAGGTTTCCCTACATGGTCTGAGCAAGTGTCCACAAATGGCATGACGTTTATGTGAATGGAACGCGCATTCACACTAACGTGATGATATTTGAGATCTATAGGAAGTGTTACATGTCTAAGTTTAGTTAAAGTCTCTGTCATTCCTGGAATTCTTGATCCGACCCTATGTTTTCCCTTCTTCTCAGGTGAGCTATGCCACCTGTGACCGCTGCCATCATCACTGCAATAACTCTATGTCGGCTAATGCCAGTTGCATCCAGGGCCTTGAAGCGAGCCGTTCTGAGTTTGGCAAAGGTGGTTAGCGAGCACCTTAGAGCTGGAGTGCATCACCAGGGGACATAGTTAGGCATGACCAGCCTAGCTCAGGGTTAGCAACAAGCACCGTTGGTTGGGGCCACCTCTTTAGCGCCCTTTCCGATGCATCCTACCCGCCCGACCCAGAAGTCAGGGAATAGCCAGCCCAAAGGGCAGTTGGTGTAGACCGTTGGTCACACCCAGTCTATCAAACATGTGGGAAGCACCATGAAGGTTGGTGTTTACTTGGTACCTTCATGTCCTATGGATGCGACAAAGGGGGCACAAGAAGAAGGATTGCCCGTTGCTTCAGGGAGCAGCTAGTCAAAGGCCAAAGCAACTTGATGCCCAGTGCAGCCTCCACCTTGCAGTTGGACCAATGCGGCCACCCAATTGATGGAGGTCCTTATACGAGTGACTCAGAGCAGGTAGAATCACGAGTGAAATACAGACGATGCATGTAGACATCTAGTAGGAACGATGATTGGTGGTGATATGTTGAAATGCTTTAAGTGACTTAATGTCATGGATCTCATGCATGATTTGTTTAAAAGGTGCTTTATTCATGATTTATGTTTAGTGTTGTCCTTTTAGCATGATATGAATGTAGCATGCATGAAGAATATGTTAACAGGTATAATGTGAAAGGCAAGACTAGTTTGAATGTCTATTGCGATATTGCATGATATAAGTATGGTATGCATGCCCAGTATGTAAATAGCATGACATGAGTTGCTAGGCTAGTTTTGGACCATCGTGCATATTAGTTGCATCTGATTGCCTTGACTGTTGCTTGCGTTCTCTTCTAAATATTTTCTTTCTCATAACTAGAAATTGCATGAATAGGTTATTAGAAGCTTTTGTCAATGCCTAAATGACATGTCCATATTTATAAGCATGTGATTTCATGCATGTACCTGCTTGTATATGCCTTTTTGGAATAATGGGTAGAATAGATTTTCATTGATACATTCATGACCATTGAATCCCATGATTCCCAATTCTGAAGTTTTTTGAAGTGCTATTATAACATGTAGGCATAAGACGCGATTTAATGGCCATGACTAGTTTATCCTTTTGCAAAAGTTTACAAGTGCTTGGGAGTTTAAAATGAAAAAAAAAAAAGAAAGGGAAAGGAGTGAAAACATATTTTACTTACGTGAACTTAGAATAACTAGATACAAGCATCTTAAGTCGTTTTGTTTCATGCTCATGGAAAGCAACTTGGTTTAAGATTAGATGTTCTAACAAGATGTGTTTTGTGCAGGGAATGTTTCCTTTTTATGTTATGTGTGCGAGTGTTATTACTTTAAGGTTATGTGACAGGAATTAGAGCACTATATGCATGTATGATAGTTTTACTTGAGTTGGCATTCCAGAAACGTGATTAGAGTAATTGGAGGAGCTCATATGTGTAGGATGAATGTTCTCTTCCCTTGACCTATGCATGAAAGCTAGATGAAAGGAATTTAAATGAAATCTATCAAGTTTAAGTTATAGCTTGGTAACACGATAGTAAGAAGTTAATAGAAAAGAAGCAAGTTGTTTGTCTCTATTTCATGAACTTGTATTATATGCAAACATGATTGAATGTTTTAATTGCATGCTTTTACGCTTGAAGGAGGTTGGTTAAGGATTAGGGAGTCTACAGGCAAGAAGAGTAGTTCACTGGAACCAATAATGCATGTTATCATGATAGAATGTTCTAGAGATTTTAGAACGGACTATGGTTGTTTGCTTGATCTGTATGATGTGTGTGATTGATGTGTTGCGTGTATGCACGCTAGAAGTATAGGCAGGTAAACATTTAGCATGACGCTCACGTAGAGAATCAAGGAGTTCAGAAGCGAGAATGGAATCCTTAGTATCAGTTATATTAGACATAAGAGAAAGAAAACCAGAGCAAGGACGCAAGTGACATTTAGTCCCCATCTTTGAGAGTCCATGTGCACACAAGGCAGCGGAGCATAGCTTTTCCCCTAGGACTTGCACTGTGGAAAGAGCTACCCTTATAGATGGAGCCGCCCAATGTAAGTGTCATGATTAGAGCGTTGTCACCTATATGGGAAGGGGCCGCCCTCCCTGGCGGAGCCGCCTACATGTGACAAGTGGTATTCTCAGTGAGAGAACGGAGCAGTGGCCTTCAATGGACGCTGCCTCCCAGTATCAACTAGTATAGCCAAGAGTATCATGTCAGAATATTCTAGGCATTCAAGCCCATCCTTGAAACCTGTTTGGGTTAAGTATTCAATCTCTTTCATCTTCTAGATATGCAAGTTCAGAATTTAGGGACTAAAAATTTTTAAGGGGGAAGTATGTAATACCCGTGTACACGTGGCAGTGGACAAGTTTCCTGACCTTAGTGTCCCTGGACCCACACATATTGTTGGGAAGGCCCCGGATGAGTAAAAGGGCCATGGATGTAGTTTGGGTGTTGTTGCTGAAAAATTCTGCATAACAACCTCGCTGCGAGTTATGCTCGCAGTAGTAGTGCTGCTTCAGGAAAGCTCGCTGAGTGAGCTCAGCGAGTGGGCCCGATGTCAGCATGCAAAACGACGGTTTCACTCCTGACATCCCCACCCCTATATATACCCTTCTAGTCACGTTTTGGGGACCAGGAATCGGAATCCTAGCTCCCTAATGCTCCTTCCTCCCTTCCACTCTCACCCTCCATCAAATCCACTTCCTCCAAGCTTCAAGGTGAGTTTGGTTGTTGGTTTATGCTCCCTTTTTCTCCTTCCTTCCATGCACTAGAGTTTGGGTGTTATAGTTTCTCTTAGTTGTCAAGTGATGGTCCTCCCCCAATGTGGTTAAAGTTGTTATAGAGTTATCTATATGAGATTAGAGTTTGATCATGTGTCCTTGTTGCTCTATGGCAGTTGTTGGTGTCATTCCAAGCTTCCAAGGTCAAGTTGGTGGTGCCCACATACTCCCTCAACGGTGAGTGGGTTGATCTCATAGCCTTAGTTTCATCATTACCTACTTGAGATTAAAGCACTTTGGTTTTCAAAAGTGGTATTGGAAAGGACCTCAGTTACTTAGTCCGGCAATAAGCACTTTCTTCATGATCTTATAAACATAGAACTCAAACCAACATGCCAATTTCGAAGAAATAGGACACCAATCCAAATCCTCATTAACAGGTCTGTCAAGCACCCTCAGCAAACAATTCAGCAAAAAGCCTAGAAATCTCAAAGCAATACCTCACTCTCTAGAAACACCACCATCCTCAAGCTCCAACTCTTTTATAAGGCTTTTTCCTGCACCTCCTAAATGGCTCCCTATGAAATAACCTCGTATTGGTATTCCCTTGCTCTGCCTATTGAAATTTCATCTCGTATCCGACTAGTTTCTTCCCCAACCAAGATATCATATAGACCTAGCCTCAACTTTTGGCTTTTATTAAAAAGATCCTTTGAAAGATACCCTCTAGCTCCAACATATCGCTTCTAAGGTATTTTCTTTTCTAATCTAAATGTCTCCAAAAACATATTTATTCCACTGTTTCAAGTTTTCTTTAAGAAATTTTAGCTTTCTCACCGTTGCTTAAGTTTCATTCATTAACATTACTAATCAGTGACAGCATAGCATTAAGACAAGCAAATTGTACGTCAGGTTTTGACTGCCTAACACAACTCTCATATTTTTTCTTAGCGTGATTGGCTATATAACAATTGGCAACAAAGACATAGGCAGAGTTGCACAAGAGCACAAGCAAAAAATATTTTTAAAGAAAATAGTAGAAATTTAAATACTAACAAATAGAAAATAGTAGAAATTAAAATACTAGCAAGGAAGCACACATTCTCATGCATTACAAATTTGTTCCATATACCTTATAAGTCACAAACAAAGTCTGTCAAATATCAATAAGCACTCCAAAACAGTAGTTTCCTCAACAACTAGTTCGCACACAACTACAGCTTGAAAGTGCTGGAAAAATGTTAATACTAGTTGATCTGGCTTCGATTCCATGGCTTTGCTGCGAGAAACTATAAGATTTCTCATTTTTACCAACTTTGACAAAACATAACATAGAAATAAGAAACATTTTTCTCCGAAAAAAAAGAAGAAGGAAATCAGCACAAATTAAAGTGTATGATTATCGAAAAAGATCAGATCTGAATAACTAAGGAATTTGGAAACATGAAACAGGTCCACAAACCTCTTCAGACATGAATGCATTTTCCAGCAACTCGTGTCTGAGGGAAACTGAAACAAAATGTCAACCAAAAGAACCACGGCATGTTGATGATCCACACAAGCATTTCATTCTCCCTTTGGCTGCACTGCTACCCTCAGCATGACCAGAGCGGACAATACCATAATCATATGTTAACTCTGTCAGTGGTGGAATGTGCCTAAGAGCAAAAAATGCAATGTGAAGGAACGACTGATTGTTTTCTTGATATAAGACTGGCTGCCAGAAAACATTTGGGGAGCAACTATGATTCATGAACCTAGCCACATTTCCAACATTTTTGGCATTGATAATTAGAGGAGATTGTATAGCATAATCCTCGCTACAGTCACCTGAACTCCCTTCTTCCAGTAAGCTAGGTTCATAATTCCACTTGAATGGTTCATAAATACAGCTTGTATAAAAAATGTACTCATCATCATCTCCATCCTTTCCATTCAGACTTAAATTGGCACTGTCAACAACAACTCCTGCATACTCACAAATAAAAGTACCAGCACGAATGGGATCCAGTGATCAAAGACCCCACCCTCTATCCTTTGTTTTGAATACTTCCATGTAGTGCTTCAAACCAGCCTGGGATACTCGATTTTTGCAGTTAGGAAGACAGCGACACATCGGGCCACATTCATGAACCAATGGCCTTCGACTCACAATAATGCCATTTGCAGTATATGGAAAATCACCTCCATTTCTCTGAATGCAAGAGCAAGTCAGATCACCCGGGACACATGCTTTGCTACAGTTGCACCCATACGAAGGCACCGTTGAGCCATAAGGCTTTGTATGCCTCAGAGATTGGAAATAAGTGAAAAAAGCAGGACCCATCTCATCATCAACATCATTGACAAGTGATACAGGAATACTCTCAGCTCCTGAGGATATGTCTGCAATAATAAGGCCATTCCTTGAAGGGGAGCCTGCCTTCCACTTTTGAGCCAATTTCCAAACGGCAAAAGCACTAGGCTGTCCAGGCAGTCTCACAAACTTATACTTAAACACGCCACCACCAGATTTCCCCTTTCTATCCAGGAATCTTGGATTCTATACAAACCATCATAGACATATATTTTCACATTTTTATTCACAGCGTCTCTCAAACCCCGGATGACTCTTACTTCATTGTGTCGTTGTGAACTTCTATCCAAAGCAAGATTACCTCTTTGAAGCTTCTGATCAGTGACGTGCTTATCTTTCTTGTTAAAATGCTCACCCTGACCACTATACACCAAAATATCATCATCCTCTGCATCATCATCATATTCTCCAGATGAAACAATGCTTAAAGCCAATGGTTCCTCCGGAAATTCACCCTTGACAGTCATATAGTCGATTCCACCCATAGACTGGCCATGCAAACCCACAAGAACCAATTCTATCCGCAAGAAGAAAATGTCCCCAATCTCAACCCCAGGCACTGCTCCTACTCTCTTCCTCATGTTTGTTCGAATCCCTTTGAGCGTCAAAGTATTGCTAGCTCTCAAATCCGCACGCTTGATAAAACCATTTGTGTTCAATTCCTTGGCATCTTCTAGTTGGCAGAGCCTTCTTCGAAGCGCATCAAATGTCAAGAGTACGACATGAACCGCGTCGCGGTCACCATCATCCTTCTTGTGTGGGCTAATACCAACGAAGGAACTCGAACCTACTCCAGGTTCCTGAGTTGACTTATTCCTCTTCTGGGATGATCTGCAGCTGCGCATATTTGGTGCTGCACGCTTTTGCTCGTTAGAAACACCATTGAGCCCCTCTATTGATGAAGAAGTGTCTCCATTGGCTCCATAAGGGGTTGGTTCTTCAACTAGTGGGCCCCTAAAGGACCTCAGTGGAGTTGGAGCTGGTATGCAGGAGCAGGAGGAGCAGGAGCAGGAGATGCTTGAGATTCATGAGGCTCACCAAAAGGCAAAAATGGAGAAAATCCAGACGGGTACTGGCCAGAGGGAGAGGCTCTAGAAAATTCTGGAAACACGGGGGCCAAACTGCGCAGAGGTTTAAGATCTAGAATCCTTGACTTATCAATGGAAACTGAGGGAGAAACTGAGTTTTGGCATAACCCTCCTTCCATTATAGCCCTTTTCGATCAAACAACCGTAAAATGAAGCTACATAAGCTGGAAAAGTTTTAGCTTTTTTTTTTATATATATTTTCCCTTCAAAACCACGACTTCATAGCAACCCCCAGATTGGAGAAAACTCGTCGTTTTTGCTGCACAGCAACACAAAACGGTCACGAAATGTAAAATTCAAAACGACAAAAGAGATGAATATGTTGTTGGAGAATGTTCGGATCCACGATATGTAAGGATCTGAATCTAAATTAAGAGAAAACTTTTTACCAAGACATTAAAAACAAAAAAACCTTTATCTTCCTAGATTGCCTTGACTTCTGAAGCTTTCCAACTAAAAACATAGAGAGGGGACAGTTTGGAGTCTGTTTCTCTGTGTAAGACTTGCACTACTTTCGGATTCTGAGAATACAGTGAGAAGAAGAAGGGCAGACAGAATGGAGAGTACGGGTGCAAAGGGTCTTCGTGCTTTTGTTTCCTTCCGTTCCGTACAAAAATAAAAAAACAAAATAAACAACTTGATCCAACAAAATTTACATCAATTTGATCAACAAAAATCTTTGAGAAAATCTTTTATATCAATTTAATTCTAATATTTACTGTCTCGCTATCAATTTAGTTGTGATTTTTTGTATTTTAGCCTCAATTTAATATATTAAATAGACCTCAAAATAAAAAATATTAAAATTAAAATTAAATTGATGTCAATAATTTTATTAATACAAAATTGATGTCAAATTAAATATATATTAGGATTAAAATTGTTATTCACTCAAAACAAAAATATTACTTTAGCAATACAATTTGATTGTATTAAAATAATTAAAATTGGCTCGCAAGCATAATAGTGGCTATGAAACACATACAAGACCTGACATATTACAAGACATTGACCTAACATAGGACACACCAAAGTTAAAATTTATACGACAAGGACATAGCATATATATAAATAAAAATTTTATGAAAATTATATATTATTCAAAATATTATTTATATAATCTTTAATTATGTTTTATTTTCTCGTAAACTCAAAAGGTTATTTATATAACGCCGAATTTTTGTATAAAAATGATCAAATACCCTTGAGGTTATTTCTCCTCTGAAGGACGCCAGTAAGGACTATCCTCAAAGGATTAGTTTGATGTTTGAAGGGGATTAAATATGTTATGGATGTGTTAAAGATGAAAATCTCAATTTCTTGGTTTTTTCCATATACGAAATTACCAAAGTATTCTAAGTAATTTAACGTGGGATTAAGTGATAATGAACCGACCATCACTCAGAGAGTTCAAAATGTTAATTATAAGTGTTGCATGATATTTGGGTAATCCTGGGAGTCCTTGTGTGGATTTACATTTTCATCCCTATTGGTGCTAAACGAGCTTAATTAAATGATTATGGAGATATGGCAATATTAGGCTCTAATTAAAGATAAATTAATTTTATCTATTAATTTTGAGTCAAATTATTTATGTGAGGTTGATTAGGGCCAAAAGTTTGATTAAGAAAGTTCAAATTCCCTTTTAATCAAAGACATCATGTCATGTCATGAGCAAATACTAAATCTCTCCAATTCCCTAAACCAAGGAACATATTGGAGTTTGAATTTCAAACTAATTGAGTTTTAATTCAAACTAAGCATGCAAAACCACTCCTAATCATGTCTTGAAAAGCCTTGAACACTTGGTTATTAACCCAAACTCCTAATTATCAATTCCTAACCCATCCCCTAATCAAATCTATCTCTAAATCTATGTCCTAACATACACGAACATGAAATTTCCCTCCAAAACCCCTTGGAGGTTAATGGCTTTCCCTTCCCCATTTCCCTCTCATATTTCATTTTTAACACTTACACACTCACAAAACTCTCATTCTTACCATTCATTTTTTTTTTGCAAGAGCTTTGTGTCAAAAAAAGTGCTCTAAAAATCCTCTTTTTCTCTCAACTCAAAGCTTTCTCTTCTTCCTCTTCCACCTCCATCCTCAACCTCCTCTCCACCTCAAACCACCGCACCTCCACTATAGATCATCTTTAAGACACATAACCTTTCTATTCCAAGATCAAGCTTCCTCATTTTTAACAAAAGAAACAACCTTGGTAGGGATTTTTGTTTTGAGTTCTCTCCTTTTTCTTCTTTGCTTTTCGGTTTCTATGTTGGAATGAATGAAAAGTTTTCCTTTTTTACCTCTTTTCTTATTTTCGGTTTCATTTGTTGGTTGTTGGTCAAAAACCATGGCTTGATGATGAGATATCTTGATGTTGGTTGTGAAACCATCATATGCTTGACCTCTAAGCCTAAGGTTTGGTTTATTTTTTGGTTTTAAAGAATGATAAAGATGAAATGTTGTTGATTCTTTTGAAATATTTTCTTTTAATGTTCAAGCTCATAGGTTGATGATGAGGGTTTCTTGATTTTGGTTATGGAACCATCATGTATTGGACCTCTAAAGGTCAAGGCTTGATTTTTAGCTTCACAAAGAGTATGAAAAATGGATTATTGTTGGTTGTCCTTGTTGGTTTTCCTTTGAGCTTGATGGTGAGTCTAAAGAAATGAGGTTCTTGGAACCATGGTGTCAAGAGACTCTAAAGTTCATTCCATTTGGTTAAGATTGATTGGGGTTGAAAGTTTGATTCTTTAAAGTCTTGAAGTGAGCTCTAGTAAGATATAAAATGGATTTGCATTATGTTTATATTTCAAGCTCTTACATCTCATGTTTCCTTTCAATGCCTTGCATATCATGTTTATTATCAAGTTATCACCTTAAATCTTGAAGACTAAAGAAATGAACTTGCATTCCCATATTTAAATTTCAAGTCTTGTATTTCATGCTTATATTTCAAGATTATCACCTAAACTTTGAAGACATAAAAATGAACTTACATCCTCATATTTATATTTCAAGTCTTGCATATCATATTTAAATTTCAAGCCATCATCTAATAATGATAAAGATCTAAAATAAGGTTTGCATAGCATGTTTATTATTCTTGTTAACACCTAAATCCCTAAAGCTCGAAGACTTGCCCTTGTATCTTAAAATGGAAATCTTAATCATGGCTATTGAATGTGTTTTAGCCATGATAGAATGTTGGTTTTGTTTTCTTTTGAGACTTGAATCTGGCTTTTATGATGTACAAAGTTATAGTGAAGAGCTTGTTTTGATTTGTAAAAATGTGAAGTTGATTTCAAAAAAATGTTAGAATGATGTTCTAAAATGGTCTTGAAGTGAAAGAGTAACTTGAAATGTGTTAAAATTTTGATTTCTCGAATTCAAGATTTGGTAATTGATTACCAACCATGTAATCGATTACCAGGATGATTCTTTGTAAAAACAAGTTTTGACCTTGGTAATCGATTACCATCTTTAGTAATCGATTACCATGATGTTCTTCATACCCGGAACAAGTTTTGGCTTTGGTAATCGATTACTAGTTCATATAATCGATTACCATGATGTTCTTCGTGCCTAGAACAAGTTTTTGGTTCTGGTAATCGATCCAGGATGCTCTTTAGCCCAAACAAGTTTTAATTCTAGGTAATCGATTACTAGCATATGTAATTGATTACCAGCATATGTAATCGATTACCAGAACCCCAAATGTGCAAATAAGTGTGTTCTAAACAAGATAAAGTGGATTGGTGACCCTATATGCTTAAGTTTTGAATTATGTGAATGATGATTACCTAGTATGTTGTATATATATGTATATCTGTGAAAACATTACATATGCATTAGCTTGTTCTAGTCCTTGATTTCTAGCATACTAGGTAGGAGCATGTTTATTGCTAAATGATAATGATTGATATTATGCTTATGGATTTATGCAAAGAGATGTGATGCATGTTTATGTGATCTATGACATGGTGATTTTGTGGCATGATGTGGTTATAAATGAATGATTAAGATGCATGATCTATGAGAATTATGAGCATAATATGTTAGATGATAAGTTGTGATGTTGGCCATATTTATATGCTCATGTTTGCATCTATAAATAACATGCTAAGATTATAAAACACATGGAAATGACCCTCTAGACTCCATGAATTAATGGTTATGAGAGGTGATCTATAAGGAAATCTTTAAACTCTAGGAATTAATGGTTATGGAAGGTGACCCAACGAGGTCCAAGTAAGTTACATGCTTATGATAAGAAAGTTAAGTTAAGCAAGGAAGTAATGTGTTCCCCCATTACCCCATATTAAATCTAGCGATAGCTAGTTAGGTTGAGCTCATTCTAGGCGATCGGTGAGGTGAAGTTTTGGTGGTTATTGTAAATCACTGGAAGGTAAGATGGTTGGTTTAGGGTGGTTATGCACGAGGGTAGTTATTAAGAAAAGAACTTGAGAGTTTAATCATAATAAAGTAGTAGGACCATGGGTTCCCTTGCTCTCCCATGCATGTTAAATGTCATATGACTCATCCTACTTGTACTATTATGTATTCACTTACTTGTCACTAAATCATGAAATTTGAGTGTCAAGTCACCTAAGAAAGTATAGTAAAGATGTATATACATGCGTTACATTATTGTTCTATTGATGCATTTAATCATGTGATGCTAAATGAATTTCTTTAGCTTACCTTTGCATATAGACTTAGCCTTATGTTGTGTATTGGATTTGAATGCTACCAACTCATGTTGTGGGTATGCTGTGCTATTTACATGCGTACTTACGCTCTTGAGGTATTGCCATGCAAATATGAGATATCTATGGTATTTATGATATTAAGATTCATGCTAAAAGACACCCATTTTAGACAAGGGGATTTTGATAAGTTTAAAAATTGAACCTTATGCATGTACATCTCCTTCATAATGAAAGCCTCGATGATGACACTTGTATTAAAGGGGAGCATCCTGAGAATCTTGAATAAGTTTCTCATCCCTTTCTTCTCCGTGTCATCTCCAGACGTGGATGATTATTGTGATTTCTTTATGGGGTAGACAAGGAGTCGCACTCCCCTCGGATTAGAGTCAAGCGGAAGTGTAACATCCTCCTAAGTACAACTCCATCCTTAAGTCATGACATCGTACTCAAGAGTTGTTACTTATTAATTAGCGACCTTTCTTAAATATCTATAGCAAGCTCAATTAAGTGTGTGATGACTAAGCACAATTCTATTAAAATATATAACAAAGAAATAACATTTATTGAATACATAGCGAGTATCAATGGAAGCTCCTCTATGAGCTTTAGTACATATCTTCTCTAATATAGTTACATACATATCTATTCCACCAAATACAACATAATAAAAGCATTAACTACTACACTATTGCAATTCTGAGTTCTTTGGCGTAGCAGCATCATAGTCCTTTGGCTTAACCTGGAGGCGACACGGAAACACAAACACATAGGGGTGAGAATTATACAATTCTCAGTAGGCAACTCCCCAATTTCACAATTATAATGTCATCGTCATCACCCCAACCACTTCGGTTTATTGAGAAGTGTGAGCATGCAACATAAATTAAAGATACATTTTAAGGTTCTAAAATTGTCCCTCCAAGTGGGTAGCTTTTAATAATCAACCACTTAGAGCAAATATATCATAATGTTTCAACAAATAATAAATCATCCCAGGTAGCCAATCTAGAGTAAGATGAGTATGCATATAAAACATGCATGAACGTCTTCAATGTGGCATGGTTCCACTTATGGCCATAGAAATAAATTGAGTGCATTTTTTCTTTTCATTGACATAGGAAAACTTAGTTATACCCAACGTGTATTTGTCATGGACAATTCCACAATAAATAAGTTATACCAAATAGTATTTGTAGTGGATCATACCACACAAGGGAAATAGCTGCTGAATTAGGATTAAGCTTATTCCTATACGTGATCATCGAACTTTATTTTTTCCATTTCTGAATCATACACAGGTTCTATCCTAGCCGATACGGCTACCGACTATAAATTTGGGGAGTTATCTTTTCTATTTCCTTCCCCATTCAACCTAAGTCTTGTTTCTGTTTTGTCCATATGTCAGAACATGCACAAGTAAACTTTGTACATTCTCTTTTCTTTTTCCAAATGCATGCATAAAGCACATAAAGGCATTTCATTCACAATGAAATTGCAATCATGACTCATAAACCACTCTTTACTTCCTCTAGCATGCATTTATATGTCACAAGTCACATGGCCAAATAAGTAACATCAAGTATTCATGTCATACTAGAATCTAAAATGCCATTACTTCATCAATTCAAAGCATTGTTGTATTTCCATAATGGCAGATTTTACACCATTGTAACATGAATTTATTTGCTCATCAAACAAGCAATTAAAAAGCTATAAAAATTCTCAAGGACACTTCAATCTGTCCACAAGGTCCCCTAAAAATTTTAACACAAACAGAGCTCTCTAACTCTTCAGTAAATTGTACAAATTTAGTGGTTAGGGACCACCAATTTAGCTTAGAGAGTTCTTGTAATTTTTAACCCTAGCAAATGATTGAATCAATGTACAATAAAATTTACAGTGATACTTTAATATGTCATTAACTTTTATAAAAATTTCAAGGCTAGTTCAATCATTTGCTATAGTAATAAAATTGGATAACTTTATTGCTTCAGTTTCAACAATCAAGATAGCATTAAATTATTTTCTGTTTCTAATTTTTTGAGGTAGTAAACTTTAAAATGAACACTCAGAAAATTCATGTGACTAGTGAAAGATGTTAACTTGAATATATAATTTTTTGAGCTTATGAAATGACTACAACATTCCTAGAAAAATCATGATCATACACTGCCTGCAAGAAACCAAAAATCCGCAAGTATCATTCAACATCTTTTTGATAAAAGTGATTTTTATCATCATCCACATCTACTAACAAAATTAACACATCAATATCAATATAATATCAATCACTACAACCCAAAATTTTAGACTTTTCTTAACCCAAAACAGATTATAAAAATTTGACAAAGAAAGGCAACAAAAACCCTACTTTTGGCAACTTAGTGGATCTTTGGCTTCAAGATGATCCAAGCTTGAATCCTTCCACTCAAAGCCCCCAAACCAACTTCAAACCCTTCTTAAATCAGTGAGGTGTGAGGTAACAAGGAAAGGTTTGATGAGGAATAGAGATTTTGTTCGGTTAGATTTGTAGAGATCAAGGTGTAGAACAAGTTTAATAAGGAACTTTGAGGTTTCCACAACTCTAGGCTAGGGTTTTTGGCCTTAGAACTCAAGATCAAGCTCTTGAAGATGAAAATGGTGACTGGTCTTTTCTCCTTGAAGGATGCATGAAATTTTGAAGAAGAAAGTGATCAGGTTAGGTGGCTTGGAGAAGGAGTTGATGACTTGTTTATTTTGTATTGAATGCTTTTGAAGATATTTTGTAAAGTAGTAATCATTTATGTAATAAAGCAAAATGGATGGCTAAGATTTAATCTTGGAAAATCCAAGATTAAATCTTGGCCTTCCACATGTCCTAACTAGATGGATATCATCCATTGGTGGTGATGGAAATATCTTTCAATGTTAAAAATCACATACCAAAATCTCATCGAACGGGTAAATGCCACACCCATTAGACCGATATTACCCAAAAATTAAATTCAGGTATAAAATCCTTATTCCAACTATTTCTAACCTTAATCCTCTCTTTTCTCTCTAGGCATCTTCTGGTCTTGGATTTAGAGTTTTAGCTACCCAGCCTGCTTGAGGCCTACAGGTTACTATTCACCCCCACCCAAAATTATTTTTTTTATATGTCGACTGGCCGCCCTCATCGTTGCTAAACTGCTATATTTTTAAAATTACGACTAACAAAGCTCAATTAATTTTTAAATAATTTAGGGTATTATAGGAAGCACGGAGATAACTTTCCTTTAGGCATTAGCTGAAGGATTGTCATGCCCCTTATACTCATTTGTAGCCTAGTCTTTTGACAAACATGTATTGAGACTAGGTTAGTTTGTTATAGATATGTTTGGCATTGGACTATTATATGTTCAACTTTTATTGTTAAATTTAGTATCTTAGGATGTCCTTCATGTCAAGGATGTCCCTATTATGCTATGGTTTTGATATGTTATTGGTTTGTGACGTGATATGCTATGGTTTACACATATATTATGATGAGGTTTATATGATTGTTATTATTCTGCGTGTATTGATTGGTATCTATGTACATCCACGACTTATTTTAGTTTTAAAGTTCAAAAAAAAAAGTCATATTTTTATTACTTATATTTTAAAGAAGAATAAGTTAAGTTCTAGACGAAGGCATAACAACTAATAATTAACCGAAATGCGACTTGAGCGTATTAGGTTAAAAGTTAGGGTGTTACAATTTATATTATATTTTTCTATGTTAGATTAAGAAAAAGTACATTTTAAATTAATTATATACAAATTTGTGTCATTGATGTGTCAATGGCGTGTCATGCAAGATCCAACACAAACATGTATTCGACATGTAAACATGGCACCCAAATGGTGTGTCCGTGATTCATAGGCAGTGACTAAGATGCTGGCCTCGTAAGAAGTGCATGTAAGAGGTCATTCGATTCGCGGTGGTAATGGCCCTAGTATGTGTGTGAGTCTAGGTGTGTGGGTGACCAAACAAAAATAAATTAATTAAATCCAGTCAAATCTATTAATATTGATTTTAATTAGAGAGTTGTTATTTGAATGCACCAAGTTGATGCACTACGCGACGCATATGTCCAACTTACCCCAACACGACAAAATAGAAGTATAATGCATCTCCTCTATGGTTGCACAGGAAAAGATGAACTTCCTGCTCTCCCTTGGTCAAAGCATCTTTCCCCAGCCCTTACCATTGAAACCCATCGTTTTCTCCGTCCTCAACAATGCTCATTATCTCATTTCCCCACTCTCCATCATCGACCAACACTTTTAGACAACAGTGACCAGCAACAATTACCATGAGTAGTTCCATGACATCCACCGTATTCTCGTGATGATCCCCATGACCTCTACTACGATCCCGTGAGACCACCATAGTGGGATCACTGAGCTTTCTTCATTGTTACCACCACTGGACGCCCAACGCGCCTCGAAGGTGCATGGTGAGGACTACTACTTTGTCACCAAAGATGCCTTCCTTGTGATCTTAGGAGAAGGATGAGCTCCTTGAGTACACACAAATCTATGGCTTGGCTATGATTGCTGCTCATTTTCTCTATTTGGGAATTTTTTTTTATTTTTTGTCAAAATCCCTAATTTTCATTTTTTTTCCTTTTTAGAGAGTTTTGCGTTATTGATGCTCATTGCTTTCTTAATTGAACTAAGAGGTAAGCATTCAAATCTAAAGACTTAGATCATATCTATTTGTGATTTTTGTTTCAATTTCTTTAATCTTATTCCATACCTTTGAAAATGGTGAACCTAATTTATGTCACTTATGTTAGCTCCAGAATCCTTTAGAAAAAATTTAATGCAAAATGTTTTGAGTGATAACATAACCAATTTTGAGAAAATATTTTGAAGAAGGAATAATGTTTCCTTTGAGTTTCTTGAAGCAACAAACATGTCTTTACGTTAGCATAACACGGTTCCTAAAATGAAAATATTTTCACATGACATGTGCAAACATGTTTGATCTCATTTAAAGAGATTAGGACTTAATGAAGTGAAAAATATATCGTGGAATGAACAAATATATGCTCAACGTATTGAAGAAAATTCTCAAGTACAATGTGTAGGTAAGAAGTGCACAAGAAGGGGGTTGAATCATACTTTGCTTTTTCTTTTCCTATATCACTTCTGAAAACTTAAACAGAGTACTATCAAGCAATGAGCTTGAAGTGCAGTGGAAACAGCGTTATTGACTTCAAAAAATGAACTTTTTGAACTAAGAATGTGAAATAAATGCGTTAAGGAAAGCTTTTCAAAAAAGTACAATAAACTAAACGTAGAAATAAAATAAGACATGAAGGAGAAGAGAGATACTAAAAGTTTTTATACCTGGTTTGGCCAAACTGCCTACATCTAATTCTCAACAACAGTTGAGTTTCACTAAACTTTTCTCAAACTAGAGAAAGAACAAGGATAGTCTTTATAATAATCTTCCTAAGTTCTCACCAGTGACCAGGAGACAACCCTATTGTTGCAAACCAAGTAGTTATTCACAAGCCTCTTCAAGCTGAACCATATAGTCTTTGACCAAGCCTCTCCAAGCTAAACCGAGTAGTCTTTGACTAGCCTTTCCAAGCTAAATTGAGTAGTCTTTAACCAGCCTCTCCAAGCTAAACCGTGACTAGTAACAACTTTTCCTCCACGTTGCAAGTAGTCTTTGACTAGTCTCTCCAAGCTAAACTCACACCAATCACTATTGGATCGAGGATACAAAAGTTTATGTTTGAGTTTGCAACCAAACTAACCTACACTTAGGTTTTCTTAAGATATACAAAGAAGAACCTGGATAACTTGAATGACTTCTTTCCACCTATTCTTCCTTGGAAGAACATATGAACAATGAAGGAACGTAGAAAGAAGATTTTACAACTAAGGAAAATGATTACAAGAAGTAATAAGCTTTACAAGATGAGGAGAAATTTTCCAGAGTTTTTGCTCTTTGTGCAATATTTCTTCTATATCTTTGAAAGCACAACATCTCTATTTATAGAATGGTTTTCCTTGTGACCGTTGTCCTTGATTAGATCTCCAAGTGACACGTGTTGATTATCCATTTGTGTCTTGGAAAAGTATAGAAGAGTAGCTTGTCTATTTGTCAGAGCTTTTGCAGAAGCCATTGTACATTTGAGGTTTTTGATGTCCCTTTAGAAACTACTCTTACTTTCTAAATGTTGTTTCTAAACTTTTTCTTCTAGAAGGGGGTAGTTGACCACGATGGCAAAAGAGATGATACGCCAATTCTGATACTTGGTTTTGACTTTTCAAATTCAAATTTGAATTTCAAAATTCCCTCCTTTTCTTGTAGAGCCCACTTATCACTAAGTGAGCTTTTTGATGTGTGGTATCATTTCCTTGATGATTCTTGAGTCTTCTTGTCTTAATTAGAGCGTTGATGAACAAAACATTATGAGTGTGATGATTGAAAATAGTAGAACGCTTTGGCTTTAGTATTTGAATGATATCTTCACTTCAAGTGTACTTTCTAAGTCCAAGTGCTACTTTCTGAAGTCTCAAATCTTGGTTTCTTATCCTGGTAGTTTATCTTTAAATCGTTAGGCATTTTAAGCTTATATTTGGACATAATTATCACCTTCATTTAGTTCATACTTCTTAAAATAAGATAAATGATAAGGGGAATTTATGCCACTTATTTTACTTCTAAACTCTAGCTTTTTGAATGAGTTTTTGATGACTTAGTGATGAAATTAATAGTGATTACTAACTTCTTCCTCATTGTGCAATTTTATGAAATCATTGATTATTGTAATGGTTTTTGGAAATTAAAGCTTGTTGCATTTAACCTATCTCTTTGAGTGTGGTTTTTATGTACATAAGCATTGGATTGTATGCAATTCTCAAGATAAAGGCTGGAAAGAAGGAGTTAGAAACCAAAAAGGAAGAAAAATGCATAAACTACCGTTCCTGTGAGCGCTGGAGTGCTCAGAAAGGCACTCATGGATATTTTGGACAACCCCCTCTAGTAACCGCTGAGCGTTATTGAGCACTGAATGATGGTGCAATGTAGAAACATTATATTAGTCTGTAATGGTTCCACTTTGTCCCATTTTTAGAGAGCGGTGTGTATAGGAATAGATCAGAATTTTACCCTAGCTTTAGACTTACTTTCGGCTGCCACTTTTAGTTGCTATTATTCTTTCTCTACATCTTCTCTTCTCTCTCTTAGGGATTCCATTAGTGAAAGTACTTTGTCTTAGAGATTGTGGCAATGATTATTACTATTATTTTCAAGTTCTCTTTTATCTTCATTGTTGTAATCCTCTAGAGATGGAGGAGTAGATTTCTTTACTAGTTTAAGGATGGATTGGGATGATGTTTGAGACCCCTTTTGATATTAAATGCATTGGTTTTCTTAATGTTCTGACTTCTATTCCTATAATTATTGTGGTGATTGCTATAATCTTTATTGGAATAACTAAATTGGCGATCATCATTTAGGAAAACCCTTTGGCATAAATTAATAGATCTATTGGTTTATGTTTGAGGGAGAACATTCGAATTAACTTTTTGATTGGCGATTAGGCTATAACAATTGGTTCATTAAATCAATATGATTTCTAAATAAATTGAGATCTTATTTATTAGTTATTTCCATTAGTCAAATTCTAGAGGTCAATTGATTAATAGTATAATTGTCAGTAATTTATTACTAATAGCCACTAATGGATTCAATATTTGGTCAATGATAATTAATTTTTAATCTTGGGAATACCTTGCACTAGTGCCTTCTTCATTGTTGCTATTATCACATTGCTATTATTTTTTAATTTAAATTGCTTAATTCTCATTCTTCAAAACCCCCAATTTTCCCAAATAAGTGTTGAAACTTCATTGAGCGATGACCTAAGCGTGACCTTTACTACATTTTTTGTGCAACTTAGCATTAAAATAAATTTTTAATTTGAGGAGTTAGGCAACAACCTCCGTTTAAATTTTGGCACCGTTTCGGGGAGGTATTAAAACTTAGTTGTTTATTTTTTTCTATTTTTATTTTATTTTATTTTTAATTTATTTATTTACTATTTTAAGTTTATTTTTTGCTGTTTATTTTATTTTGCAAAAAAAAAGGAAAACAAAAAATATTTGTTCCCTTGTATGAGGCGTTCCTTGTTTGTTGGAAATTTGAGACCTCTTAATTCTGAAATTGAGAAAACTTTAAGAAAATCAGTAGACAAAGCGTTAACAAGTGAACCATCTGAGCGTTCTGATCCTCTGTTTAGTGTTTTAGGTAATACAGGTGACATAGGAGATAGGAACATTACATTTAGGGAGCTCACTGCTCCTGAGTTCACCCAGCATCCCTTGGCCATTACACCCCAGGCTAAACAATGATTTTGAGCTTAAAGGGTATATGGTACATGCTCTGTCAAAGTTCCATGGGCTGCCTTGAGAGGACCCCCACTAGCATTTAAATAAGCTGTTCTAGCATGAGACCCAATTGGGTAGAGGTGGATGATGTTAACCTAGAAGCATTCCCTTCCTCCTTGGAGGTCCTGTAGAAAATTGGTTCTTTAATTTGCTAGATAGGATTGTAAATAACTAGGTGGGGATGAAAAGGCTTTTCTTGGAGAGGTATTTTCACCTCAGAGTAGTTTCTATCAGAAAGAGATCTCTAGAATCCAGGACTCTATGAAACTCTTTATGAATATTGGGAGCGCTTCAAACTCCTTCCAGCTGCCCCAACCATCAAATTCAGAGCAACTCCTCCTCCAATCCTTTAATGAAGCTCTTGTACCCGCGAGGTGTATGATTGATGCTACAAGTGGAAGGGCGCTCTTGGATAAGACACTAGAAGAAGTCCGTGCTTTGATTGAGAACATGGCTGCCAATTTTCAGCAATTTGGTTCTAGAGTAGCCACAACTACTAGAGGCCTTCATCAAGTTAGCCAGTCAGAGAACCCATGTTAACCCAGACTTTACAAGCACTTTTTGGGTTGATAAAGCAATTGATGGTGAGCCAATAGCAACTCCAGTGGTCCTATGGTCTGTGGCATTTGCACTTCCATTGAACATCTCATAGATATGTGCCCAGCCCTACAAGATGAATTAACCATGGGGAAGCAACAAGCTCATTCTAAAATTCACCTTAGAATTAGGCAGGCCAGTTCCATTCGGGAACACTTATAACTCCAGCTGGAAGAATCACCCAAATTTGAAGTGGGTAATAATTCTCAACAACGGGCCAAACTTCACAGCAAAATACTTGGCACCTTATTAGAGGCAGCTGGCCCTTCCTACACCTCCATCCTCAGACCCTACTATGACTGAAATAATGAAGATGATGATGGAGCAAATGTAGGAAATAAGAAAAGAAAATGCCCAAGCTAAGAGAGAGGTGACTTAAATGAAGCAAAACCAGAAAGGAAGCCTAGCCTCCTAGTTGCCTTTGATGCCCAATTTAAAGGGAAATGTTTGTGCTATCACTCTAGGTCTGGGACAAAAATGCTAGAGCTAACAAGGCTTGTAGATGAAGAAAGACAAGCAATAAACGGGTGAAAAAAGGTTTCTATTGAGCGCCATAGTGCTCAGAAAGTAGACAAGGTGAGCATGATGATGTTTCTATTGGTGATTTAGAGACAGAAGACTCCTGGTAAGTGCCAGGTGCTAAAGGAGTGCCACAATAATCAACTTGGAAGAACACAGAATTGAAGATCCTTTTGTTGAGCATGCAGCACTCAAATAGCACTGTAGTGCTCCACAAAACCCAAAAAGGTTCCAGAATTCACTCCCCACTGCGATTCCCATAAAGGATCCAACCTGGTGATCCTTGCATCAGAATTAGATTATGAAACTTGGGAAACCGTTAAAAAGGTACAAGTAAACATACCCCTATTGGATGCAATCATCCCCAAGTATGTAAAATTTTTGGATCTATGCACTAATAGAAGAAACATTAGAGGCAATGGATAAGGTGACTAAGCTTCATCCATCATCAAGCCAAGCAACCTGCCAACCAAGTGCAAGAACCCGGGCATATTCTATGTTCCTTGTACCATTGGGAACTTGCATATCACAAAAGCCCTAGCTGACCTTGGAGGCATTAATGTTATGGCCAAATTACTTTACCAGTCCTTGCACTTTGGAGAGCTTAAGCTAATCGGGTTGTAAATTCAGCTAGTCAACAACATAGCAAGACAGAAGGAGTATTGGAAGATGTTGGTCCAGGTAAATGATTTAATATTCTCTGCTGATTTTTATGAGCTTGAGATGGAGAATGACACCAATGCTAGCCAACATACATTGATCTTAGGTAGACCATTTTTGAAAATTGCTAGAACCATGAATGATGTTCATGCTGGCACATTATCCATCGAATGTAGGGACATGAAAGTCCAATTTAACTTATTGATATTATGAAACATCCCTATGAGGAACACTCCATGTTTGGCATTGATATCATTGACTCTTTAGTTGATGATGCTTATGGTAATTTGCTTTATAAGGATCTAGATCCCCTTCTCCACTTTTTCTTCTTCCATGGCATATGATGCATCTGTTGTTTTATTTTTTGCATTTTATTTTCTTGTCATTTTTAGTTTTAATTTTGCATCATTTTTATTTTTGCTTGTGTTCTACCCCATTCCTTTAAAGATCACATGCATAGGCTCACACCACATGCACTATATTGACATACTTGGCATTGACTTTATTTTGTAGTGCATACTTGGTGGATTCACTATGTTTTTCGATTGAGTACATATACTTTTACTTGTGAGATTTTGAACCTCTTGATTGGACTATCATGTGCCATGCTTATTTGTTCACGTGTGTTTCCTTCTTTGGATTTGCATTCTAGAACTTGCTTAGAGTCTTGTTTAAAAATATGTTTTTTCATGTGTATGCTTGAATATGATTGAGGTATTTTTTTTTCTTGTTTTAGCCACTTGCCTATGTAGCCAACCTTTGCATGTTACCATTATTTAACCCTTTTGAGCCTTATTACCCATTCTTTTATTTAGCACATCCTTAGCCAAAAGTGACAAACCATGAAAAATCCCAACCTTTTAGGCTTAGGAGAGCAATTGTGCATATTTTATATGTGCTTGAGAATAAGTGTGGGGGAGAACATGAAGACATGCCCCAATTTAAGTGTGGGGAGAAATAATGTGTACAAAATAAATTTAGCAAGTGGCATACACAAAAAAAATGAATGAAAAGTTGATAAAAAAAAATTTCTGAAAAATTTTGGTTAAAGGTGAGCCACATTGCAAATTAAAGGCCTATAATTGTGATTAAGTTGGACAAAGTTTACCGTTAGGCACTTGTGCTCTTGGTGCATGCATTTGCTTTCCTTTGACTAGAGGTTTAGCTCTTTTGGTCTATATATTTACCCACCTTCACCTAAGCTTCATTACAACCAAAGGTAAGTCCTATTGATTCAGTATGCATACGTGTGAAACAAAATAGAGAATGAGATCCATAGCAAGCGTATGGTAATGCGTTTTCATTTTAGGTGATTGAGTGTATATCATAACCTTAAACACTTGAGTGAATGAGTGACAAACACTGACCTTGGGAGAATTTTTGTACTTGGTCCATTCTTCATATGTGAATTTTATTTTGTGTGTTATGTTTTTGTTCATGCCTTGCTTGTTGTAATTCTCTTAATTGTTAGTGTGAAAGCTTACTATATGCCTCTAGGTTCATTGGATTTATGTATTGTTATTTAATTTCATGCATCATGCATTTTAGGTTAGGAGTCTAGTCTAGTCCTTGTATACTATTTCTCATCCATGCCATGGTTTGATCTTAGTTTTACATGATGACATGCGAAAGCTTAAGTGTGGGGAGTTTGATAGGGGTCATTTATTCCACTTATTTTACTTCTAAACTCTAGCTTTTTAAATGAGTTTTTGATGACTCATTGATGAAATTAATAATGATTGCTAACTTGTTCCTCATTGTGCAATTTTATGAAATCATTTATTATTGCTGGTTTTTGGAAATTAAAGCTTGTTGCATTTAACCTGTTTCTTTGAGTGTGGTTTTTATGTCAGAAGCATTGGATTGTGTGCAATTCTCAAGAGAAAGGCTGAAGAAGAGTTGCAGCTAAAAAGGAAGAAAAATACAGAAACTCATCGTTTTGGTGAGGCCCGCGCAAGAGATACTCGTGGATATTTTGGACAACCCCCTTTGGTAACTCCTCCAACATTGATTGAGCACTTCCAGCGATGGTGAGATGGAATAGAAATAGTCCATTAGTATGTAATGGGTCCACTATGACCTATTTTTAAAGAGGCTATATATAGGAACATATCAAAATTTTACTCTAGCCTTAGACTCACTTTAGGCTACCATTTTTTGTTGCTATTATTCTCTCTCTTTTCTTTCTTAGGATTCCATTAGTGAAGGTGCTTTGTTTTGGAGATTGTGGCAAGAATTATTGCTATTATTTTCAGGTTTTCTTTTATCTTCATTGTTGTAATCCTCTAGAGATGGAGGAATAGATTTCTTTACTAGTGTAAGGGTTTGGATGATTGGGATGATGTTTGAGACCCCTTTGATATTAAATGCATTAGTTTTCTTAATGTCCTAGCTTTTATTTCTATAATTTTGTGGTGATTGTTATAATCTTTATTGGGATAACTAAATTGATTATCGTTTAGGGAAACCCTTTGGGCATAAATTGATAGATCTATTAGTTTATGTTTTAAGGAAGAATATCAGAATTAACTTTCCAATTGGCGGTTAGGCTATAGCAATTGGTTCATTAAATCAATGTGATTTCTAAATAAATTCAGATCTTGTTTAGTTATTTGCATTGGTCAAATTCTAGAGGTCGATTGATCAATAGTATAATTGCTAGTAATTTATTACTAATAGCCACTAATGGATTCAATATTTGGTCAATGAGAATTAATTTCCAATCCTAGGAATACCTTGCACTAGTACCTTCTTCACTATTGCTATTATCTCATTTTATCTTTTAATTTAAATTGCTTAATTCTCATTCTTCAAAACCCCCAATTTAACTAATTGTTGAAGCCTCCTTGAGAGACTAGGTTGTGCCCTTTACTACATTTTTGTGCAACTTAGCATTAAAATAAATTTCTAATTTGAGGAGGTAGTCGACACACATGTAAAGTGAAATTATTCTCACTTAAATAAGCCTTGTTATGCTAATGATAGAGCTTGTTTGCTACTTTAAGAAACTCAAGATAAACATTAGTCATTCTTCAAAGTATTTTCTTTAAATTTGCTAAGTTGTCATTCAAAATATTTTCATCAAAGCTTTTAGAAGGGTTCTGGAGCTAACAATCTCCCCTTTTTTGATGATGACAAACCAATTTGAAGAAAATCTTTTGAAGAGATATTGAAAGAATTACTACTGAAAGTATAGCATGATAATTTGTATTCTTTCAACTTATCAGAAAGTAATTTTAGGAAGTTCTTTTCTTAAGGCATGATATGAATAAGAAAAACGTTTTATAGCCTTAAATGACTTAAATCATAGCTGTTGTTATTTTTCATGAAGTTTTGAACTAACTTATAATACTTTCTTAAATATTAGAGTAGTATGTCAAAGGAAATATCGTTTAAGCTTTGTTTACACAAGTAGCTTGATTTTTAGTCATAAAAAATCCTTCTCGATTCACATGCTTGAATAACTAATAAGTAATACTTGTGATATTTTATCTTGATTAATCCTTTTATTTAGCACTTCTTTATCCAAACTTATTTTTCAAAAATGGATGCTTATGTTTATATATATATATATATATATGAGAGATGTATCAAAGCATTTTGAGCAAACAAAACAATAGATTGATACTTATGTAGTTTTTGATGCTCAATGAAACCTTAAAAAAGAAACGGTATATCCTGTTTTAGGCTTTTGAAGCTCAATAGGGATCAGTCCCTAGTTAAATTAGAGCACGAGCAATATTTAGCATAAAGAGTTAGGAAACGCTTCTTATAGGCATCAGAGCATAGAATTTTGCAAATCAATCACTTAAAAACAAATGACATGCTTTTCAAGTAAATTTGTACACACAACATATATCTAGAGCATCAACGAGTCAGTCTCAGTGTAACATCTCATGCTGCTTTATGGATTGATGAATGTCCCTACAAACCAACACAGGTATTCTCGTGTTTTGTCCTTACTCACATGCTCCCTAATAAAACTTCTTGAGGTCACATCCCAAATTTCTCCAAGTGAAGCATATTAACCGTGGAGTTCTTAGTGATGAGCTACCAAAAAGAAGATGCATCTTATTAGTATATGTAGTACTAATCAATTCATATAAGTCATTATCAATTGTATAGTCCTATACCTATAGTCTCAATATCTCTCATTGTGGTGTGTAATCGGTTTATTCATGTACTTCTCTGCTTAGAAGTCTACCAGGAGCCACTCCTTGTCCGTGCATGCTTGCACTGGCGATCACTCCCCATCCGTCAGCCCGGGTATTACATGCTCACTAGCTTCTGGTTGGTTCATCTTGTAATACCTTACTGACTCTAATTAACCCACCTTTATTATTATTATTATTATTATTTTAAACAATAGTTAGCTAACCTAATTTTATTAAAAATTAAGGTGGAAGAATTAGAGCTTAGTAAAGTATTACAATAGTGGTATTAGAGCAGTTTTCCTTGGAAGAAAACTATCATTAGGTAGAATTCATGCATGACATATTTCTCCATATAGGGTTTTCTTTATATAGGTTTGTTTTGTGTGGCAATTGTTTTATTAGGTAGGAATATTGAGCTTGATCACCTCAATACATAACTAACTATGTATGAGAAACAACATGTGACCAAGACGTAGATCTATTCCTCTTAATGGTGGAGGAGAAGATAGAAAGACCTAGAGAATATGGTTGCAGCGCATTGATGCAATGGTCAAGGAATTGACAGAGATACACCTAGTTTTGACCTTCAATTCTATGGGCTAATTGAATTTAAAAAGATGCAACTTCTATCATTCAAAGGAGAATACAACCCAACCATAGCTGAAAATTGGTTGATGAATATAGAAAAGATATTTGAGGCCATGGTGTGCACCGATGTGCAGAAGGTGGCATATGCTTGTTGGTGAGGATGAGCATTGGTGGAGGGCACTAAGTCTCTGTTAGAATCATAAGAAGTTCTTCTCACATGGGAACGATTCAAAGCACGCTGAAAAGACTTGTGTTAGTTTGTGGGGACAAGTCATCAATCTACAAAGTAGCTGGGGATATTACAAATGGTATTCAGAGCCGCACCTCTCCCAGGACGGTGTGGTTTGGGACGAACCAAGTAGAAGCTTGTGGGCATGTAATGCCTGGTGATAAAGGCAGGAGTAATTGCCGTGTAGAAGGCATGGATAAGGAGTGGCTTCAAGGCCTCTAGCGGAGGGATACATGAATGAACCCATTACAGACCAGGAATGAGAGGGATCCTAAGGCTATATAGTTATGGGACTATATAGTTAAGGATGACTTATATGAATTGATTAGTACTACCTATGCTAACAAAGATGCATATTCTTTTCAGTAGCCTATCATGAAAGAACTCCACAATTAAGCATGCTAGACTTGGAGTAATTTTTGGGATGGGTGACCTATTGGGAAGTTTTCCCAGGAAGTGTGTTAGTGAGGACAAAGCACATTGAGAAGACCTGTCTGGTTTGTGGGGACACAGTCAATCCATAAAGAGCGGATGTGACACGTTCCCGAACCACACCACCGGGAAGGCCCTGATACCATTTGTAACATCCCATGCTACTTTATGGATTGATGACTGTCCCCAAACTAACATGTCTTCTCAATGTGCTTTATCCTCACTCACACGCTCCCCAGAACTTCCTAGGAGGTTACCCATCCCAAATTTCTCCATGTCAAGCACACTTAACCTGTGAGTTCTTTAGTGATGGGCTATCCAAAGAAGATGCATCTTAATAGGTAGTACTAATCGATTCATATAAGTCATCCTCAACTATATTGTCCCATACTTACACAGTCCAGGATCCCTTTCATTCTAGTGTGTAATCAGTTTATTCATATACTTCTCCACTTAGAAGCTTGCCAGGAGTCTCCTTGTTTGTGCATTCTTGCACCGCGATTACTCCCCACCTTGATGGCAATCTGTCGATGTATTAGGAATCGGAGGCCGACCCAGGATGGCATGATGAGTACTCTCTGAGATGGCTACCGATATGAGAGCATAAGCCACAACGGCCAACTGGATAATGGAAAGATTAAATCGAAATGCAAACAGAGTACACGGAAAGTTTGATGAGCTATGCAAATCTTCTACTTTCTATCAATAGACAAATGAAGCTTGGAAGTGCATGAAGTATGAAGGAGGGCTACGAGAGGACATTGAAGCAGTTGTGAGTCTCTTAGAGATCAAAGATTCACTACTCGGTGAACGAGTGTCGGTTGTAGGAATCCAATAGGAAGCTAGCAATTGCCAAATTCGCTAGGGATGATTTTAAGAGAGATTGACATCTGAAGATCAAGAATATGAAGATGCCCGCCCAAAGAAGCAATTTCAACCTAATCTGCATAGGGATAAACAACAATAATAACTATTAACCACGAGCCAAGATTGCCCAACATTTGGGAAGAACCATGGATGTAGACCTTGCTGGGCTAGCCAAAACGTATGCTACCACTGTGGAAAGGACATAAGATTTGGGAGTGTCAGAGAGATATACAAAACTTGCCGGAAGTCACCACATAACAGTACCAAGAGTTGAAGGGACACCACTACTTGATGATTTGATCCGAGGTAGGAACGTTTAGGATTTGATTAAATTGTTTGAACTATGTGTGAATTCCTTGTTTTCTTTATGAAATTTGTCTTTTGAAATTGTTTTCAAATGAATTTTGAGAATAAAATTCTTTTTAAGATGAATGGTAATGTAACACTCGAAAATTATTTAAAAATTAATTTGACTTTATTAGTCATAATTTCAAAAAATCTAACCGTTTTAGCAATGATGATGATGGCCCAATGGACGTGTTAAAAATTTTGGGTCGGGAGTGAATAGTAACTTGTGGGCCCATCTGCCGTTAGACAATCGAAACCCTAGATTTAGGACCAGGAGATGCCTTGAAACTGAGGAAATAAAGGGTTAAAGTTAGAAATGTTAGAAATGAAGATTTTATACTTGAAATTAATTTTCAGGCAATATTTGTTACCTTACGATTTTTTACCCGTTCGGTAAAATTTCAATACATTTTAACAGAAAGATAGTTTGATCTTTATAAAAGGATAATGTCTATCCTTTAGAGCCAAGTGTAAGGCTAAGATTTAATCTTGAATTACAAGATTAAATCCTAGCAATTCATTTCCTTTTATTATTAGAAAGATAAACATCTTTGACTATATCATTAATATATCTAATCTAAGATATATTTTAAGCCACCAACCTTATCATATTATAGCTCCATTCTTAGCCACCCAAGGAAAAACAACACAAACTCCATTTTTGCTTCCTCAAAATGCTTGCAACTTGATTCAAACATTGAAACACCTAACCTACACTTACTAAAACTTCAAACTTCCTTTACTAAACTTACTCTACTCATTACCACCTACAAAACTAACTGATTAGAATTTGAATCCATCAACCTTTTCTACTTTGAGAGCTCAAAATTTGCTACCTAAAGGAGGGTTTAGTGTTAGTTTGATAGTCTTAAAGTGAAGGAAATCATTTTTGGATTACCTTTGGAGCCAAGATCTCTAAAGCTCCAAAGAGTAGGGCTTTTGAACTTCTTTTACTTCAAATATGTTTGTATGCTTTGCTTACTAATTTGGCTTAATATTTTTAGTTGTATTGGTTGATAATATATGAATACTGATGTATTAATTTTGGAGGAGTGTTTGGATGATGTTAGACAACCCATTTTGGCAAAATAAGTTTTGAATCATGTGCTGGAATTCTGGTTTTGTCACAAGCAGGAAAAAGTTATGAATTTTCTGATGTGTTTGTGGGTACTTTTATGAGCTATAAAAATTATATGTTGAAGCTAACATCCTAAGGTAGTTCCATGAATTTTCTTGAGTCTTGGTTTGAACCTTTTTTACTTAAAAAAAAAAATCATGAATTGAGACTATGCTTGTGCTGAAATTGCTGGACTTGAAGCTGAATTTTGCTAATTTTGTTATCAAGCAAATGATTGATTTTTCCTTTGAAATTTTTACAAGGTGTTGGAAACATCTTAAGATTCAACTGTGAATTTTATTCTGAATTGATTCAGTCACTTGCTAGGGTTAAAAATTATGGAATTTTGGTCTTGGGCTAAGATTAGGTGGTCTCTAACCACCAAATTTGTCTAATTTTGTTAACATAGTTAGAGAATGATTCTTGCTCTGAAATTTTTATAGGTACTTGTGGACACATTGAGGTATCATGGAGAATTTTTATAGCCTCTGAATTGGTTGTTTCTTGTGCAAATTGAATTGTGCTACAAAATAGTGAAATCTGGTCATATGCTGTATTTGTTTTGGAATGAACTGAAGTATTGATTTGGTGATATAATGACTCTTAATTCAAGTATGATGTGTATGAATGCATGCTATATAGTTTAAAGAATTGTTTATGAGAAACGAATGAGAATTACATTGTAAATGAATGCCTACATGTGGCTTATGCATGCATTTGAGAAAAGAAAAGTACATGATGCAATTATATGAGAAAAGCGAATGTATAAATTTCAATTGTGCATGTTTTGACATATGTACAAAACAGAAACAAGACTTAGTTTGGATGAAGGGGAAGGCAAAAAGAAGAACTTCCCTTGAGATATTATGAGTCAGGAGACGTATCGGCTAGGAATAGATCTGTTGAGATTTGGAAGAGGAAAAATGAAGTCCGAATGATCACGTATAGGAATGAGCTCAGTCCTAATAGGCTCTGTTTCCCTTGTGTGGTGTGTGCCACTATAAATACTATCTGTATAAACTATCCATTGTGGAGTTGTCCATGGCACCCGTTAGGTATAAACTAAGTCTTTCCTATGTCCATGAAAAGAGAAAAATGCACCGAGTTGAGTTCTATGGCCATTAGTGAAACCAGGTCATATGCATACTCATGTTATTCTGAATTGTCTGAGGATGATTTACTATATGTTGGAAAATTATGATATATGTGCATTAAGTGAGTGAATGCTAAAAGAAATTCACTCAGACAAATGGTCTTTGAACTTTAAAATGAACCTTTGATATATGTTGTATGCTCACATTTTCTTAGTAAACCAAAGTGGCTGGGACGATGATGATGACATGGATTTTGTTATGGATTTTGGCGATGCTCTACCTAGAATTTTAGGATTCTCACCTCTATGTTTTGTGTTTCCGTGTCGTCTCTAGATTACTCAAGGGAGATATGAAGCTTGCCCATAGAAGAATTAGATACATAGTAACTCGATAGTTGTAGTCTCTTTTTGACTTTATTTTGTTAGGTACATGTGTTTGTAATTATGTAAACAAATAGACATATATAAGAGCTCATAGCAGAGCTTTTTCTTGTATGTGTATTTATACTTAATGGATATTTTGTTCCCTTTATATATGTTTTTGATAGAATTACGACTTAGTTATTGTGCGAATTACTTGATCTTGTTATAGATTGTAACATCCTCCCAAGTATAACCTCATCCTTAAGTCATGACATTGGACTTGAGAGTTGTTACTTATAAATTCCGACTTTTCTTAAATATCTATAGTAAGAATCAGTCAAATTGTGTTGTAACTAATTCGTGGTTCTATCAAAATATATAGCAAAGAAACAAAGTATTTATTTAATACAAGGTCAAATACAAAAGAAAACTCTTCTATGTTATTTTATATAGACATATATATATATATATATATATATATATATATATATATATATATATATATATATATATATATATATATATAATAGAATACAAGTCATCTCTACTAAACTACTTAAATTGATTCCTTTCATGCGGCCTCCTTGGTCTATGGATCAACTTAGAGACGACACGGAACACAAACACATAGAGGGTGAGAATTCTAAAATTCTCAGGGTATCCCAAAGCATATACTAAAATCCATGTCATTGTCATCGTCCCAGCCACTTTGATTTATTAAGAAAATGTATGCAACATATATAAAAAAGTTCATTTTAAAGTTCAAAAACTATTTTTCTAAAGTGGGTCTCTTTTATTATTCAATCACTTAATATACACATATCCTACTACTCAACATCATAGAAATTTATTCTCAACTTTACGTGTCCTTGGTACATCGAAGGGGATTTCATCTTTCACAGAGAGTACTCATCATGTCGTCCACCTTCCCTTTCAGTACGTCTCCAGTATGCCATTAGGACGGGAGCGATCGCGGTGCAAGAATGTACAGACAAGGAGCAGCTCATGGGGCTTCTAAGTGGAGAGGTACATGAATAAACCGATTACATGCCACAATAAGAGGGATCCTAAGACTATGTAGGTATAGGACTGTACAGCTGAGGATGACTTATATGAATTGATTGGTACTACCTGACTAACAAGATGTATTTTCTTTCGGCCCATCACTAAAGAATTCCACGGTTAAGCGTGCTTGACTTGGAGAAATTTTGGGATGGGTGACCTCCTGGGAAGTTTTCCCAAGAAGTGTGTGAGTGAGGACAAAGCACGCTGAGAATACCTATGTTAGTTTGTGGGACAGTTGTCAATCTATAAAGCGGCATGAGATGTTACAATTAGAGCATCAATACATCATGTATTAGAGCATTAGGTGCATAAAGATGAAATGAGTTGTTAGATTAAGTAAATTAAAAGAACACTCATTCATCACAAAATGCCTAACTAGCTAAGCAAGATATGCTATATATATATATATATATATATATATATATATATATATATATATACACACACACACACACACACACACACACACACACACACACATAGGGCAAGCATAGAACTAAGAAACTATAGTAAAATATAACATATTGTATATAGAAATATCAGCAAATTAAAATTCACAAAAAAAACATAAATAGTTCTTAATAAAAAATGTAGATGCAAAAAAAAAAATGATCTCTGAATTTACTCCCCCTCAGCATACTTCCCCTATTTTTCACAGCACAAGATTTTCTTTTAGTTCTTCTCCCTATTTTGTCATCAACAAAAAGAGGTGTGCTAGAAACCAGGAACACCATCATCAACCTCCTGTGCTTGACTTCATGAAGAATATCTTGAGAAGTCTGAAGAATCTGAAGCAGTAATTCTTTATGATGTCAGAGTTGGGCACCCTGCCAATGTTTGTTGCTTCAACTCATTGACTCTAGACAATGTCTTGACATGTCTCAATATAAGTCTATCAAATTGAGAGCTTGCTGGAGGTTCAATTGAAGATTGATAAGGTAGGTTGATGGGTGCAGATGTTAATGGAGCCGCTCTTAGAGAAGGCTTAGGGATATACAGGGGTATGGTTTCCCTTGACTTAGGCGATTCAGCTTGAGCATTAGCAATGGTAGCAGGAGGTGATAGAGAGGATGGAGCATGATCAGCAGGAGGAGGAGCAGAGGCATGCTCGTTAACTCGCATATGAACCGATGTAGAAGCAAGCTTCTCTGAGCTGGAGGAGCTTCAGCTTCTGATGTCCTATCCTTGTCTTCCTCGCCAGAGTAATGCGAATGGAAGATGAAGGTTAAGGAATCATCAGAATGAGAGTAGATTCTAGTTCATTTGCTTTCTCAATAGGCTCCTTAATAATAGGCTCTATTAAGGCACTTAACCTAGCTTTCTCATTTCTGAGCAAGTCTTCCTCACTTTTAGATGAGGATGCTTCTGCTTGTTCTTCTTCTACACTTTCTTCTTCTTCTTCTTCAAGGGAGAATAACTCGATAACTAGCCTCTTGATATTTTATGACTTCCTTCATCAACATGGAGACCCTAGATTCATGCTTGGGCATATATTTGAGCTGAGCCCAAATATCTCTTTTTCTGATCAATTTCATTGGTTTTTCACTATTGAGTTCCTTGAGATGCAGAACTCCTATTTTCTTTTGACCTCTTTTCATTGTTGTGAAAAAGCAGAGTGGATTCTTCCTCCTCCAGTTCTCAGTCTCACTCTCATGAGAATTAGCTTTCTTTTTCCTTTAGCTTTCTCCTGTTGAGACTCGACCTTTTGGGAGGCTTCTTTGGCTTGATCTTCTCTTGTCTGGGAACTCTGCCCGTTAGTTCAAGCTTGGGATGGTGAATCTTTTGCTTGAAGTTATGAAGGAAGAGGGTGTGAATGTGGTTCCTTCAGGTACTCATACCTTTTAGTGATAAGTGGAAAATGCATATTATGGAGAAGCTTTGTTAACAACATTCCATATGGAACATTAGCAGTCCTTCATTTTACTTTCGTGGTTGCACTTATCATACAATCCAGAATGAGCATTGGAGGTTCACTCTTCTTTTTTCCATCAAGCAATAGAGAAACATGCAATCCATGCCAACAAGTGCATTCGTCTTCCTATACGGGGAAAAATAGAGAATTGAACCACCGTATATACCTTTCTAGCCTTAACACTCAACATGGTAGTAGTGATTTCATTTGGCTTATGAAGAATGGAATCTGCAAGATACCTGGACACATCCTCTTCATTTATCCCTAGAAAGTGAGCTCAATTTGGTGAGGAACTACAGACGATTCTACCAATTGGTGCTTTGATGATCTTGGAGAGTCTTGAGGCAGTGATCTTGATAGTGTAGTCTCTGATCATTGTTTTGACAAATGAGGCTGAGGGTTCTCTCAAGAAAGAGTAGAAAGTAGTAACTAATCTTGTGAAGACTCATTCATTGATCTACATATATTCCTCCTATTTTGAAAAGTAAAGACTTTGTCAAGAATAGTTATTTCTTCATGAAGATCTTTCCTCGACTTTCCAGGTGCCATATTTCTTGATGTGAAAATTTTTCATAGTGATCTGCATGCCAGGATCATCGTACATGTGAAAGGAAGTTTTTTCAGGAGCAAATTGATCAAGATTTTTACCTTTAGCCATAGATAGGTCGAGAGGGTAGAGTAAAAAGGTTGAAGCTTGAAAGAATTTTGGGTAAGGAAAAGAGGAAGGTAGAAGTTTTGGTTACCGAAAGGAGAGTTTGAGAGAATAAGGTTGTAGTTACAGAGAAGAAAGGTATAAGAAGAAAAAAACGGTTGAGGTAGCGTTTGAGGTTGAAGACGAAGGTAAAGAGGTGATGTATAAGGAGTGGGGGTTATTTAATTGATGTGACGTGACTGAACGAAGGTGAAGCGACGTGGGAGAGAGAAACTCAAAAGAATGGGAATTATCCTACCTTTTTCATCATTCTTCAGGAACAGTGGTTTTGACTCTTAAGAGCACTTTCTAAAGAGGTTACTTTCTAAGCTTCACTATTCACTTTCTACCCATTGGAGACTCACTACCTACTCATCATAAGCTCATCTTCATATACTGAATCTATATTCTTCATTTTTTGATCCTCATCTCTTTTTTATGGCCATCCATATTCTTTCTGATTAACCCAATTTTTTTTTCTGAACTTGCAAATTGGAATTTTGATCTTTAATTCGATACTTAGTCTTGCAAACTGATTTCTTCTTTTGGGCTTCAGCTTTGAAGTTATGGAGAGAAAAAGAGTATCCAGAGATGGTTTGTGCATGAATGCTTATGCAGATTTAAAAACGCTTAAGTTTAAAAGCTTTTTCAAAACACAAAAACGATCTTCAGCTAATGGGTTTATGAATATATCTAACACTTGGTCTTTAGTATTCACAAACATTAACTCAACATCTTGTTTTTGAACATGATCACAGATAAAATGATGTTTAACATGTATGTACTTAGATCTAGAGTGTTGGATAGGATTCTTAGCAAGATTAATAACACTAGTATTATCAAGGAGATAGGAATTTTGGAATGTCTCAAGTGATAATCTTCCTCCTGGTTCCTTATCCACAACATCTGGGTAATAATTGGAGGCTACATATTTAGCCTCAACGGTAGAAAGAGCAATTGTATTTTGTTTTTTGCATGACCATGTGATCAGGCTTTTTCCAAAGAAACAACAACAACCATTGGTGCTTTTTTCTCAACTCTATCTCAGCGAAATCAGCATCACAATAACCTACAATCTCACAAGAAGTAACTTTCTCATACCATAAGCCGAGATTAGTATTGATAGATATAGAAGGATTCTCTTAACAACATTTAAGTGTGATTGCTTTGGGTTAGATTGAAATCTAGAACAAATTCTCACATTTAATTGAATATCTGGTCTACTAGCTATAAGGTATAGTAATGAACTAATCATTCCATGATAATTACTTTCTAAAACTTTTTCACTATTCACATCAGCATCAATGATTTGAGATGGATACATGGGGTGTTCATTGGTTTAGCTTGATCCATATTAATTTCTTCAAAAGCTCCATTGTATATTTTTCTTGATGGATCAAGGTTCCTTCCTTTTGCGTTTTATTTGCAAACCTAGGAAGCATTTTAGTTCACCCATCATACTCATCTCAAATTCATTCTACATTAATTTTGAAAACTTTTCATAGAGAGAATGATCAGTAGTGTCAAATATGATGTCATCAACATATATTTGAATAATCAGAAAGTTATCATCTTGATCAAGAGTAAAAAAGTACTATCAACTTTACTTCTCTTGAACCCATTCTTCAGCAAGAAGGTACTCAATCTATCATACCAAACTCAAGGAGATTGTTTCAGACCATAGAGAGCCTTAATTAGGTTGAAGACGTGGTTGGGAAGGTCTTCATTCTCAAAACCAGGAGGTTGCTTCACATAAACTTCCTTAGAGAGGAATCCATTTAAAAATACAAACTTAACATCCATTTGGTAGAGAATGAATCCTTGAAGGAGCAAAAGCAAGTAGCATTCTGATGGCTTCAAGCCTAGCTACTGGTACAAAGGTTTCATCATAATCAATTCCTTCTTATTGATTATAACCTTGTGCAACCAATCTTGCTTTGTTCTTGATGACTTTACTAGCTTCATCAAGCTTATTCCTGAATACCCATTTTGTACCAATGATGGTCTTTCTGTTGGTATTTCAATAAGTGTCCAGAATTTGCTTTTCTCAAACTAGTCTAGTTTTTCTTGCATAACATCTGCCCAACTTTGATTACACAAAGCCTTTTCAATGCATTCAGGTTCGATGGTGTGGATGAAGCACTATTTGACATATTTCTAAGGGATGATCTTGTTCTCACACCTTTGGAAATATCTTCAAGAACTCGTTTTAAGAACTGCCTTTAAATCAAAAACTCCATTGTAGTTCTTGTAGCTATAAGGTTCTTCAACTTCTCCTTCATCTTCATATTGCTCTTCTTCATGTTCAGAAATGCTACTTTCTAATGGCTTTAGAGTTTTGAGCAAGCTTTTTGAAGTGCTTATGTTCTGGAGCTTACTTTCTGAAGGTTTGTCATTCATCTTCCTACTATTAGAAGTTTCCTTTAGACTCATTCTTTGAAGACTATCTTTCAGTTCTTTGAGATCATCAACAAGGTCCTTCTTGAGCTCCTTGAACTTGATGTGAATAGTCTCTTCAATGCATAGCGTTCTCTTATTGTACACTCTATAAGATCTAGAGAAAGAGTATCTTCTATTAGTAAATTTTACTGATCCAAAAGTCTTTGGTCATAGATTTCTGAACCATCTTTTGGATCTTGACATATGCTTAGAACATCCACTGTCCATGTACCACTTGCTGTTCAAGTTCCACGTGTGTTCTTAGATAGACCTGCAACAAACAGTTTTTATTTTAGGTACTCAAATTTTCTTGGGTCCTCTTGAGTTAGTCTTTTGAGAATAAGGTCTTCCAACATTTTTGACAGACTTCTTTTTCATGAAGCATTTACCAGGTGGATATCTCTTCTTAAAACAAAAATTATAAGAAGCCTTGTTCTTTACTTTTTTGAGGAGAATTATTGGTTTTCCTATCTTATCAAATTCTTCTTCATATCCTAACCCACTTTTTTTAAATATGGCCGCTGACCTCCAAGTATCATATCAAGATATTTTTATCCTTTAACCATTTTTTCTAGGTCGAATTTAAGAAGCTTTGAAGTTCTTTTAAGCTTAAAATGACCTTCTAAGTGTTTTCATTTTTACTTGCAACTTCATATTCTAAGGCATTGAGTTTTATATTTAGAATCTTATTTTCTCCCTTCATTCTCCTTTTTCAAGTCTTAGATTCTTAGCTTTTGTCTTGGCCATTTTAAGTTCTAAAACAATCTTTTTAAGTTCCTTTTTCAGGTTGACATAATGAGAAGAAAAGTTTAAGAATCTTCAAGCAACTCTTCATATAAAGATAAAAGTTCATCATAGAAAAGATTATAATTGTTTACCTCCGTTCACTTTCCGATGAATAGCTTACCATGAAGCATAGGTTGGCAACATCCATCTTCTTCTGATCTTTTGTCCTTTATTTTCTTCATTAGATTCACTCCAGGAAGCCAGCATGCTTTTCTTCTTAGGCACAAACTTCTTCTATAGGCTTTGAGTTTAGGACATTCTGGTTTAAAGTGTCCTTTCTCACCAGTTGTAGCAGGTGACATTTTCAGGCTTCACCTTGCCTTTTCTATCCTTCTTGAGATTAATGTCTTTTCTTCTCTTCATCTTGCCTCTCCAGGTCTTGGACATCTTCCTCACTAGTATAGAAAGCTCATTTCCATTTTCTTCTTCTATCTCATCATCGGTTTCTTCCTTTTCATCAGAGGTTTCTGCAACTTTCATTGCCTTAGCTTTGTTTGCCTTTTGATGGAACGACTTTAAGGCCATGGACTTGCCCTTCTTGGTAGATTCACCATGTATTTCAGAGACACTACTTCATGGGTTTTAAGTGACCCAATGAGTGCATCCAAGCCAAGAGTTGAAGGTCTTTTGCCTCAATAATGGCTATGACCTTAGGTAGCCATTTGGCAAGGAGGCTTCTTAAGATTTTTCTAACCATTTTAAAGTTAGAGTATCTTTTGCCTAACCCCTTTAGTTAGTTTATGATATGCATAAACCTTGTGGTCATTTCATCAATATTTTCTTGATCTACCATTTTGAACATATCATATTGATGAACCAGCATGCTGATCTTAGTTTCTTTCACTTGATCAATGCCTTCATGCAGCATGTGTAGCCTGTCTCATATTTCCTTTGTCGTGACACAAGCAATGATTTTGTCATATTCAGCTTTACTTAGTGCACACGTGAGTAGGTACTTAGCTTTTAAGTTCAATTGAACTTTGGCCTTGTATTGCTCTGTCCACTTACTTTGGGGGACTTCTCTTGATGTTGAGGGTGCATCATTTGTTCTTGGAACTTTCTCCATTGGAACATAGTCTCCTTCTTGTATGATCTCCCATAAATCAAGACTCATGTATTTTATGAACAACTCTATTCTATCTCTCCAGTAGGCATAATCTCCACCA
The DNA here is from genome assembly GCA_030441495.1 of Dalbergia oliveri. Lineage (NCBI taxonomy): Eukaryota > Viridiplantae > Streptophyta > Magnoliopsida > Fabales > Fabaceae > Dalbergia > Dalbergia oliveri. Next base: position 30,468,688 of record JAMLFY010000003.1, on the reverse strand, counting down.
TCAAAGAATGGCAGTCTGTTGATGGAGTGTCCTTCAGCTATGTGAATATTATACGCCATTTATCTCTAGGATCTTTGTCCTCTAGTCATTAGAGTGCTCAACCTCTTAGAGGCCAAGCTTTGATACCACTTGTAAGTAAGAAAGTGTGCGATAAGGGGGGTTGAATCGTGTTTCGCTTTTTCTTTCCCATATCACTTTTGAAAAAGTTAAACAAAATACTATCAAGCAATGAGCTTGAAGTGCAGTGAAACAGCATTAGCAACTTTAGAAAATGAACTTTCTAAACTAAGAATGTGAAATAAACGCGTTAAGGAAAGCTTTTCAAAAGAGACATAGTAAATAAACTAAAAGTAGAAATAAAATAAGAGATGAAGGAGAACAAAGATACTGCTCAAGAGTTTTTGTATTGGTTCGACCAACCTACCTACATTCAATTCTCAACAACAGTTGAGTTTCACTAAACCTTTCTCAAACCAAAGAAAGAACAAGGATAGTCTTTACAATAGCCTTCCCAAGCTCTCACCAGGAACCAGGAGATAACCCCTACCATAAAAAACCAAGTAGTTATTCATAAGCCTTTTCAAGCTGAATCGAGTAGTCTTTGACTAGCCTCTCCAAGCTCAATTGAGTAGTCTTTGACTAGCCTCTCCAAACTAAACTGAGTAATCTTTAACTAGCCTCTCTAAGCTAAACTGTGACTAGTAAAACACCTTTACTATCGTGTTGCAAGTAGTCTTTAACTAGCCTCTCCAAACTAAACTCACACCGATCACTACTGGATCAAGGATACAAAGGTTTTTGTTTGGGTTTGCAAGTCAAACTAACCTACACTCAAGTTTCCTTAAGATATACAAAGAAGAACCTGAGATAATTTGATTAACTTCTTTCCACCTATTCTTTCTTAGAAGAACGTATGAACAATGAAGGAACGTAGAAAGAAGATTTTTACAACCAAGGAAAATGATTACAAGAAGTAATAAGCTTTACAAGATGAGGAGAAATTTTCATAAAGTTTTTGCTCTTTGTGCAGTGTCTCTTCTATATCTTTAAAAGCACAACATTTCTATTTATAGATGGTCTTCCTTATGATCATTGCTCTTGATCAAATCTCCAAGTGACATATGTTGATCATCTATTTGTGTCTTGGAAAAATAGTTTAGAAGAGTAGTTTGTCTGTTTGTTAGAGCTTTTGCAGAAGCCATTATACGTTTGAGGTTTCTGATGTCCCTTCAAAAACTACTCTTACTTTCTAAACGTGGTTCCTGAACTCTTTCTTCTAGAAGCTTGGGGTAGTTGACCATGATGGCAAAATAAATGACACGCCAGTTTGACACTTGGTTTTGACTTTTCAAATTCAAATTTGAATTTCAAAATTTCCCTCTTTTTGTTGTAGAGTGCACTATATCACTATAAGTGAACTTTCTGATTTGTGGTATCATTTCCTTGATAATTCTTGGTCTTCTTGTCTTTAATTAGAGCTAGTTGATGAACAAAATATTACGAGTGTGATAATTGAAGATAGTAGAATGCTTTGACTTTAGTATTTGAATGATATCTCCACTTCAAGTGCTACTTTCTAAAGTCCTAAATCTTGGTTTCTTGTATTGGTTGCTTTTCTTCAAATCGTTAGGCATTTTATGCTCGTATTTGGACATAATTATCACTTTTATTTAGTTCATATATCTTAAAATGAGATAAAGCATGTTTGTACATGTAAAGTAAAATTATTCTCGCTTAAATAAGCCTTGTTATGCTAACAATAGAACCTGTTTACTACTTCAAGAAACTCAAGATAAATATTAGTCATTCTTCAAAATATTTTCTTTAAATTGGCTTTGTTGTCATTCAAAATATTTTTCATTAAAGCTTTCATAAGGGTTCTAGAGCTAACACAAGAAACCAAGGCTGAGATATTTAGACAATAGCATGCGACTTCAGAAAGTATATCTCAAGTGAAGATTTCAATCATTCTTTGAAGCAAGTGTGTTCTACAACATTCAATTATCATGATTACAATCAGATCATCATCTACAAGGTCTAATTAAAGATGAAAGATCGAAGAAATATCAAGAAACTATAACCGCACTTTAGAAAGCACATTTCACAGTGAAACGGTGCATTTTACAAGAAAAGGAGGAAATTTTGAAATTCAAATTTAAAGTCAAATCCAATCAAGGGCTACGTGACATATCTTCTTCTAACTTGGAAAAGTTCTAGAAGGAAAAGTTCAAAACCTCATTAAGAAAGTAAAAAGTAGTTTTTGAAAGTAGCCTCTGAAACTTCTATTTCACAATGGCTTCTACAACCTTTGAACTGCAGAGCTACTCCTTTAGACTATTTTTCCAAAGCACAAAAGGAAGGTCAGCACTATTACTTGGACAACAAATTAAGGGCAACAGTCATAAATATAGATCATCTATAAATAGAGATGCTATGCTTACAACTAAAGAGACTTTTGCTATATGTGCTTGAAATGCAGAAAAATTCTCCTTCATTCTCTGTAAAGTTCATTACTTCTTATAATCAGTTTTTTCCTTGTAAAAAATATTCTTTCTACGTTCTTAGCAGATTACACATTCTTCCTAGGAAGAATCATAGAAAGAAGTCATTCAAGTTTTCTAGGTCTGTTATTATTCATCTTATGAAAACTTGAGTGTTAGTTAGTTTGAGTGTTCCAACCCAAACACAAACCTTTATAACCCTAATCCAGTGATTGTTGTCATTAGCTTGGAGAGGCTAAGCAAAGACTACTTGTAAGTGATAACAGAGTGTATTTGCTGGTCACTGTTATCTTGGAGAGGTTGGTTAAAGACTACTTAGGTTGTGATAGCAGAGTGTATTTGCTGGTCATTGTGTTAGCTTCGAGAGGTTGGTTAGAGACTCTCTGGTTGTGAGGAGAGTGAGCTCCTGGTCACTAGTAAGAGTTTGGGAAGGCTATTGTAAAGACTATCCAACTTTCTTAGGTTAAGAAAGGTTTTAGTGGAACTCAATGGTTGTTGAGAACTGGATGTAGAAAGTTGACCGAACCAGTATAAAACTCTTGTGCAATATCTTCTTCTCTTTCAACTCTCCTTTATTTACGTCCTTGTGCTTATTATTTTGTGTTTCTGGAAAACTTGCTCTACACATTTTATTCTATATCTCAATTTAGAAAGTTACTTCTAATGTAACTAATAGTGTTTTGTTGCACTTCAAGTTTAACACTTGATGGTAATTTGTTTAAGTTTTTCAAAAACAAGAAAGAAAATAAAAAAGTGAAGCATAATTCAACCCCCTTCTCATGTGCTTTTCTACCTACAACTTATTCGTCTTTGATGCCTTCCATTTTTAGTCTAAAGCTTGATTAAGTCATTGTTGTGTGTGCATGAGATTTTTAATTTGAAGCATCAAATTAAATTAATGAATTGCCTGTGATTTCAAGTATTTTTTCTCCTTAGTCATTTAAGAGAAAAAAAGATTATTCAATCATAGAAAATGCATAGATCCTCTGTTTAGTTGGAAACCAAGCCTTGACTTTTTGCACATAAAGGTTAGAATGTGGAGCTTGTAGTATGTAGAACCCGCTTCACTAGTTTGTGATGTAGTTGCCAACAAGCTCAAGAGGAATATACCTTATTAACCAAAAATCTTGTTTGGTTCTCTAAAAATAGGTTTTAGTGATTGGTAATACCTGTTTACAATGTCATTTGGTACATTCCACTTGCAAGTTGAATATGTAATAATTAAAAAGACATGCTTATGTAATGGTAAATATATTATTTTCCTTTTGCATCAACTAATATTAACTACCAACCATGGTTTTGAGTACCCATTGGAGTTGAGTTTAGGAGGCTAAAAAGAAAAGAAAGACCAGTTAAGCAAGAAAAGGGAGAGTAATTGTAATTGAGTTGAAGAGAAAAGAGAAAGGAGGTTTAATTAGAAAAGTTAGAGGAATAACAATTACATAAGAAAGAAAGATTTATTTATAGAGATACCCTTTTCTCCCAAGTCTGATATATAGTATGCATATCTTCTGTATTTCATTGTATACATGATTTTTTGTATTCACATATTTATGTCAATACTTATTCTACCGTTGTTATGGATGAGGGCTGGATACTTTGTATTATCAATGATAAAACATTAAGCCTAGAACACAAGCCATCTAATGGAACATATAATGCAAAAGTCAGAGAGATATGATAGGTTTACCATCATATTCTTATATATACTCACAATATAGTGGTTTTGGTAACTTTATTTGAGATATATCCTCTTGTTCATCATACCTATATATAAACTTTATTATGAATGTGAGTAAAGATGAGATGATGAACATTCATTCATACAAATATTTTTCAAAATCAAATAGATAAATATTTTACAAACCTACAAGGCTACAACACAATCTGGTCCAATTCAAGTGGATATGCTGTTCTTTGGATGTTTGTCTTGCATTGTGATTGCTTTCTTCTTTAACATAAGTTCTTCTTCCTATATCTAAAGTGAGTGATGAAGAGAATGAAGTTAGTGGGAGATAGGGTATCAACTTGCAAATCTTAATGATATATTTCTTATGCATCTACTTAGCCTTTTAAAACTAACTCTTGAAGTAATTGCTAGTATCCATTGCAACTTACACTCTATAGATTTAATTATATTGTTAATTACCTAACTCTTGTAAATTACCTTACTCTCAATTATGCTGTTAAGTGCAAACACTAAAATTTGTTTACAAAATAGGAATGTATGTGTAATTCAAGTGAAATCTAAGGAAATTTGTCTGATCTTTCTTATTAGTTTTCTAGGTTAATTATTTAGGATCCACACTTTGAAGGACATGAACAACAAATTGGGATAATGGAAACTTCATTGAGCAAGTTTGTGATTATCTTGGATTTTGTTCAAAGTGATGTGATTCAAGTAAACAAAGAAACTAACTTAGAGAGTAGATATCTCATTTTAAGTTTTTCAATCATGCAGTTCTACAATGAAGACCTTCAATTAGATGGCTCAATTGAGAAGCCATGAAGAATACGCACAGTTCAACAAGTGGGAAATTTCAAAGCTATAGTTGGAATGCAGCTGTTGTTTAGATCTAATGAATTATTTTTCCTTTACAAACTAGATTATGATTAATGTTATTATATTCAAAATTTTCATAGCTTTAACTTTGTATGATATATTGATATATCCTTTGATTTAGTAGAAAGCATTTGATCCAATATGTATGAAGTGAGGTGCTAAGAGCAACTTATTAGTTGGTAAAGAATGATTAGTTTGTATGCATATGCTTATGTGTATATGTGCTCACTAAATTGATGAAAAAGATTGAATAATAATTGCATTCCTTTATATAAGTTTTTTTAGTAATCACCAACAATTTGATAAGGAATCACCAGCATATATTGGATATTGTGTTGAGTATCAAGTCATCAATCCATAAAGTCCATGAGTCTCTAGACTAGTTTTCTAAGTCAATATCTCAAACAAAATTCATATATCCTTGAATATAAACAGAAACTAATAAAATACTAAATTTTTTAAATGATCACCAACAAATTGATAATGAATTATCAACATATTTGCAACACTTACCAACTTATATTAGAAAAAATATCAAATCTCTTTGGTCTTGGAGCAAATATTAGATGTTGTATTGAATATCAATTCATCAATGTATAGAATCCATGAGTCCTCTAGACTAATTCTCTAACTTGATTTCTCAAAAAAGATTCATATCTACTTGAATATAAACAAAAGATAACATATCAACGTTTTTGAATGATCACTAATCACCAACATATTTGCAGCACTTACCAACATGTATCAAAAAATAAATTGAATCTTTTGCTCTAGGTGCACAAATTGATTATTGTATTGAGTATAAATTCATCAATCCATAGAATTAAGGAGTGCTCTTAACTTGTTCTTAATCTATCAATTACCTTAAATGAGTTTCAATAAAGATATTGTCCTTTGAAGAGGATGATTTTGCAGGCAATCTAGATGGTTGGCAAGTGGGGTTTGATGGATTCTATCTAATGGAGTTGAAGAAACATGAAGATTAATGATTCTGAATGAGAAATTGGCTTACAAGTGTTGGTAATATTAGTTAAAAATTTTGATAACTTGCTTCAATTGCTAGTAACATTTTAGATTTTATTAAATCTTTGAAATATTAAGATTCTTATGTGAATTTGGGTTAGCTAGCAATTTAAGAGGACTTGTACTATAGATATATCCTATCTAAATGGTAATGACATGACTTGCCTTTATGATATTTTATTTAGTTTTTATTTATATTAAAGGAAATATGAATTTTGTAAGAAATTAAGTTAGTAAACTACTTTAGAGTAGGACTCATGGTTTTATGAATTAATAAATTGAGTTTCAACATGACGTCCAATTTGTCTTTCAAGACCAATGTGAATTCAAAACTTTTTCTGATACACATTGTTAAGTGCTTCAAATATGTTGGTGATTTTTTTAAAAATTTTGATATCTTATTAATTTTTTTGTTTATAGTAAATGATATATGAATTTATGAAAAACTAAGTTAGATAACTAGTTCAGAGGATTTATGGACTCTATGAATTGATAAATTGAGCCTCAATATCACATCCACTTTGCACTAAAAGATTAAAGTGATTTGAATTTTTCTGATACAAGTTGGTAAGTGTTTCAGATATGTTAGTTTCCTTTTCAATTTGTAGGTGATTTTTTTAAAAACATTGGTATCTTATCAATTTTTGTTTATATTAAAGGAGACATGAAATTTTATGAAAAATTGAGTTAGAAAACTAGTTTATAGGACTCATGGATTCTATGGATTGATAAATTGAGTCTCAATACCACATTCAATTTGTGCTCCAACATTAAAGTGATTCGATTTATTTTTTCTAATACATGTTGGCAAAAGCTTCAAAGATGCTAGTGATTCTTTATCAATTTGTTGGTAAATTTTTAAAAATGTTAGTATCTTGTCAATTTTTGTTTATATTAATGCTATATAGTTTAATTTCCAATTTGGTAAATCTTTGCTGTTAAAGTCTATAGCTAAAACTTAACAGATATTTCAATCTTCAATTCCTCTCATAATAGCTTTAATAGCTAATTTACAACATTTCTCTTTGTAGACAAATTATCACCAAACATCATTCATAGCTCCTGCACAATTTACTTGATTTTCTTAATTTAACTCTATCAACAAGGCAATAGGATTCTAAGTACAAAAAAGATGAAAAATTAAACACAACAAGAGACTATTCACGTGGGCAAGACTTATAATACATAATTCTCTACACATCTATGAATTATATAATGAAATTACATTGAGGTAAGAAATTTGCACATTTTTATCCCCTTTAACCTCCCCACCATTCGCAATAACTGTAATTTGTCTAGCTTTTTCTTTAGGCCTTTTATAGTCCTCAAATGCAACTTCTCAAAAAGTCTTGAGTACAATAAGATCGGGGTCTTTTGATAATAATTTTTGTTGGAGTTTTGGCTTTTTAAATTGAGCATGCAGGAGGAACAAACTCTCAGAATCCTCAACTTGGCTAGGAAAGAAGTCATGATCAGAGTTTAAGCTTGATGAATATTGCTCTGTCAATTGAAATTGATATTATTCCAATTGATGAAGTTTAGTATCTTACAAAATAGGTTTAATTAATCTATAGGTCCTTGTAGTTTCACTCAATTTTTAATTAGATCCCTATAATTTAAAAGTTTGTAATTAAGTCGCTATATTGCATAAATTTTTTTAATTCGATCCCTATTTCTATAAAGCATTACAAAAATGTTAAATTAAACAGAATATAATCCTAACCATTCATTTCCAGTTAGAGCACTAATACACTTTAATGAATGATACACTCTAAAGGCATCTCCATTAATTTTCATACCCCGACCTATACCCCACTCGTCCTCCTTACACTACCACATTTGTTCATCCTCCATCTTCATCATTATCCATCATCACCATCATACATTACCACCACCACCCAAAATATCTTAGTCTCAACATTATTTGAAAAAATAAAAAAGAAACGAACAAAATAAGCATATAGACAAAAGGGATTAGGGATTTCAAATGAATGAGAGCGATTGTGGAAAGAGGGAGGTAACACTGACCAACCTCACAAACGGTGTAACAACGGAGAAGCTTGGAGGCTATGGACTGCTTTGACTATAGAGGAAAGACTAACAATGGCGAATGAAATGCCGCCTCACCAATGACGCACTAGCTTTCTGAGCCGATGTTGGTGGTGATGTCGATGACTTCCATGGCTCAAATCCGGTGATGCCCTGGTTGTAATGTTTCCTTTACTCCACCATTGCTCACTCTCACTAGCTTTTATTTTTTTAGATTTTATGGCTTCAAATTTCAAACAAACAATATAGTGAAACCAAATGCAATGTTACTATTACTTTTTGAAAAGAAAAATTTAAATAAGAGAGCTTTATTACGATTTTTATGGTTACAGGGCATGGCTTCTAGTATTGATTTTTTTTTTTAGTTGGGTGGTGTTAATGGATGATGCTGAAACTGAATTGATATTGATGGGTGTATGAACATTAGGGGTGGTGCTCAGGGAAAGGTGGGGTGCATGTTTGCTGTGAAAATTGATGGAGGTACTTTTAGAGTATATCATTCATTAGAGTGTATTAGTGCTCCAACTAAAACTGAATGGCTAGGATTCTTATTTTTAATCAACATTATAATAAAAGAATATTCCATGAATATTATGTTTAATTTAATATTTTTGTAATGCCTTATAGAGAGGGACATAATTACAAATATTTATAAAATATAAGAAGCTAATTAAAAACTTTTAAATTGTATGGACCTAATTGAAAATTGAGTGAAAGTATAGGGACCTACAGATTAATTAAACCTATAAAATATGCAACAAATGAGTATTGAGAGTAACAAATTAATAACAATACAATAACAATACTCATTGATCATAACAGAAAGTAATAGTTTCTGATCTACTCTAACAACAACATTAGACTAGTCTTATTCCTACTATGATCAGCAACCATAGTTTATGTTTCCTTGAGTCTGTAAAGTTAAATAGTTTGTATTGGCAACAAGTTCAACATCACAATTTTATTCTTAAACAAAACAAGTATATGGATGAAAAGCCGTAATAAATTTTTGTGAATTGCAAACCCTAGTTGATGAAGCTAGCATATTGTCAAACAACAAAAACCACTAAACCTTGATGGTCATTTTTGTGCACCAATACCATGCTATAAAATTCAAACTTGCTTGCTTCTCAATTGCTAATTGCATTCTTCATCATCAAATTTATATACATTGTTTTTGAGAAATGATATTTCTCCAACTGACTAATGACTTTCTAATTAACTGATTTCGAATTCAAGCTATCAATTGACTCATTCTTTCTACTGCTGCTTAAGTTGCTATTATAGACACAATTTAAGACTTTAATTAACCATTTTCTGCCACAACTGAAGAATATATGAAAAGGAAATTTGTTTCCTTTTTGTGCATTGTACAAGATTCCCAAACTCCAAAATCCTAACCATAAATAGAACAAACATGAAAATTGTAACACCCTAATAATTAACCCAATACACCTAGGCAGTATCGATTAATTACTAGACTTTACTCTTTGCTTCAGTTTCTTAATCATGCTTTGAAAATACTTAGTGAAATTACGAGCCATTTTTTTTTAAAACATAATTGAAAACGTGAGCCGCGCATAACGTGAACGATAATCAATAAAGCAGAAACGAATAGACATATCATGAAGAAACACATCATATTGGCTCCATCATATGACATCCATAATTACATATCACATAGATATTTTGCCTACCAACAAAATAAGACTAGGTGTAGGCAATCTAACAAAACATAAATAATATATGGATGGAAGGACATCCATTAATGGCACCTAGTAATAACACTCCAGGGATAGGGATAGATATCTGAAATATACGAGTGAAACTAGGATCAAGTTCAGACCAGGTGAAAGCCTCAATGTGAATCACGAACACTTCCTTCTCTAAAGACGAGATGGAAAGAAAAATAGAGGGAGTGAGAAACTTATAAAAAGAATCTCAGGAGGGTACTCACCTCATGATGCATTGTGTCATCATCATCGTCCCCAGGAACCTTGGTTTATTATGAAATAGTGAGCATGCTAAGATTGATTTATTAAGTTAAAAAATATACTTTACCGAGGTTCGTCGTTTTAATCATGCGTCTTATAATGCATCATAAACTTAGCATGTCATGTTTATAATGAACTTTTCCTTTTATCAACACATCATATTCTTCATCATCATATCATAAATACTATGCATAAAAGAACATCATATTTCTCATCATCATATCATAAATACTATGCATAGAAGAACATCATATTTACATCATGCATTACTTAGTTCCTTAGGTGACTTAAAGTTACTTCCATCATCATTTTCCTAGGCCACCCTATACTCCACCCTTTTGGGAGTAATCTAGGTTATGAGCTCATACCTTGTTGTCACACATACTTATCCCTTTTGATAAGTAAAAATTCCTACTCTACCCTTTTGAGATAAAGGACTAGGGGGCAAGATCACCTTTTCACCACCTATAGTCTGATGGGTCCAAAGGATCATTTCCTCTTACATTTAAGTCACCATTAAATCTTTGCATGTTATATCATAATTCAATTCATAATCATCATGACATTTTCTCATTTATAGTCTTATGATGGAATAATATATACTAACTGAAATCATGCATTTGGGAGATTCCCAGGAAAGAGAGGTGGGTCACAATGGACACGCTTAAATACAAAGTCTTTCCTAGCCAGAACCTTTCCAAATTACACTTTTACAAGTATACACTTCCAGCAACAAAGGTAATTTTTTTTTAATAACAGAGATTATTTCTTTATTTCATGCATAAGCATTTTCATTGTTTGCAACAGCAACTATAACATGCAAGCTAGGGAATCATTCAATGGCATCAAATACTTAATAAGCATCAAATTACTTTATAGACTTATCACTTAAAACATCAAAGAGGCATCATCATAAATCCTTATCGAAAGTCTTAAACAACTAAAACTCTAGAATCGGGTAACCTCAATTGCCAAACTAATTAATTATGCATCTTACCATTATTACAATTAATTATAAGGCTTAGGAACATTATTAAACTCTATGGGGCAGCATAGGCAGTAAGTTATTCTTAAGGTTTTACGATGTGTTAGAAGTTACATTTTAACCATTTCTTGCTACAAGCTTTCTCTACGATGCTAACATTAATTACTAAACCAATTATGAATTATTCTCCCTTATCTAAACATAATAAAATCTGGTTCTTATAGTTGCTAATTCTGAGAGAATGCATAAATTTCATTATTTAGAGTTCTAAAAAAAATCTTTTTTTACTTTTCTAGTTACTAGTTTCATTTTTAGTGTTCTGATTAATCCTACACTAATTGATACCAAGTGTTTCGTGGCTAACTAATCTTAGACAAAATTATAACATACTAAAACAGATTTGGCATTGGATAAACTTAAAGGGTCAAAGACTAGGTAAATTCTAGATTTACCTTGTTCTAGGAAGCTAGTTTTGTCACTAACATGCATAGAATCATTCTCTTAACAATAAACCATAATTATCACAACTTCAAACATATTAAATCATCATCATTTATTAGTATTAATCTCATATCAGAAGCCGAATCATGAACCTCATATAATTGTATAAAATCACATTTTAAGTGAACATAAAATATTAGTTTCCCGTAGAATCCTTGCAAAGCTTTAAAACTCTTTTAGAAACTAATTCTTTTTGCTAAACTTGAAAGAATCTTCATAATTAAAATTCTCACTTAAGATAAAAGGAGCAAGTCTTGAGCTTAAGAGATTTATGTGATATCTTAGAATCATAAACATGCTATGCAACCTCATTTTAATCTTGTCATTATAAGGTGATAACTTGGAATTATAAACATGATATGCAAATCCATTTCTTTATCTTTAAGATTTAAGGTGATGACTTGAAAATTAAACATGATGCAAGAACTTGAAATATAAACATGATGCAAGAAACTGAAGGCGGTAGTCCGCACTGGAAGTGGAGGGAGAAAAGAATCTTAAGAAACTAAGCGGCGTATTAGCACAGAACAAGTGAGGGAGAAGAGAATTATTATTACATCTTTTAAGCTCAAATCTCAAGACTTCTTAAAGAATAAATTCTTTAACTCCAATAATCTTAATTCTTTGTTCTTATTTCTTTGCTTGTAATACTTGGGCAAGTCTTTGAGCTCTAGGATCTTTAGGTGATGACATAAAATAAACATGTCATGCGTTGATTCTTTTAGCCATTATAAAATAAAGTGAGAGCATAAAATAAATATGAGATGCAACTTCTTTATTATCTTTGAAGATTAAGTGACAACTTGAAATATAAACATGAAATGCAACTTGGAAATTTAAACATGAGTATGCAAGTTCATTTATTCATTCTTAAAATTTTAGTGATGACATAGAAAGTAAACATGATTATGCAAGGCATAAACTTAAACATGGATGCAAGTTCATTTGATTTCTTTACTAGAGCTCCTTCAAGACTTTATAGAAATACAAATTCAATATATATATCTTAACAAGACAAAGTGAGAAATACATCTTTCAAATTCTAAACTCAAGATCATAAAATCATCATAAAAATATCATTCTTTAAAGTTTTGCATCAAGTGGAACTTTCAAGCTTTAGAGGCCTAACTTGTGATGGATTCACAACCCACCTTCAAGGTCCTCATCATCAAGCCATCATCTTAGTCCCACCTAGGCCATATGGCCAAATGGTTAAAGAAAAGGGAAGAAAACCAAATGGAAAAACTAGAGAAAATCCATGAAATCATCATTTTGAACCAAGAACAACACTTAGCAAAACATAGAAATAAACTTAAAAACAACTCCCTACCTAATCTGATTTGAAGGAAAGGAAGAGAACTTGGTTTCTTGGAGTGAAATGAAAGAAAATATTCTTGAAAACTTGAAGAAAGAATTCAGCCAAGAGGAGGAGGAAATGAGAGCTTTTGGTGCTTTGGAAAAACTAGAAATGTGTGCAATTTTGAGCAAGCATCTAAGACTCCTTAAGCATGCCTATTTATAGAGGATTTAAGCTCATGTATGGACAAGAGGAGGAGGCATAATTTTCGGATTTTTCATGGGGAACAAAGGGAGGAAAATCATTTCTTGTTTAAGGCATGTTTTATGCCATGTTTTAGGGAATTTTTTGGCATTTTGTTTTAGTGCATTATCTTGCAATAATTCTAATGATTATGGCTGAATTATTTCGTGCATTACAGCCTCATGGAAGAGGGTTTTGTGTGTTCCATGTATTATTTAGGTGTAGGCAAGGTATTCATGCAATTTAGAGAATTTACGGTTAAGGGCTTAGGTGAATTAGTAAGCAATTTGAGTGTTTTAAAGCAATTTTAGGTTCTAATCAATTTAAATAAATAATTTTGACTCTAGATTAATAATTAGAATTTAATAAGCTTTAATTTGAGCCTAATATTGCTTAGGTTTCGTTAGACGAATCAAAAATCTCAAAATTTGTAAAACTGCACAAAGAGGGCAAAACGGTCATTTTACTTAAAAATTGCCCGAGACCACCCGAGCTTAACCAATGGTTAATCATGGCTTAAAAACACCTTTTAACACATTTTAGTGAGGTTCGGCTCTCGGCATGCAAATCGGGTTAAAACGCCGCATGGGCGTTTTGGTCATTTCGCGCGTCGAGCTCAAAATTAGGATTCTTCTCCTCTATTAACACACATAACACAAACAATCCCTTATTAACATCAAAACATCCCCTTGAGGACGGGTGGGGCCCACGATCCTCATTTTTAAGTAAAATAACCTCAGGGTCATTTTACACAAGAAAAAGGGGTTTGCAATACTTGCACGAATTGCTCCTAACTTCTCTTCTAACGTTATATTCCTTTATTAAGGATTGTTTGGTCTCAAATTTTATATAATATTTACCTACGGTAATTCGGTAATTCCTAATGACAGTAAAAATTACAATAAAAATTGGGCGTTACAAAAATCTCCACTCTCAAAAGCCCTAACCCCAAATCAACACAACAATATATTGCTTCCTTTCTATCATCCCTTTCCTCTTTTTTTTTACCTCAAGTCACACTTTATTCTTTTTGAATTTCAGTTCTCTAGAATTACAAAAATTGTACTTTCTTCCTTTGAGACTAAGAGATGTTCCAAGCTCCCAAGCCTTAATAGCTAGCTTCTTCCTTATTAGATTGCTTCATACTATCCTATAGCCCCAAATTTTGTGAGACAAACATATACAAACATACACAAAGAGAGAGAGGGGGGGAAAAGAGAGGATTACCTCAATGAAGCTCAACACTCTTACAACAAAGATTATTGATGGCGGAGATAGAAAAACAAAGGGGCACCTCACAAGGATCGGAGATAAGCGATGCTCAGTGGTGAAAAAGATTAGCCTAGGTTGAAGGAGAATGATTATGTGGAGAGAAGTAAGTGGGGATTTTGTGGGCAAAGACGTGAGTGAATTTCAACTGAAAGAGAGTTTGGGGTAAGGATGGAGAGGAAGGCTATAGTTTTAGAGGGTGAGAGTTTGCGTGTTTTTTTCCCCATCTTCAATTTTTTTTTAATTTTTAATGTCTCCTCTCCACTATAGACATTCAATATATGTGAGTATAATAACATTTCTTTCTGTTTGTACCATATGTGTCCTGTGGTGTGTCACTACGTGCGTTAGAATAATATTTCTCTTTTAATTAACTCGATTTTCTTTTATTTTAAAGATTTTATAAGACATAAAAATAATTCTAACTATCAGTCAATAAAATTAATGATTAATATTTTTATAAAATCATGTAATTATAGAATCTAAATTAACCACCAAATTTTACATTAATTTCTAATAGTAACAAGTTATAAGAATCTACAAGGTGTTGGTCGAAGTAGAACAAATTCAAAATTGTTTAAGTATAAGAACTTGAGTTCAATCCCAAAATTCATTTACAAGGAAAAAAAAAACTATTGAGAAGGATTCCCAATGCTTGATCATACTCCAAGAGATTAGTCTCTTGTCTATTGAGTGAGGGATACTCAAAGAAATGATAAAAGAAATAGCAACAACCAACAATTTGTAAGTACCAAAAAACATAAAAACAAATTATGCTAACTAGTGACTCAAGATGCATTGTCGTGCATGCGAGTCACCTTTTTTATTTGTGTTGGTTCGTGAAGATGAAGAGAAAAATATGGGATAACTTTTGAGTTACTTTTTTAATTTTTGGGAATTATTCTAATTAGTGCTAAATATTACATATGACAACTTTATCTTAATAAAATAAATATTTAAATACTACGTAACATGTTCAAATATCAAACAAAGAAAGAGTAAACGAAATGAGTATCAATTTCACACACTCAAACAAAGTATTTTTCAAAACTATGTAACATTTTCTTCAAATGTCATTCAAATTATACTTGATAGTACTCAGATTTAATTTGGAGGCAAAAAAAGATCAAATGTATGAAACATTCTTCATTTTACTACAACATGTGAAAATAAAATATGGTTAGTATTTTTATTGTAAAATAAGTTTAGCTAAAATTAATTAAAGTTCACATATCTAAAACTTTTCACTTTGTGAGGATTCTGGTCAACTCTTTACGTATTATAAATAATAAATGAATTAGAAATAATAAATGAAATACATAGACTTTACATGTTAACATAATAGATATCGCAAATAAACTATTCACCTAGAATACAAATATCCGTTTTACATGAACTCCCCTATTCAAATAATTTTAAGAGTTGGAAATATTGTGGTAGGATCACACTTATCCAATAGTGGATGAGATATTAGTCCACAATGTTCATATATTATGATTATAAATAACATAATTTGTTTCACATATTAGAACACTACCATTGTTATTCTTGTATTTGTTCAAAACTTATCATCCTATCATTACCAAAGAAAAACTTACCTCCTATTAGTCAACCAACTTTCAATACAATTTGGATTTGTACAATTCATATTTGGTTGTTTTGTTAATTTGCTTGTTGCTTCGAATCTACTAACCATTTATAATTTATTTCATACACCAGCAGCTGGACTACGTGTGGCATCCTACCAACGCTTTGAAACTGAGCGAAATCAAAATTGCAGCATCTTCTTGTACCAAGAAAAAATTCGGCAGCCTTCCTTCTAAATAGTGGAAGTACCATTAATGTGCGTGTGAAATAAATCTCAAGTCACATACATAACAACAAATATTTTATGAAAAACATAAACCCACATTGGTTAATTCATTCCATATCCATTTAACATAATGAAGTAATCTATATGAATTGGAAACCATTTCATATATCAATTTAAAATTCCAGTTTCATTTGATTTCATATCCCCTACTAGCAAGCTACCACGAACCTTCAGCTCCTGCTGTGGGATTCTTGAAAGCTGAGAACTCCCAATATGTTTTTAATGAGAATTGGGGGGGGGGGGGACACAGTACAACCTTCTTTAGTCTTTTTGGCAATCTGCAAATTCCATATAACAGATTCAGTAAATCCAATAAACCAATAAGAAATCCACTGAATTATATTAAAAGCTGTATATCTAATGATGTTTGAAGAGAAAAAGTAATCTAGTTGAGATCCAAGCATCATATGCTGGAAGCATTGTGCAGTAACATAATAACAAAGACATAAAACAGTAGCCACTTTATTATATGAGATGAGATATTCCTTTTGCCTTCTTTCCCCACCAGTACAGGGTTCTAAGGTAAAGCCTTCAATATGGTCAAAATTCTATGCTATGCTATGCTGAACTAAACTAGCCAATATAAATTATTGTACCCTTATGAAGAAAGGAAATCATACAATTTCCGTTTCTTTTTTCTCTTTTGGGAGGTCAGAATCATATGAATTTCATATAAGCTAATTAAGCTATCAGCCCTATACAAACCTTGAACCTTCAAACTCTTTAATATCATTTTAATGCAAAGTGAGGATTAGACCTAATGAGATTGAGGATCCAACACCACCTAAGGGTGGTCACTTAAAGAATTAGTTACTAGATGAGTTTGGGCCTACCATCCCTTATTTTGAGAATTTGAAAGTCACAATTGCAATCATAAGAATCCAAATTTCGTGTACTTAATACTTATAGCAATCGAAAGAGTATGAAAGAAGTATGTAAACAACAATAAATTGACTAAATAGATCATATTATGAAATTGGGTAATCTGGATGTGCAGAGTCTTAAGAGGTGCAATCAAGTGAAAATAACCAAAAAAAAAAAAAAACCAATGAATAAAGATACATGTTAATATTGCTCTCATTACCTTTGATCTTTGTGATGGTTTGAATTGTCTTCCTCACATAATTTGCAATTGAAGCCCTGAACTAAATGCAAGTCATATATATTCACAACACATAGGCCTTCAAATTGAATCCCCGAACCTACCATCGCTCATCTTTGCACCAAAATGACACAATCCTTGCCCAATGAGAGAAAAGTTACATTAAGTGGAGTGGAGAAAAAAGAAAAAAACTACGATGAAATTAAGGCATATATATATATAACTTGAAATTTTCCTCAATGCTATCGCCATGAGCAGAGACCAAAATGAAATGAGATTGTGTTTTGTGCTGCATTGGGACTTTGATTTTTGGATCAAAATTTTAGCAGGAAGCTTCCTTCTTTTTCTTCTTCTTGTTGATTGCCCAAAAAAAAAATTAACGTGGGCTTCTACCCATTTCTCTTGGGCTTTTTAATGTCATGTTTACGTGCACCCTCGATTTGCTTTCTAGAAAACTATTATTATTATTATTATTATATATAAACAGAGCCAATTTTATGCTGGATCTTTCCATAAATAAAGCTTCTCTTGTAACTTTAATTTTTGAAAAAAGTGATAAAAGTATAAATAAAAGAAGGAAAAATCACAGTCCGTGACAAAATGCACAAAATGGAACTAAGCAATACGAATCAAACGCATAAGCATATATATACACACTTGAGTGTCGGAGACGATGAAAGGAGTGAAGATAACGCCGATTGTGCGCACGATTGAATCCTCGGTGCCATCTTCTTCATCCACGGCCTTGCATAAACGTCTTTGGTCTCGGATTTGGTAGCACTGTTAGGCTGAGGTTCGGGGTCAGGATTAGGCTTGGGATTTGGTTGACTTGATGGTGGTGCACTATATATCTTGCTGTCCTCCCCAGCGTCAGTCGATCTCCTACGTGCTGCCGTGACCAGACTTTTTTGCCGCCCACTTACACTACCAAATCCTACGTGGCCGCCATCGGCTCATCCTTCCTCACCATGCAAGCGATGCTCCCGCTGCCGTTTGTGCTCTTTCGGTGGCGGTGCGAAGTCCAGATCCAGATTTCGGGTTAGTTTCTTTTTTGCTTTGCTTTGGTTTCATGGCTCTGTTTTTCACGGTTTTTGATCCTGCCTCACCATGCAAGCACTCCCACTGCCGTCTGCGCTCTTTGGTGGCGATGCAGAGTCCAGATCTGTGTATTATGATCAGTGTCTGGTTCGGTTTCTTTTTTGCTTCGCTTTACCAGTCAGACAACCCAAAAAGAAACTTTACTAATCAGACAACCTAGAAAAGAAATGTGAATAAAAAAAAGAAGGAGAAGAAGAATAATTGATGGATAGGGAATAGGAAGAGAGTACCTGGCAGAGTTGATGGAGAATGGGGTCAAGAACCGAATCTGGTTCAAAGCTATGGAGGAGAAGTCGCTGGTCACGACCATGGTGGTGTTAATGGATGGCGGGGATTTGACGATCATCACAAAGGGAATAGAAAAGCAGTGAAGAGAGAAACAAAGAAGAGATGAAAGATTGTGCGAAGAGAAGAGAGTGTCTATGGTAGGGGCCGGGGGTGAGGTGAGAGGATTTTGGAGGTCAGGTTAGGTTTTTTTGCATTTGGGTAGGGAAGTGCTTTTGTGGTGAGAATGAATAACTGTAGGTTTTAGTACGTGGGTGTATGGTTTTAAGAGCTTTTGTTAATTGACGCATGCATGGAATGAATGAAACAAATTGAAAATAGGAAGCGGACTTGAAACCAAATCCCATTCCGGCTAGGAGACACCAAAATGATAGTTTTTTTTAATCTATTTTATTCAATGGTATAGATTAAATCAAAATAATTATCTCCCTGTTACATTTCAACCGTCCAAAATAAATAAAAATAAAACACACATATTAAGTAAGCAATGAATGTATATTGATAATAGTGTAAAAATGTGTTAATTGACATGATTGCTCAAATTTAATATGATTATGTTCTTGAAGAAACAAAAGTAGATAAGGTTATAGGTTGAAGGCACAGCATGAAAGGCAGTTGAATCATACTTCTTACTTTGTTTTAGTTTCTGAAACTTTAAATAAAATCTATCAAGCTATTCACATGAAAGCAGTGAAAATTATTGTTAGTTGGCTTCAAAAAGTAACTTTCTACATCAAAAGAAAATACAGGAGCTTAGAAACTGTTTTATAAAACTTTTCCAAAGAAACACACAACAAAGACAGATACAAAAACTGAATAATAATGAGATAAAGAGAGAAGGAGAGTCAGATAATGCTTTTATACTGGTTTGGTCAAACATTACCTACATTCAGTTCTCAAGAACTTGTTGAGTTCAACTAAAAACCCTTGCTCACCTAGAAAAGGGAGATAGTCTATATATAGTTTTCTCAAGCTGTTTCTAGTGAGCTAGTAATCATAGACCATTTATAAGGGGCATTTATGCCACTTATCTTGCTTCTAAACCTTGGCTTTTTGCTTAAATTTAACTGAGTTATTGAAATAAATAATTGGGATTTTGATTAGGTCCTCATTGTGTTTTTTTAATAGAATTATTGACTGTTGCACATATTTTGGAATAATGTATAATTAGTAATTACGCCTGTTACATTTAACCTGTCTCTTGGGTATGGTTTTATACATAGGAGCTTTGGATTGAGTGCAAAATATCAAGAACAAGGTCAAACTATAAGGGGCATTTATGGCACATATCTTGCTATCAAACCTTAGCATTTTGCATGAGTTTTACTGAGCTATTGATGTCAATACCTAGGATTTTCATTGGGTTTTCATTGGATGATTTTGATATAATCATTGACTCCTGCACTAATTTTGGAATAAATTGTAATTATATTCTATTGTATTTAACTTGTCTCTTTGAGTATAATTTTGTTCATAGGAGCTTTGGATCAAGTGCAAATGTCAAGAATAAGGCTAGGAACTCTTGGGAAGGAGCTTGGAGTTGAAAAGAAGCAAAAAGCATGGAAACTAATCCTCAGGTGATGGCTACAAATTTCATTAAGCTAGCGCTGCAAAAGTCACATCAGGAATTCTTGGGCCCACTTTGGGCCATTTTAGAAAGGCGGTATTAAGGGATTAACACAGACTTTCAACCTAGTTTTTGCTTTAGTTTTGGTTGCGTATTCTAGGCTACTAGGTTTGTCTCTCTAATTCTCTCTCTACATCTCTCTATATCTTTCTTCTCTACTATTTTCTCTCTATGGATTTCAATAGGGAAATTGAATTGTTCTTGGGGATTATGGCAAGGATTCTTGCTATTATTTTTAGGCACCATTTTATTTTCATTATTGTAATTCTACAAGGATGGAGGAGTAGATTTTCTTACTAGTATAAGGGTTTCAATATTATTAGGATGATATTTGAGACACTTTGTTTATATTGAATTCATTAGTTTTCTCAATGTTCTATAGTTTCTATTCTTATCATTGTGGTTGCTACTTTACAATTTTTATTGGAACAACTAATAATAATCGTCGTTAAAGGAAACCCTTTGAGCATAAATTAATTGATCAGTTGGTTTATGTTTGATGGAGAATATTAGAATTAATTACGATTGGCGGTTAGGCTATAGAATTGGTACCTTCAATCATTGTAATTTCTAAATAAATTGAGATCTCGTTTATTGGTTATTTGCATTATTCAAATTCTAGAGATCAATTGATCATTAATAGAATTGCTAGTAATTAATTACTAATAGACACTAATGGATTCAATATTTGGTCAACGATAATTAATTTCAATCCTAGGAATACAATGCACTAGCGTCATTTATTAATTGTTTGATTTCAATTAATTTCAATTGCTTTAATTTAATCCTTAAAAACTCCTAAATTTCCTATCTAAGTGATAAAGGCTCCTTGAGAGTCGCAGAAGTTGTCGCCTACCTCTTCAAATTAGACATTATTTTATATGCTAAGTTGCACAAAAAGTGTAGTAAAGGGACAACCTAGGTCGTCTTCAAGGAGGCTTTATCACTTAGTTGAAAAAATGGGGGTTTTGAGATTAAGATTGAAGCAATTCAAATTAAATGGTAATAGCAATAATAAAAAGGTATTAGTACAAAGTATTCCTAAGATTGGACCTACTTATCATAGACCAAATATTGAATCCATTAGTGGCTATTAGTAATTAATTACTGGCAATTTTACTAGTGATTAATCGATCCCTAGAATTTGACAAATGCAAAAAACTAATAAACGATATCCAATTTATTTAGAAATCACATTGATTTAATGAACCAATTGCTATAGCCTAACCACCAATCGGAAGGTTAATTCTAATGTTCTCCCTCAAACATAATAACGATCTATTAATTAATGCCAAAGTTTTCCCTAAACAATGATCGCCAATTTAGTTATCCCAATAAAAATTGTAGCAATCACAACAATAATTATAAGATTAGAAACTGTAGAACATTGAGAAAACTAATGTATTCAATATCAAAGGGGTCTCAAATATCATCCCAATTCATGGAAACTTTTACACTAGTAAGAAAATCTACTCCTCCATCCTTAGAGGATTACAACGTGAAAATAAATGGAACTTGAAATATTAGCAACAATCTTTGCCATAAGCTCTAAGACAAAACACCTTTACTAATGGAATCCCTTTAGAGACATAAGAATAGAGAAGAAGAAGATGTAAATAGATGTAGAGGGAGATGTGGAAAAAATCCTGAACCTCAGATTAAAACTAAGTCAAAAACTAAGGTGAACATTTGTGTCAACGTCATATATAATGCTTTCTAGATAGCCCAAAGTGGTGGTTAAAAATAGATAAGTTATCTGCAATCCTACTATCGCACTAGCATTGCGCTTGTAACACCCTAATAATTAACCCAATACACCTAGGTGATCGATTAACTAGACTTTACTCTTTGCTTCAGTTCCTTAATCATGCTTTGAAAATACTTAGTGAAATTACGAGCCATTTTTTTTTTAAACATAATTGAAAACGTGAGCCGCGCTTACGTGAAAGATTTAGCAAAATTTAAAAGACACATAGGAATTTACAAACATCACATCATAATATATTGGCTCCATCATACAGCATCCATAATTACATATCATATAGATATTTTGCCTACCAACGAATAAGACTAAGTGTAGGCAATCTAATAAAACATAAATAATATATGGATGGAAGGACATCCATTAATGGCACCTAGTAATAACACTCCAGGGATAGGGATAGATATCTGAAATATACGAGTGAAACTAGCAGGATTCAAGTTCAGCTACCCTGATAAGCCTCAATGTGATTCACGAACGCTTCCTTTCTTCTTGAAGACGAGATGGAAAGAAAAATAGAGGGAGTGAGAAACTTATAAAAAATCTCAGTAGGGTACTCACCTCATGATGCATTGTGTCATCATCATCGTCCCCAGGAACCTCGGGTTATTATGAAATAGTGAGCATGCTAAGATTGATTTATTAAGTTCGAAAATATACTTCCAAGGTTCGTCGATTTTAATCATGCGTCTTATAATGCATCATAAACTTAGCATGTCATGTTTATAATGAACTTTTCCTTTCATATATAATAACATAGTTATGCATAAAATCACATCATATTCCTCATCATCATTTCATAATACTATGCATAGCAGAATATCATATTTCTCATCATCATCTCATAAATACTATGCATAGCAGAACATCATATTCACATAATGCATTTACTTAGTTTCTTAGGTGACTTAAAGTTACTTTCATCATCATTTTCCTGGGCCACCCTATACTCCACCCTTTTGGGAGTAATCTAGGTTATGAGCTCATACCTTGCTAGTCGTCACTAGCACATACTTATCCCTTTTGATAAGTAAAAATTCCGTCTCTACCCTTTTGAGAGAACAGACTAGGGGCAAGAATCACCTTTTCACCGCCTATAGTTTGATGGGTCCAAAGGATCATTTTCTCATATATTTTGAGTCACCTTTAAGTCTTTGCATGTTATATCATAATACAATTCTTCATTCATAATCATCATAACATTTTCTCATTTATAGTCTTATGCCGAAATAATATATACCAACTGTAATCATGCATCTAGGAGATTCCAGGAAAGAGAGGTGGGTCACAATGGACACGCTTAAATACCAAATCTTTCCTTAGCCAAATCTTTCCAAATTGCACTCTTAAGTAATACACTTTCTTCCAAGTAAGAATATGTCTTTATTTCATGCATAAGTTTTCATTGTTTGCAACAACAACTATAACATACAAACCAGGGAATCAATCAATGACACCAAATTCTTAATAAGCATCAAATCACATTTTAAGTACACATAAATTACTAGCTTCCCATAAAATTCTTACAAAGTTTTAAAACTCTTTTAGAACTAATTCCTTTTGTTAAACTTGAAAGAAGTCATAGGACTTTAGGCCTAAATTAACCATGGGACCGATTTATAACTTGAAAGAATGTTCATAATTAAATCTTTCACTTAAGATAAAAGGAGCAAGTCTTGAGCTTTAGAGATTTAGGTGACATCTTTGAATTATTACCATGCTATGCAACCTTATTTTAATCTTATCTTTATAAGGTGATAGCTTGGAATTATAAACATGATATGCAATTCCATTTCTTTATCTTTAAGATTTAAGGTGATAACTTGAAAATTAAACATGATGCAAGAACTTGTAATATAAACATGATGCAAGAAACTGGAGGCGTAATCGCACAGGACCAAGTAGAGGGAGAAGAGAATCTTAAGCAACCGAGCGGCGGTAGTCCGCATAGGATGAGGAGATGAGAATTACATTTTTTAAGCTCCAATTCTCAAGACTTCTTAAAGAATAAATTCTTTAACTCCAATTATCTCATTTCTTCGCTTATGATTCATAAGCAAGTCTTTGAGCTCTAGGATTTTTAGGTGATGACATAAAATAAACATGCCATGCATTGACTCTTTTAGCCATTATAAAATAAAGTGAGAGCATAAAATAAACATGAGATGCAACTTCTTTATTATCTTTAGAGATTAAGTGACAACTTGAAATTTAAACATGAAATGCAAGCTTGAAATTTAAACATGAGATATGCAAGTTCATTTATTTATTCTTGAGAATTTAGTTATGACATAAAATAAATATGGTTATGCAAGGCATAAACTTAAACATGGATGCAAGTTCACTTGATCTCTTTACTAGAGCTCCTTCAAGACTTTAAGAGAATTATGTTTTCAACCCAATATATGTATCTTAGCAAGACAAAGTAAAAATACATATTTCATATTCAAACCTCAAGATAAAAACATTATTCTTTAAAGTTTTGCATTAAATGGAATGTTCAAGCTTTAGAGGCCTAACTTGTGATGGATTTACAACCCATATTCAAGGTCCTCATCATCAAGCCATCATTTCATTCCTTCCTAGGCCATTTGGCCAAAACCATGAAAGGAAAATAAGGAAAGAAAAACTGAAATTTTAGAAGCTTTGGAAACTAGTGAAACCTTCAAGTTTTAGAGATCTAACTTGTGAAAGCTTTGCAACCAACACTCAAGAATCTCATCATCAAACCATGGTCTCATCATAAGCTAGGCCATATGGCCAAAATACTTTAAAAGAAAGGAAGAAGAAACTGAAAATGAAAACTTAAAAGAAAGCTCATGAAAACATCATTTTTGAGCTAGAAACATAACTTGTCTTAGCATAAAATGAACTTAGAAACACCTCCCTACCTAATTTGATTTGAAAGAAAGGAAGAGAACTTGGTTTCCTTGAGTGAAATGAAGCAAAATATCCTTGAAAAGCTGAAGGGAGAATTCAGCCAAGAGAAAGAAAGAAAGAAAGCTTTTGGTGCTCCTAAAACTAGAATTTGTGTAAGTTATGAACTAAGCATCTAAACTATCTTCAAGCATGCCTATTTATAGAGATTTTGCAGCTCATAAATGGACAAAGGAAGGAAGAAATCTGACCAAAAATTAGAGAAAAAAAATAAGGAAGAAAAATCATTTTGTTTGGTGGCTTAAAACATGGAATCATGTTTCCATGTTTTCATGATTCTTTGTTTTCATTCTTTGGATTTTTGTGTAATAATTTTCTGACTTATTACTCAATAATTTCGTGCATTACAGCCTTGTGGAAGAGGATTTTGTGTGTTCCATGTATTTTTTAGGTGTAGGCAAGGTATTCATGCAATTTAGAGAATTTACGGTTAAGGGTTTAAGTGAATTACTAAGCAATTTGGGTGTTTTAAGCAATTTTAGGTTCTAATCAATCTAAATAAATAATTTTGACTCTAGATTAGTAATTAGAATTTAATAAGCTTTAATTTGAGCCTAATATTGCTTAGGTTTCGTTAGACAAAAATCTCAAAATTTGTAAAACTGCACAAAGACAGGGGCAAAACGGTCATTTTACTTAAAAATTGCCCGAGACCACCCGAGCTTAACCAATGGTTAATCATGGCTTAAAAACACCTTTTAAACATTTTAGTGAGGTTCGGGCTAAGTCGGCAGCAAATTGAGTTAAAACGGGTAAGGGCGTTTTGGTCATTTCGCGTCGAAGTCAAAATTAGGATTCTTCTCCTCTATTAACACACATAACACAAACAATCCCTTATTAACATCAAAACATCCCCTTGAGGATGGGTGGGGCCCACGATCCTCATTTTCAGTAAAATAACCTCAGGGGCATTTTGGTCATTTTACACGTAAGAGAAAATTGGGTTTGCAATACTTGCACGAATTGCTCCTAACTTCTCTTCTAACGTTATATTCCTTTATTAAGGATTGTTTGGTCTCAAATTTTATATAATATTTACCTACGATAATCGGTAATTCAATGATAGTAAAAATTACAGTAAAAATTGGGGCGTTACGCTCTCCGCAGAGCGTATGGAATTCCTGATTGGCACCTTAGGAAGCAGGGCTCTAGCACTAAATGAGCACTTGGTGCTCACACGAAAGTGAACACTTCCTTAGTTTTGATCCTTTCTAGCTTCCAAGCTCTTCCCCAAAGGTTCCCAACCTTATTATTGACGCTTTGCACTTGATCCAAAGCTCCTACTGTCACAAAAAAACCACATCAAAGAAACAAGTTAACAAAAGGTATAGTTATAAATTATTACCAAAATCAATGCAATAGTAAATGATTTTATGAAAATCACACGATGAAGACTAAATCAAAATCCTAAGTATTGGCATGAATAGACTACGATGAAACTTTATTTTAAAAAGCTAAGGTTTAAAGAGCAAGATAAGTAACATCATGCCACTTGTAAATTTCACACTTAAGCTTCACATATATACCTAATATAAGAAAATCAAATCAGACCAAGGCATGGGACAGAAGCGCTATACAAGGACTACACTAGACTCCTAACTCTAAAAATGCATGATATATGAATTAAATGGCAATACACTAACCAATGAACCTAGAGACACAAGTAAGCTTTCACACCAATAATAAAAAAAATTTTAGGTTCCTGCAAGACATGAACAGACATAGCACACAAGGTAAATCAATATACATGATGCATGGACCAAGTACAAAAAGATCCTCCAAGATCAATGTTTGCTACTCATTCACTCAAGTGTTTAGGGTTATGATGCACACTCAATCACCTTATGACACCCAAAAATTACTAAAAATTAATTTGAACTTTATTAGTGTGATTTTAAAAAATCTGACAATTTTAGCAATGATGAGGACAATCTAATGGATTTGTAAAAAAAAATATGAATAGTAACCTTAGGCTTATAAGGCATAAGCCAAAACCCTAAAGTAAGAATTAAGGAGATGCCTGGGGTGAGAAAAGAGGTTACAGTTGAATAGTTAGAAATGAAGATTTTATATCTAGAATCCAATTTCAGACAATGTTTGATACAGGGTATGGTGTTTCACCCATTCGGGTAAAATTTCGATATGCGATTTTTACAGGAAAGATGGTTAATCTCTAAAGTGGATAATGTTTATCCATTAGAACCAAGTGGATGACTAAGATTCAATCTTGATTAACAAGATCAAATCCTAGCCATCCATCTTATTTTTTATAAAGAAATTATGCTTTATATTAATATATTCTTAAAGCCTACACTAGGATAAATTAAATGCTACCAAACCTTATCACTCCATGACTTCCATTCTTAAAGCCAGTTTCCCCATTTTTTAGGCCTCCATGTTTTTTTCACAAACCCAAAAGAACTTTGCTTCCATGGCCTTATAACCTAAAGCTTAAGTCACTAAAATTACAAGCTTTTTCACAAAACTTCATCACTCCTCATAATCATCAAAACTAACCGATTGGAATTTTGATTCATCACTAAACTCCACCTTGAGATATCATATACCTCTGTTATAAAAGGATTAAGGGCTGTTTGAGGACGTCTTGAAGGAAGAAAACACTTAGAAGAACCAAGAGAAGTGCAAAGATCTTCTAGTAACTTGTAGGGTTTTTTCTCTTTTCTTTCCAATTTTGTTTTGAATTTTTATGATTGATTTGGTTGGAATTTTCTAGATGTATTGGATGATGATAGATAGATATTGATGTATTTAATTTGGTGGAGTGATTGGATGATGTTAAAAATCCTTTTCTCAAAATATACTTTGAACCTTGTTGCTGGAAAATCTTTTTAAGCAAGCAGGAAATTTGTTTGAATTTTCCGACTATTTAGAGATCTTGGATTAAGCTAAAAATTTTATGGGATGTATCTAACATGTTAAGGTGTCTCCAATAAAAATTTGGAGCCATTCTAGGCACTTTTGCTATGTTAAAAACATCAAGAACTGAATTGGTTATGTTGCTACCTGAATAGTCTAATTCTGGGACACTAAAATTGTCTAATTTTATTAGCATACCAAATGATCGATTCTTGAGCTGAAATTTTTATAGGGTATTGAGGATTTGAAGTCCAACTGAATTTTTGTATGACTTTATATGATCATTTGATAGGGAAATAAAATAAGGACTTATGGCTGTTTGAAACTGAGTAGTTTGACCTCCAAATTTGTCTAATTTTGTTAATATAGCTAGAGACCTTATTATGCTTTGAAATTTTTACAGGACCTCATTAACACACTGAGTTACCTCTAAAAAATAGTTTGCTTTGTTTTGATCATGTTTAGTAATTTAACCATAATTTTCTTGATAAAAATTCCTGGACAACATGCTAAATTGTTGAATGTATGATGAAATCATTATGATTTATCATTTATGCTATATGGATTTAATGATGATGCTACACATATGTAAATGTGAGTGCTCATGATAAATGCTCCTAAGATTAGAATGAGTGATATATATATATGTTTGAAGTATTGAGAAACTCAGAAATTGATGTTAATGCATGTATAATTGTGATGCACTATATGTGAGCTTGAGATGATGTATGTGGTGAGTGAAGAATGAAACGACGAAGAAATGCCTTATAGTATGTTAAGGGCACGGAAAGATCCTTTATTAGGTAGAGGGCACGGAAAGATAGGGATAATGTATATGAGATATTTCGATGTACAAGGGCGTGTACAATTGAGATGAAGTATATGATGTTGAATAGTATGACATGTGTATATAAGTGATTAAATAATAAAGGAGACCCTCTCGGAAGAATGGTTTGAACTTTTAAATACATTGCATGCTCACATTTTTCTAATAAATAAAGAAGTGGCTAGGATGATGATGATGACATGGTCTTTAGTATATGTTTTGGGGATGCCCTACTAAGGATTATAGAATTTTCACCCTTATGTGTTTTGTTCTCGTGTCTCTCATTGATCCAGCTGAACAATAAGGTAGCTGTAGGAAGGATTAAACTGGAGTTGTAGTAGTTTAGTAATGGAGACTTGTATATGTTGTACTTATTTATATGCATAGGTCTGAAATATAAGAGTCAGATGTGTATTAAAGCTTATAGAAGAGCTTCCTTGTGTACTTGCCGTTGTATTAAATGAATACTTTGCTTCTTTGCCATATATTTTGATAGAACCACAAATTAGTTACCTAATTATTTTACCGATTCTACTATAGATAATTAAGAAAGGTCTACTACTTTATAAGTAAAACTCCTAAGTATAATATCATGACTTAAGGATGATGTTGTACTTGGGAGGATGTTACATATATCTTACTAAAACTTGAGTGTAGGTTAGTTTGAGTGGCAAACCCAAACACAAACCTTTGTATCCTTTGAATCGGCAGTGATTGTGTGAGTAACTTGGAGAGGCTATAGAAACTACTTGTATGCGACAATAAGGTGTTCTTGCTTATCGTGGTTTGGCTTGGAGAGCGTTAAAGACTACTCAAGATTAGCTTGGAAAGGCTAGTACAAGACTATTCAGGTTTCAGTGAAGAAGCTGGTGAATAACTACTTAGTTTGTGACAGGAGGAGTGTACTTGTTGTTCAATGGTTCAGCGGAGAGGCTAGTGAATAACTACTTGGTTTTGTGATAGTAGATTGTACTTGTTGTTTACTTGTTCAGCTTGGAGAGGTTGGTGAATAACTACTTGGTATATGAAATAGGGGTTATCTACGGTCACTGGAGAGAGCTTGGGAAGGCTACCACAAAGACTATCCTTCTTTCTCTTGTTGAGAAAGGTTTAGTGAAACTCAACTATTATTGGGAACTGGATATAGGCAAGATTGGCCGAACCAATATAAAATCTCTGAGTACCTTTCTCCTTAACTCCTTTATATTACTACATTACTATTATTATTCTGGGTTTTTCTCTTATATGCATTGTCATCATAGTTACTATTATTCAGAAAGTAACTTTCTGAAATATCTAATGTTGTTTGTTATTTCAAGCTCAAAGCTTAATAGTAAATTGCTTAAGTTTTCATAAGTGAAAAGAAGAGAAAAGCGCATCACGATCCAACCACCTTCTCGTGTGCTTTTCTACCTACACTATCTTCTAAACCAAATTTCTAAAATGGAGAAGGAAAATGACTTGATATTCAGCACCGGCAAAAAGAGGTCTATTCCACATGTATGATGACTTAGAGATGAGGATCAATATGTCAGGAACTTTTCCTCGAAAAGTTGCTCCAAGAAAAAAGTTTAAGAAGGAGCTTATTAAGAAGTCTCCATTGTTAAGAAGTTCTCCTTCCAAGGGTGGGAGGGAATTCTTAGAGATAAATGACATAATCTTTCCTAGAATGGTAACTACTTTTTATCTCAACTAAGTAGCATACCTAACTCATCTATAAAGACCTTCATAAGAGATTTTGCATTGAAGATTGGTTCTGATAGGTCTCTAATGTGGTAAAAGCTCCTTTTGAAAGGATTATCTATATCTCTCCAGCGAACCTACTCTTTGGAATTAATAAAGGAGACATGTCTGTATCTTACTCGATTCTATTATTCACAAACCCCATGAAATGACAACCTCTATGCTAGTGCCAAGGCTAGGAAAGTATTCACCATAGTTCAATTCTTAATCTTGCCTAGATTGGGAGGCACCAATGTGCTATAGGCATGGATTGCATGCCGCCATACGTCTCAATGTTTAAGAAGGTGAACCTACCAAAACTTAACATGGATCACATGCTCAGTGCAATCTCCAAAGACAAAAGAAGAATTGTCGGAGTTCCATGGCTGCATTTGGAGGGGTAGGACACAAATACAGGAATAGAGAGAGAAATATAGGGACAATGGAGAGAGACATAAAAAACATTGTCCCTGGATCATGTTTGGTTAATGGGACAGTAGAGACGGTTGATCGGCGTTGATCGATGGCCAGTGGCGTTGACTGGTGTTGACCGCCGGGGTTGACCTGCATTGACCGTGGTCGGACCACCACCGGAGGTTGCTACCTAAGGGGTTAATTTCCGTCCTGTGTCCCTCCACTTGTCCCCATTTTGGAGGGACAGAAATATAAAAATTTTTGTCTCTGGCAGAAATTTTTCCCGTTGATTTCCGTCCCTGGACCCTATCCTGGCACCAAACATCATCCAGGGGACAAGCTTCCCGAATTGGTGTCCCGCCTCCTTTCCAAATGCAACCGCTGTGGAATGCTGCTAACCAGAATATTCTAACATATGAACCACCCTCTTCCTTAGAATAGTTTGAATATATGGAAGGAACTAAATATATAATGGCCTATTTAAAGTCTATTAGGAAAGGCTAGTGTAACATCCTCCCAAATACAACATCATCCTTAAGTCATGACATTCTACCTATGAGTTGTTACTTATAAATTTAGTGGACCTTGGTTAAGTAGCTATAGCGTATTGGAGCAAATCAAGCAGTAACTAATCCATAACTCATCACAATTATATAGAAAGGAAACATAGTATTTATAGGTTACATATCCAAATATATGAAAAAGCTCTTATGAGCTTTACTATACATCTATTTCACTTAAACATTTATAAAACATAAACTACTAGTGGTCTAACCATCGAGCTATTTCTGATTCATGTATTCCTAGCATGAGAAACTTCTTTATTTTCTTATACTATTCTAATGAGGGAACACCCAAACATAGGGGTGAGAATTTAAAATTCTCAATAGGGCATTCCAACTACACAATAATAAATGTCATTGTCATCGTCCAAGTACTTTGATTTATTAGGAAAAATGTGATCATGCACTATATAACAATAGTTCATTTTAAAGTTTAAAATCATCCTTCCAAATGTGGGTTTCTTTTGAGTCAAACACTTAATTCACATGTATCATAATGCTCAAGCACATAGTAAATCATCATATGCAAATAATTCAATATGACATGAGTATGCATATGATAAATGTAGTGATCTTTTCAAAGGGGATCTCATATTTCTCTTGTGACCATAGAACTCAATTCCATGCATTTCATTTTTCATTGACATAAGAAAGACTTAGTTCATACCAAATGGTATCTATAGTGGATAACACCACCCATGGGTAATAGACTACTTTAGGACTAACTCATTCCTATACGTGATCATCGAAATTCATTTTTTCCTCTTCCAAATCATAGATCTATTCCTAGCTGATAATTTACCAACTCATAATATCTCCATGGAAGTTCCCCTTTTGCCTTCCCTCATTCAATATAAGTTTTGTTTCTATTTTACCTATATGTCAAACATGCACAATTGAAGTTCATACATTCTCTTTTGTCACATATATGCATCATTTACTTTTCTTTCCAAATGCATGCATTAAAGCACATATAGGCATTCATTCACAAGTAATTTCAATCATGCCTCATAAACCAATCTTTACTTCCTCTAACATGCATTTATATATCATAAGTCACATGCTCAAATATTCATAACCAAGTATTCATATCATACTAGAATCAAATGCTATTATATCATCAATTTCAAGCATTGGAACAATTCCATCACTTTGGTAGATTTCACACCTATGTAGCAAAAATTAGTTTGCATATCAAACAACCAAATCCAAGGCTAAAAAAATTATCTATGACACTTCAATGTGTTTACAAGGTCTATAAAAATTTCACAGCAAAAATAGTTCTCTAGCTATGTTAACAAAATTCTACAAATTTAAGGTCAAAACCCCTTATTTACAACTAAAGGCAGGGTTTCTGATTTTATTACCATATCAGATGATCATCTAAAATCCTACAAAAATTCAACATGTCCTCAACACCCTATAAACTTTTCAAGTCAAAATTCGATCATTTGCTATAGTAACAAAATTAGACAAATTCAGAAGCTTTAGACTTGCCTGCCAAAACAACAACAACAATAGTCTAGGTTTTAGATTTTTCAAAAATAGTAAAAGTACTTAAAATCATCCCAAAAAAATATTGAAAACACCTCAACATGTTAGTTTCATGATATAAAAATTTCAGCTCAAAAAGATATCCACAAATACCTAAGAAAAATGGTGAATATCTTCTACCATGAAAAATTTGAAAATCCAGCAACCTAGTTTGGAACTTCTTTTGACAAAAATGAGTTTTCTAACATCATCCAAGCACTCCACCAATGTAAACACATCAATATCTATATATTAACAACTAATACAACCAAAAATATAAAATTAAATCAATAATTAAATTGTAAAAATAGATTTAAACAAAAAAAGGTTTAAAGCCTTACTTTTGAAGCTATAGGGCTTTTAGCTCCCAAGGATGCTTCAAAATTGGTTTTCCTCTTCTTCAAGACCTTCCAAATAGCACCTAACCCTTCCTTAAATAGTGGGGTTTGATATCGCAAGTTGGTAAATAATGATGGATTCAAATTCTAATTAGTTCGTTTTGTAAGTGGTGATGTAGTAATAAGTTTAGTAAATAAAGCTTGAGTGTTTAGCAATTTTAGGCTAGGTTTTGAAGTGATTGAAGTTTGCGTAAGGTTGTTGGAAAGAAAGAAAATGGAGGCTGCAACTTTGGGAGCTTGGCCAAGAATGATATGGGTGGAGTGAAAATGTTGGTGGCTTGATTTTATCTTAGTTTAGATTTAGATATTATCTAGTGTATAGTCTAATTTCTTTCTAAAAGGAAAATAAGATGGATGGCTTGGATTTAATCTTGTTAGTCAATATTAATCTTGGCCATTGGCTTTAAAGGATAAACATTATCCTATTTTAAAGATTAAACTATCTTTCGGTATTATAAATTGCATATTGAAATTTTCCTGAATGGGTAAATCACTGTACCCAGGAAATTAGATATTCAAGATTAACCTTGTTAGCTCCAGAACCCTTCATAAAGTTTTAAGGCAATATGTTTTGAATGATAACAAAACCAATTTAAAGAAAACACTTTGAAGAAAACTGAGATTACCTTGAGTTTCTTGACATAACATACAGGTATTTTTGTAATGCATAAGGACTTGAAGCGAATAATTTCACTTTCATGTGCAAACATGATTTATCTCATATAAAAAGATTGAACTTAATAGAAATGAATATTATATCATGCAAAGTATGCATACATGCCTTAGAATGAAAGAAAATCAAAACAAAGCCAAGAAACCAAGGCACGGGACTTCAAAAAGTAGCACTTGATATTAGAAAGTACATCCAAATGAAGATATCAAACTCTAGAACGACGTGTTACACAATCTTCCACCATCATGATCGAAAATCTTTCATCATTATAAAGGTTGGATTGAAGATCAGAAGACCAAGATTCATTAAGGAACTGAATATGACACGTAAGAAAGCTCACTTCACTGGGATGCTGAATGTTACTAGAAAATGAGGGAAATTTGAATTTTTGAAATTCAAATTTAAAGTAAAACCCAGTTTCAACTAATTAGTCATTTCTTCTAAGCTTGGTCAACAACCTCAGCTTCTAGAAGAAGAGTTCAGAAACTATGTTCAAAAAGTAAGAGTAGTTTTGAATTAACATCAAAAACCTTAATCTTGTAATGGCTTCTGATAGCTCTTAACAATAGACAGGCTACATTTCAGCTGTTTTTCCAAGACACAAATGGATGATCAACAGTGTCACTTGGAAATCTGATCAAAGGCAATGGTCACAAGGAAGACCATCTATAAATAGAGATGTTGTGCTCAGGAAAAGAGATTGAAGCTACACAAGAGTGGAAACTCTTGAAAATCTCTCACATCCTGTAAAGTTCATCACATCATGTAATCAGTTTCCTTACTTGAAAAATATTTTTTCTATGTTCTCAATAGATATATGTTCTTCCTAAGAAAATGATAGAAAGAAGTCATTCAAGTTATCTCAGGTTATTCATGTATATTTTAAGGAAACTTGAGTGTAGGTTAGTTTGAGAGGCAACCCAAACACAAACCTTTGTATCCTTGATCCAATAGTGATAGTGTAGATAGCGGAAAGGCTAATGTAAAACTACTTGCAATGCAAAGGAAGGTGTTCTTACTTGTCACGGTTCAGCTTGGAAAAGCTAGTGAAAGACTACTCGGTTTAGCTTATAGAGGCTAGCGAATAACTACTTGCAACGAAATAGTAGGGATGTTACTTATGAATGGGTTCAACTTGGAGAGGTTGATGAAAGCTACTCAGTTAAGCTTGGAGAGGCTGGTGAACAATAACATGTAACTAGCAGGATGTTACCTTGTCATGGGTTCAACTTGGAATGGCTAATGAAAGATTGCTTGCCAGTGGAGAGGCTAAAATAACTACTTTCAACGTGACAGGAGGGGTCTCTACTTGTCATGGGTTTAGCTTGGAGAGTGTAACATCCTCCCAAGTGTAACATCATCCTTAAGTCATGACATCAGACTTGAGTTGTTACTATAATTAGTGAATCTTTCTTAAATATCTATAACAAGTTTGATTAATTCATGTAATAACTAAAGTCGTAATTTTATTAAAATATATAACAAAGAAAACAAAAAATTTATTTAATACAAAGTTAAATAAAAAGGGAAGCTCTTCTATGAGCTTTAATACATATATTCTCTATTACATTTACATACATATAATCCAACTAAGTATAGTAAAATAAACCATCAACTATGAAACTATTGCAAGTTGAGTTCTTTCGTGTAGCAGCTTATGGTTCTTTGAATCAATTGAAATGACATGGAAACACAACACACGGGGTAAAATTATGAAATTCTCAGAGGCAATTCTCCAAACACACAATCGTAATGTTATTCATGGACTACATAATAGATTTATTTTTAACATTCCAAATCATACCTTCGAAGTGGGTTACTTTTAATAATCACCACTTAGTACTCTTATATCATAAAGCTCATAGTCTAGCAAATAATGTTAAAAAATGATTCAATATGATGTGAATATGCATATGCTATATGTAGTGAAATTATTAAAGTGCCCTTGACATAATCAAAGTGGTTCCATTTTTTCTTATGACTACAAAACTCAATTTAGTTCATTTTTCTCTTTTCATCGACATAGGAAAGCCTTAGTTTACCCAACGAGTATCTACCTGGATAATTCTTAATGTGAACATCCTTTAAGTACAACCCCATCTTTAAGTCATAACATCATATACTCGGGAGTTGTTACCTATTAATTAAGGACCTTCTTAAGTATCTATAGCAAGCTCAATTAATGTGTGTATAACTAAGTGCAATTCTATTAAAATATACAACAATGAAACACCTCATTTATTTAATACATAGTTGAGTACAAAAGGAAGCTCCTCTATAAGCTTTAGTACTTATCTCTCTCTAATATGGTTACATACATACCCATTCTACTAAATACAACATAATAAAAACATTAACTACTATACTATTGCCATTCAATTCTTTTGCGTGGATGTCATAATCCTAATTAACCTGGAGGCAACATGGAAACACAAATACATAGGGGTGAGAATTAAACAATTTCAGTAAGGCAACTTACAGTTACACAATCATAAAGTCATTTCATCACCCCAGCCACTTCGGTTTATTAGGAAAATGTGATCATGCAATAGACTAAAGATTCATTTTAAAGTTCCAAAATCATTCATCCGAAGTGGGTTTCTTTTCAGCATTTAATCACTTAAAGCATATAACTCATAATGCTCCAACAAATACTAAATCACACAAGGCAGACAATTCAAATAATAATATATGCATCATGATAGTGAAATTATTTGAAGGTGACATGTGTTCATGATGGGTCAGAAGCAAAATCAGTGCATTTTTCTTTTCATCAACATAGGAAAGACTTAGTCATACCAACAGGGTATTTGTTGTGGACAAATCCACAATAGATAGTTTATACCAATGGTATTTATAGTGGATCACACCACACAAGGGAAATACCGCTTATTAGGATTCTAAGCTCATTCCTATACGTGATCATCGAACTTCATTTTTTTCCATTTTTTAATCACACAAGACTTATTCTTAGCCAATTGTCTACGACTATAAATTTGGGGAGTTCCTCTTTTCCTTCTTCCTTCCTTATTCAACTAAGTCTTGTTTTTGTTTTATCCATATGTCAAACATGCATTAGTAAAGTTTGTACATTCTCTTTTCTTTTCCAAATGCATGCATAAAGCACATAAAGGCATTCATTCACAATATGCTTTCAAACATGCCTCATAAACCACTCTTCAATTCCTCTAGCATGCATTTATGTGTCACAAGTCACATGGCCAAACATTTAATATGAAGTATTCATGTCATACTAGAACCCAAAATGTCATTATTTCATCAATTCAAAGCATTGTTTATTTCCAGCATAATGGTAGATTTCACATGTTCATAGCACAATTTATTTGCACATCAAACAATCAATTTAGAGGCTATAAAAATTCTCAAAGACACTTCAATGTGTCCACAAAGTTCCATAAAAATTTCAGAGCAAAAAGAGTCTCTAACTATGTTAAGAAATTGGACAATTTCAATGCTCAAGAACCACTTAAATTAGCCTAAAAAATCTCATAATTTATAAACCTAGCAAATGATTGAATAAATTCAAAATAAAAATCTCAGTTGAACTTCAAGATGTTATAAACATTCTTAAAAATTTCAAAGGAAAAATAAATCATTTGCTATGTAAAAAATTATCAAAATTCACAGCTTCTATTCCAACATTTCAGGTAGCATATAGTTCACTTCAGTTTTGATTTTTTTCGAAGTAGAAGCCCAAACACAAGCTCAAGAAAATTTTGGAGCTAGCCTAGGATGTTAGCTCCAATGTATATTTTTTCTAGCTCATGAAAATACCTAAAAATATACCAGAAAATTCAAGTTCAATACTTTATGTAAAAACCAAATCCAGGACATAGACCAAAATTCTTTTGACAAAAATGATTTTTAACATCATCCAAACACTCCACCAAAATTAACACATCAATACCAGTATATTATCAACCAATTCAACCAAAAACATCAAATTAAATCAGTAGTTAAAATAGAAAAAAGGATTTGAAAGCAAAAGAGGTTTAAAAGCTTACTTTTGGTGGCTTTAAGGATCCTGAGCTTCAAAGAGGTTCCAGAGTGATCTTGCTCACTTCAAGGCCTTCAAACCCACATCAAACCCTCCCTTAGGCAATAGGACGGAGGTATCAAAGTGATAGATGGTGAGGAAATGAAATTCCAATTGGTTAGTTTGATAGATTATGAGGAATAGAACAAGTTTTGTGAAAGGATCTTGGTGTTTTAGTGACTTTGAGCTAGGGTTTTGGGGGTTTGAAGCAGGATTGAATATTTGAGAGAAGACAACAATGGATGGATGTCTTGGGGGCTTGATGCATGAAAATGATGATGGTGGGGTGATAAGGTTGGTGGCTTATATTTATCTTAGTGTAATTGTAGTCAAAGTATGCATTTTTTTTTCTTTTTAAAGAGAAATAATGAGATGGATGGCTAGGATTTAATCTTGCTTTACAAAATTAAATCTTAGCCTTACACTTAGCTTGAATGGATATACATTATCCATTTATAATGATTAAACAATCTTTCATGTTAAACTGACATGAAAATTTCATCGAATGGATGAGATATTGGTTCGAAGAAAATATACTAAATGAAAGGCCATGATAAAACTTACTTTTCAAGTTTCAATCCTTGCCATCCACTTGGCATAAAGTGGTTGGCAAAGGTTACTTGGCCACCAAGTAACCTATGTGGTATTAAAATCTCACATCAAAACTTTACCGAATGGGTAAAACATCGTCCCGGTAGTCAAACATTACCCAAAAATTAATTCTAGGTATGATTTCTCATTCCTTATTATTTCTAACCTTAACCCTCTCTTTCCTCAGTCCTGGGCATTTCCCATCTTAATCTCAGGGTTTCACCGTCGAGGTGCGTGGGGCTTGAAAGGTTATTATTCACCTTGCTTTAAATATTTTTTTTGACAAGTCCATTAGGCCACCCTCATCGTTGGTAAACTATCAGATTTTTGAAATTACAACTAACAAAGCTCAAATTAATTTTAAATAATTTTTAAGGTGTTACATTACCACCCACCTTAAAAGAATTTTGCCCTCAAAATTCATTTGAAAACAATTTCAAAAGACAATTGTATAAGTCAACAAGGAATTAACACACAAGCAAACAAAAGACAACAATTGAATCCTAAACGTTCTTGACCTCAGAATTAGATTATTAGGTGGTGAGGTTTGTTAGCTTGTAGTGCTCTTGTGCGGTGGCTTCTAGGAGTTTAATGCCTCTCCAGATTCCCAAATCTTGTGTCCTGGTTTTGCACAACGGTAGCATACATTTTGTCTCGCCAAGCATGGTCTACCCTCATGGTTCCTCCCATATTTAAGGCAATTTTTCCTCGTGGTTGACCATTGTTTGGTTTATCGTTGGACAGAATTAGGTTGAAACTCTTCTTTGGCAAGGGCATCCTCATATTCTTGATCTTCAGGTGCTAGTTTCTTCTTAGAATCGTCCCTAGCGGATTTGGCAATTGCTTTCTTCCTATTAGACCATCGAATCAAATCTAGAGAGAACTCTCACACTTTGAGTAAGAGAATGCCATTGGTATTGTGACTTGAGACGTCTGCGATTCTTCTTGTCAGGACATTCAAATATCTTATGTCTTGGTTTCTAGACTAAGCAAACAATTTGCGTCATCCAGGAAGGCATGTTCCCTGACATTTCCCACATTTAGGGCACTCTTGTCCTACCACCGGTCTTGACTCTTGCTTGAGTGCCATGAACTCTAGCTCTTTTTGCGTCATTTAATCTTTCCTTCATCCGGTTGGCCACTACACTTGTGCTCTCATATCGGCAGCCATCTTCCATAGGGTACTCATCATGTAGTCTGATTCAGCTTCCTCATTCTTAGTACATCCAAGTCTATCATTAGTTCCTTGAACACCAAACAAAGATATTGAGTTGATCAGACTCAACACTATGCTAAGTGTGATAGCAACCAACTACAGCACCACTAGACTATCATGCATATCTAAACCCTATATCCTATCATATAGATAAGAGTCAAGGCATGACTTATCTACACTTTGGAAGCAGTCTCCATTCCTCAAGGTCCTACAAGGATGAACTCTTATACCATAATGTAACATCCTCCCAAGTACAACCTCATCCTTAAGTCATGACATCATACTCAGAAGTTGTTACCTATTAATTAGCGGACCTTCCTTAAATATCTATAGCAAGTCGATTAGCGTGTGTACTAACTAAGTGCAATTCTATTAAAATATACAACAAAGAAACATGCCATTTATTTAATACATAGTTGAGTACAAAGGAAGCTCCTTTATGAGCTTTAGTACATATCTCTTCTCTAATATGGTTACATACATACCCATTCCACTAAATACAATATAATAAAAACATTAACTACTGACACTATTGCCATTCCAAGTTCTTTTGTATAGACCATCATAATTCTCTGAGCTTAACCTGAGGTGACACGCAAACACAAATACATAGGGGTGAGAATTAAACAATTCTAGGAAGGCAACTCCCCAGTTACACAATCATAATGTCAACCATCAACCCAGCCACTTTTTTTATTAGGAAAATGTGATCATGCAATATGTAACATCCTAATATTTAACCTAACATGCCTAGGACGTATTAAGATTAATTATTAGTTATTACCTCCTTTTAAATTCATTTGTAAAATTACTTAGTGGAAAATACAGGTAAATTTTTTTTTTGAAAACACGTAAACCAAAATGCAAGCCGTCGTATATAGCATGAGCGAATGTAAGCGCAAAGAATTAATCGTACAATTTAAAGGCAATAAAGAACACACCCTTCCATAGAAGCAACCATCATAATATTAGATATCATAATTGAACACATGTTCCTAAATACACCAACTGAAAATAAAGACTAAATAAAGTCATACCCATATAAAATGGGAGAGCTTGCGATACATAGAATAAGAAAATACATAAACAAAAAGTAAACATAAACAACAAGTAAGGGAACCCCAAAAGATCAAACCCTAGCTATAGCTACCCCTCCTCTAAACCTACTAGTGACGCCATCCTCTAGTGATGGGGAAGGTATCCCACGAATTGCTCGAGCTCCTTAATCGTGGCTAATGAAGTGGAGGTGTGGGCATGCGGAGCGGGAACAACATGGCCTCCTCGGTGCGGGCGCATCTCGAGCGTCACCGCCTCAAGCCTCGGCGGTGACAGGATCCTCGCTCCTACCCACGTCCATGGGCAGGGAGAGAACCTTCCAGTAAACGTAGGCAGGGGAGTCCTCAGAGTTGACCCCAACGCGTGGTATGAGCGAGACGCATTTGGGTAGTCTAAACTCTAAGGATGATGGACGGCATGACGTCTCTCATCGCGGGTCGAGTCCTTTCAAAGATTAGGTCGTCGCCATAGGGTGAAGTAGGAGTGAAGCGAAGCTGAAGACTGGAAGTGCAACGGGCGTCCCATGTATGCAAAAATGCGGCACAACGACCCTCAAAATATGACTGATGATTTTGGTCAAAGTGCACCTCCCGATCGGCGTGTCAATGAAGATCACGACAACGCCATCGAGATCTGAAGACGTAACGGAAGAGAAAAAAAAGGGGTGAGAATTTTAAAGAATCTCAGGAGGGAATCTTCCTATCCTAATGTCATCGTTTACGTCCCTAGGAACCTTGGTTTTATTATGAAAAGATTTAACATGCAAAGGTCTATTATGAGGTTTTACAAAAGTAATTATCCAAGGTCTGTGTCTTTTATGATGAATCTTAATGCATGTATGTAGCATAGCAAAACATGAATGCATGGCAATACTTTATACAAACAAACCAATAAAACATATCATCAGTAATTTATCATCAAATAAGTGGCATATAGTTTCTCATGAACAGCCTTTCTCTTTCTCAAACTTGTGACATAAGGTATCAAGCCTGTATCCGCCACCCTAAAAACTAGGCTATGAGCTCATACCTCAACTAGTCGTCACTAGTTCTTACTTATCCTCTTGATAAGAGTAACATAATCACAATCATAATAATCCCGACTCCCAGAGTACGGTAAGGGGCCTAAGGATCACCCATCATGGGACTTTCTCCTTCTTCGAAACGCATCAACGGTTAAGACCAGTGACTTTGTCCACTTTGCCAGGCTAATGTCGATGCCCTCACGGTTCACTTTCTCTCACCATAGCAGGAGAAGTACGTCTCGGTCTATGACACACATCAACTGGTTAAGACTAGTGACATTGTTCGCTTTGGTATGGTTCCACGACCATACCCTCCACGGGTTTACTTTCTCCTCACCACAGGAGGAGAAATGCGTCTACATGTCACCTTTAAAATCTCACTTTCAAAAACTTTCTTAAGTCTCTCAATTTGATGGAAATTCGAGCATAATGGCTTACAAACGAATTTCCTCAAATTTGAGTCATGCCACATAACTCACTTAACACATATTTTCTCATGCAATATCTTCAAACAAATCTTTTAAAGTCATATAAACATATTCCTCCACTTTATCATCATCTTATATCCTTATGCATCTCAATCACAGCATGCCACATTATCATAACAATCACGTCATAAATTCACATATTCTCATACACATAACATGAATACTATCACATGCTCTCAACATAACATAAATATATGTTCACTTGATAACTTACTTATGTTATGTCTCCTATCTTATAGTTTGGCCCTTATAGGTCTTAAAACTTGTGTTCTAGTTATCCTAATGCCCATTATAGATCTTTGATACACCTAGGGGATCACTACTTGTAATTTTTCTAATATTTATGCTCACTAACTCTTCCAAACAGCATTGTATAAATTAAGCAGGATAGTATAATTCGATTACGGGTTTTAGATTCTACGTCTTTGACCCTTTCTAAGTTCTGCCTTCGCCTAAGGCTCTATATTCAATTCCTAAACCAATTATGAGGGATTCCTACACATATCCACTAATTATAAACCATTTTCCTTAAGTTCAATTATGCTGGAAGAAATTATAATTCATGTGTTTAAGTGTTCTAGAATTCTCATTTTAAGTCCTTTCTAGTTACTTATTCTTTCCTAACTTCCCTAAATCAGTCCTTGCTTCACTCAAACATAATTTTACACATTTTAACTCCATAAAACAGAATTAATACAGTGGCCAAAGGAACAAGGCAGAACCGAAATGTATATCACACATAATCACATAAATTCATGTTTTAAGTGCATATAAGTTGCTAGTTTTCTCTTGGAATAATTTTAGGAACTCAAAACTCTTTTAGAAACTAATTTATCTCATTAAAATCATGTAAACATGAGTAAGGGCAGTAGCTAATTTATTTTGCCCATAAAAAGGATTTAAAACATAAAATCATGTTCATAATGCTTTCTAAGTTCACCTAAGCTTAGAAAAATTCCAAGACATAGGCTATTGGCACTTATGATTAGATGAACTCATATCAAGTCCATCATCATCATCACAAGGCTGAAATGGCACTCATGGAAGCTTCCATTTTCTAAAACTTTACTTGTGATACTTGGGCAAGTCTTTGAGCTCTAAAGTATTTAGGTGATGACATAAACATAAACATGCTATGCACTTTTTTATTCTTCATTATAAAATAAAGTGAGAGCATAAAATAAATATGAGATGCAACCTCATTATTATCTTTAAAGATTAAGTGATGACTTGAAATATAAACATGAAATGCAAGCTTGGAAATTTAAACATGATAATGCAAGTTCATTTATTTATTCTTGAGAACTTAGTGATGGCATCAAAAGTAAACATGAATGCAAACTTATTTTATCTTAACTAGAGTCTTGCAAGACTTTAGAGGAACATTAATAGCCTTAACCCAACATGTATCTTAACAACATAAAGTGAGCTTTAGAGTTCTTAGCACCAAGTCTTCAAAGAA
This sequence comes from Dalbergia oliveri, assembly GCA_030441495.1. Classification (NCBI taxonomy): domain Eukaryota; kingdom Viridiplantae; phylum Streptophyta; class Magnoliopsida; order Fabales; family Fabaceae; genus Dalbergia; species Dalbergia oliveri. The sequence goes on along the minus strand of JAMLFY010000003.1, from coordinate 30,424,679 downwards.
GTCTTTGGTTTGAACTTCATCATCAAGCTCAAGAAAATGGACTAAGAGATAAACATCAACACTTATCAAACAAACATAAAAGAACTACTCATATTCTTCATTTTATTGCTCATGGGCTTCAATCTAGAGTAAACTCTTAGAATGGCCGACCAACTTTAAGGTTGGCAAGGGTAAGCTTAGAGCTCTTTGAAAACATATGATTAATTTTCTTAACAAAACCTTTAGTGATCTACTTAACATTTTTATCAAACTTTGTTCAAATAAAGGAATGAAAATCGAAATCATAGAAGGGAAAAGGAAAGAGAACCAAAATCTTGAGCAAGGAAAAGAAAAGGAAACCAAATCATATATGGTCCAAGACCAAGTTTTTCAAGCTTTAGAGGTTTCTCACATGGCATCACAAGACCATTATCTTGAAACCTCATCATCAAGCCAAAGTTTTTCTCATCAAAGGCTCTAAAGCCGAAATGAAAAGAAGAAAAGGAAGAGCTTTGAAAACCAAGAGAAAACTAGAACTTTTCTTAAAGAAAGCAAACAAAACTTTGAAAATAAACCTCTACCAAATGAAGTCTTGAATGAGATGAAAGAAAGCTTGAACTTGGCAAAGTTTCTAAAGTGTAACCAAGTTCACTAAAGCTTGGTATTTATAGAAAATTGAAACAATGGGGCTGCAAAGGGGATGAGGAGGCCAACGTTATTCAAGGCCTTAGGGAAGGAAAATATCTTCAACAATTGGTCATTCAAAGGCATGGGTGGAGGTATGGCTAGGTATGGTCAAGGCATGGCTTGAGGCATGGTTCTTTGAGTGAAACAAAATCAACATGTGACACAATTTAGAGGGTATGTATTCGGCCAGGATTTTAGCCAAGGGGAGGAGAGATTTTGTTCATGTAATTGTGGTTTAATGATGTGTTTAGGTGTTTCTTTGATTAAGGTTTTGATTAGGAGTTTGTAAGAAAGTGTTTAGGTGAGGTAATGGTCAATTAAGGTTGTCAAGATTTAATTTAGGGGGTGATCTTGCTAGATTAATAAATTAAAAACCATTTTCTAGTCAAATGAGGTATGGACATAATTCCTTAATTTAAGGAATTGGAGAAAGAATTTACTATTCAAGATTCCATGACTAGGAATCTTGAATTAAAGAATGAGATTAGAGTTTAACTAAGCAATCTTAGGTTCTAATTAACCTTAATAAATTATTTTGACTCTAGATTAATTATTGAAATTAATTAATCTTCGATTAGAGCCTAATATTGCTTAGGTTTGGTTAATTACATCATTAGGCTCACTTACACGTCTAGGGCAAAATGGTAATTTTGTACTAAACTGCTTGGACCTCCTGCACTAAACATCATAAACCACTCATAAACATCATTCTGAACTTCCTGAAAAGTTTCTGGGCTCAAACGGCACCTTTACCCCGTAAAACGCTACAAGGGTATTTTGGTCATTTTGAGTCGAAAGTTTTGAAAACGAGATTTTCACCTCAGATATCAAACATTACAGTTATAATCCCCTTCAAACATTGAGTTGACCCATTTGAGGACTCCGGGTTGGCTATTCCTTTAATTAAAAATGACCTCAGGAGCATTTTGGTCATTTGAACTGAAAAAAAAATCGAGATGTTACACAATACAGACAAAGATTCATTTTAAAGTTATAAAATCATCCCTCTGAAAACGGGTTTCTTTTAATATTCAATCACTTAAAGTATATAACTCATAATGTTCCAACAAATACAAAATCATACAAGGCAGAAAATCAAAATAACATGAGTATGCCTACAATCATCGGTTAAATTATTTCAAGGTGACCTGGTTCACTTATGGCTGAGAAAGTCAAATAAGTGCATTTTCTCTTTTTAACATAGGAAAGACTTAGTCATTCCCAATGGGTATTTGTTGTGGACAACTCCACAATAGATAGTTTATACCAAATGGTATTTATAGTGGATCACACTACACAAGGAATAGACTGCTATCAGGACTGAGCTCATTCCTATACGTGATCATCAAACTTTATATTTTTCCATTTTCGAATCACACACAGATCATTCCTAGCCAATATGTTACGACTATAAGTTTGGGAAGTTCTTCCTTCCTCCCTTCATTCAACCTAAGTCTTGTTTCGTTTTGTCCATATGTCAAAACATGCACGAGTAAACTTTGTGCATTCTCTTTCTTTTCCAAATGCATGCATAAAGCACATAAAGGCATTCATTCACAATATGCTTTCAAACATGCCTCATAAAGCACTCTTCAATTCCTCTAGCATGCATTTATGTGTCACAAGTCACATGGTCAAACATTTAATATCAAGTATTCATGTCATACTAGAACCCAAAATGCCATTACTTCATCAATTCAAAGCATTGTTGCATTTCCAGGATAATGGCAGAATTTCACATGTTCATAACTATTTGCACACAAAAAATCAATTTAGAGGCTATAAAAATTCTCAAGGACACTTCAGTGTGTCCACAAGGTTCCATAAAAGTTTCAGAGCAAAAAAAGTTTTCTAACTATGTTAGAGAAAATAGACAATTTCAATGCTCAGGAACCCCTTAAACTTAGCTGAACCAAAATCTCATAATTTTTAACCCTTACAAATGATTGAATAAATTCAAAATAAAAATCACAGTTGAACTTCAAGATGTTTTAAACACTCTATAAAAATCTCTAAAGGAAAAATCAATCATTTGCTATGTAAAAAAATTATCAAAATTCGCAGCTTCTATTTCAACATTTCAACTAGATAGTTCACTCCTTCTACTTTTTTTTTTCAGGAAGTAGAAGCCCGAAACAAAGCTCAAGAAAATTTGTGGAACTAGCCTAGGATGTTAGCTCCAACATATATTTTTTCTAGCTCATGAAAATACCCACAAATATACTAGAAAATTCAGTTCTAGGAGCTACCTATGTAAAAATGGAAAATCTAGCAGATAGACCAAAATTCCTTTTGACAAAAATGATTTTTAACATCATCCAAACACTCCACCAAAATTAACACATCAATACCAGTATATTATCAACCAATTGAACGAAAAACATCAAATTAAATCAGTAGTTAAAATAGAAAAATGGATTTGAAAGCAAAAGACGTTTAAAAGCCCTACTTTTGGTGGCTTTAAGGATCTTGGCTTCAAAGAGGTTCCAAGAGTGATCTTGCTCACTTCAAGGCCTTCAAACCCACATCAAACCCTCCCTTAGGTAGTAGGATAGGAGGTATCAAAGTGATAGATGGTGAGGAAATGAAATTCCAATCGGTTAGTGTGATAGATTATGAGGAGTAGAAAGAGTTTTGTGAAGGATCTTGGTGTTTTAGTGACTTTGAGCTAGGGTTTTGGGGTTTTGAAACAAGATTGAAGCTTTGAGAGACAACAATGGATGGCTGTCTTGGAGGCTTGATGCACGAAAATGATGATGGTGGGGTGATAAGGTTGGTGCCTTATATTTATCCTGGTGTAATTTTAGTCAAAGTATGCATTTTTTTTCCTTTTTAAAGAGAATAATGAGATGGATGGCTAGGATTTAATCTTGCTTCATAAGATTAAATCTTAGCCTTACACTTGGCTTGAATGGATATACATTATCCATTTATAATGATTAAACAATCTTTCGTGTTAAACTCATATTTAAATTTCATCGAAGGATTAGATATTGGTTCTGAGTAAATATATAAATGAAAGGCCATGATTGAAACTTACTTTTCATGTTTCAATCCTTGCCATCGACTTGGCATAAGTGGTTGGCAAAGGTTACTTGGCCACCAAGTAACCTGACGGTATTAAAATTCACATTAAAACTTTACCAAACGATAAACACGACCCAAGTAGTCAAACATTACCTAAAATTAATTCTAGGTATAACTTCTTATTCCTTATTATTTCTAACCTTAACCCTTTCTTTCTTCAGTCTCACATTTCCCTCTTTAGGATTTAGGTTTCTGCTCCCCACGGCTGTGGCCTAAAGGACTATTCACCCAGGCTCGAAATTTTTTTTTTTTACAAGTCTGTTGGGCCACCCTCATCATTGCTAAACTGTGATATTTTTGAAATTACAACTAACAAAGCTCAAATTAATTTTTAAATAATTTTTAGGGTGTTACACAATGGATAGTTATTACCAAATGGTATTTGCTATGGAAACAACTACAAATGGGAATAGTACTGTATTGAGATCTAACTTATTCCTATACATGATCATCAAACTTTATTTTTTCTTTCTAATCTCACAGATCATTCCTAGCCGATCAGGATCGACTCATAATATCGCTAGGGAGGTTCCTCTTTTTGCCTTCCTCTTCACCCAACCTAAATCTTGTTTGTGTTTTGTCCATATGTCAAAACATGCACAATTGAAGTTCCTACTTGCTCTTTTGTCACATATATTCATTTATCACCTTTCATTTTGACCAATGTATGCTCCAATCACATATAAATATTCATTCACAAGTAATTCTCATTCATTCCTCCAAAATCACTCTTTAAAGCACAGACATGCATTTATACTCATCATAATTGAATCTAAAGTCATTACATTACCAATTCAAGGTTTGGGTTCATTTCCAGCAATTGGAAAATTTTACACCATTGTAGCACAAATTTATTTGCACATCAAATAATAAATTCAGAGGCTATTAAAATTATTTAAGATACTTCAATGTGTCCACAAGGTCCTAAAGATTTCAGAGCAAGAATCATCTCTAACTATGTTAACAAAATTATACAAATTGGAGGTTAATAAACCCCCTAAATTAATAAATAGTCATAGTTCCCAATTTTATTACCATACCAAATGAGCATATTAAATCATACAAAAATTCAGGGTTAGACTTCAATATGTTCTACACCCTGTAAAAATTTCAAGTGATAATTCAATCATTTACCATGGTAATAAAATTAGACAAACTCAAAGGTTCAAATTGGCTTTCTAAAACAATCACAAACAGCCTTAGTTTCTAATTTTTAGAAATTAGTAAAAGCCATTTTTAAGACCCAAGAAAAATCATGGAGTTGCCTTAGGATGTTAGCTTTAACATATAATGTTTCTAGCTCATAAAAACATCTAAAAATACATTAGAAAATTGTGAACCATAACCTCAATACAAATCCAAGAACTCAGCAACATGATTCCAAACTTGTTTTACCAAAATGGGTTTCTAACATCATTCCAAACATCCTACCAAAATTAATACATCAATATCTATATATTATCAACCAATACAACTAAAAATATTAAGCCAAATAAGTAAGCAAAGCATAAAAATAGATTTGAAGCAAAAGAGGTTCAAAAGCCCTATTTTGAAAACTTTAGAGCTTTATAACTCCAAAGGATGTTCCAAGTGATTTCTCTTCACTTCAAGCCCACTAAATCAACACCAAACCCTCCCTTAGGCAGTAGAGTATGTGATATAAAAGTGAGAAGTGGTGAGGATTTGAAATTTCAATCGGTTAAATTGGTAGGTATTGATGAGTAGAATAAGTTTTGTGAATGAAGTTTATGGTTTTTTGCAAGTCTAAGTAAGGATTTAGAGGTTTGAATCAAGTTATGTCATGTTATTTGTGAAGCAAGAATGGACGTGATGGTTCATATGGCTGGCTGAGAATGATGCTTCAAAAGATAAGGTTTTATAGCTTTTAATATATTATATTAGGTAGTAAGAATTATCTAATATGAAATCTAATTCCTTCCAAATAAAAATAAGGTGGATGGCTAGGATTTGATCTTATTATTCAAGATTGAATATTAGCCATCCACTTAGTTCAAATGGATAGACATTATCCAAGTATAAGATTAAATTATCTTTTGATGTTAAAAATCGCACACTACAATTTTACCGAAGGTACCGTATTTGGGTAATCAAACATTGCTTGAAATTAATTCTAGGTATAAAATCTTCATTTCTAACCATTTCTAATCTTAATCTTTTAATTTCTCACCTTTGGGCATCTCCAATCTAATTCTAGGGTTTCCATTGAGATCTGTTGTCTGCTTGAAAGTCACTATTAACTTTTTTTTTAAATCCGTCTATCATCATCATTGCTAAAACTGGATTTTTTAAATTACGATTAATAAATCTCAAATTAATTTTTAAATAATTTTTAGGGTATTATAGAGAGACTAATACAAGACTACTCAAGATTCAACTTGGAAAGGAAGGTAAATAACTACTTTAATTCAATAGGGTTGTCCACTTGTTCATCTGTTTAGCTTGTTAGCTAAGACAAGACTACTAGACAAGGTTCACTTGGCTAGTGAATAACTACTTTCAATTGTGACAGTAGGGTTGTCTACTTGTCACGAATTAGCTTGGAGAGGCTAATGAGTAATTACTTAGGTTGTGACCAAGGGTTGTTGAATCTGTCACTTAGCTTAGGAAGAACTAATGTAACATCGTTGCTCTCTCTAGTTTGAGAAAGATGTTTAGTGGAACCTCAATGTGTGTTGAGTATCATGTAAGAAATTTGGTCGAACCAATATAAAAACATTTGTGTCATATCTTCTTCTCCTTGATATCTTTTACTTTTTCTATTAAATCTGATTAAACTGCGGTTTATCTTTAGCAATTTTTGCATATTGTATGCTTTAGAGATCTACTTTCTAAAATAACTAATCTCATTTCCATTACTTCAAGCTTAATGCTTGATAGTATTTTGTTAAATGTTTAAATGCAAAAGAAGCAAAGAACATTATTTCATCCCCTTTCTCGTGCACTTTTATACCTATAAGTAGTATTAGAGCCAGGCCTTTGACTGGTCCAGCAATCCAAGAATTTAGAGAGGATAAAGATGAGGGACAAAAAAGCACATAATCCACGTTGTAGAAGATCACTTATCAACTAACCATCTTTGTCGATGAGGTTCTAAGACCTTCAAGGCATACTCAATGTCAAAAGGAGTCCAAGGAGCGGGTGGACAAGAATAACAAAAAAAAATTTAGCTGAAATCCTAAGCCAAGCTCCTGTCACATGTGCACTAAGCAAAGATAAATATGACATTTGTTGCTTGTGACTTTTGAAAGGAAATATAGGTTAAACCATACATGCTGCCTTAGATCTTAAACCATCTTAAAGTTTTTGGCCCTAAATTTATCATGTCAAAGCAAATAAGCTAAAGCAATGAAAGTTGTAAAAACCTCATAAGAAGAGGAAAGATTTATGAAGAATCTAAGATTGAAAATGGAGATGAGATCTTTATGTTTGTAAAAATGTCAAAAACCTGAGAGGGCTAAGCAAAGAAAGGAAGAGACATCAATCTCAGGAAAGACAAAAAGGACAAAGAATATCTTGAAAGAGCAACCTACAAACACAGTGAGAAGGAACATCTTGATTGAAGAGTTCCAAGGTCAAGGCATCATAGAAATGTCCTAAACTCAAGAAGAAGACGTGGTTGGCTACCCTGAGCATCTCTAAAGATGTAAAGAATGGGCCAGAAAGTCATCATAAGCTATAAGATGTTACAAATCTATACTTCATGGCATGAATGTGTAACACCCTAACTGTTAACCTCATATGCTTGAGTCGCATTCCGTTAGTTATTAGTGGTTACACCTTTGTTTTAGATCTTGACTATTTTTTCTTTAAAATACGAGTAATAAAATATGACTAAATTTTTCTTTTTAAACTTAAAGCTTAAAATGCGAGCCGCGCATGTGCATAGATACTGAACTATAATACGTAGGACATAGCAACCAAATACTCATCATCATAACAATCATAAATAAACCATAGGATGATCACAACACAAGTTATAGTATCATATCATAATCATAACATAATAATGATGTCTTATAAATATATCATAATCATAACATAATAGTAATGTCCTTATAAATATAAGAACACCTAGGGGTATCAATTACACCAAACAACTTAATAACGCAAAACAAAATGTTAACAGGCTAGACTAGTCTTCATGCTTCCGCTGCCCTTCCCTAATCAATGACTACATGGTTCCTACGCCCGCGCCTCAAGGAAGATCACGAACATCCTCATCAATCCCGTCGGAGACGACATGGGAGGGAAACAAAAAAGGTGAGAATACTTATACAAGAATTCAGGAGGGTCCCCAACTTTAACACAAGTGTCATCGTCGTTGCCCTGAGCCACTTCAGGTTTCATTATAAAGAGGTGTACATGCATAGGTTCAGTTTTATTTCTCAAATCCTATTATCCGAAGTGGGTTTCTTTTAGCATGAGTCTTGATGGATGAATGTACAGATATTTTATGGATGCATGGCAATGCTTTATAAATCTCACGTACTCCACATATATCACTTAATCATAAGCACCAATGGAACAACCATGAAACATATGCATGTGCATATTTTACTT
>JAMLFY010000003.1:30336083-30415845 GCA_030441495.1 Dalbergia oliveri | reverse complement strand
CTAAACTCATATTAGAAGCCGAATCATGAACCTCATATAATTGTATAAAATCACATTTTAAGTGAACATAAATATTAGTTTCCGTAGAATCCTTGCAAAGCTTTAAAACTCTTTTAGAAACTAATTCTTTTTGAAAGAATCTTCATAATTAAAATTCTCACTTAAGATAAAAGGAGCAAGTCTTGAGCTTAAGAGATTTATGTGATATCTTAGAATCATAAACATGCTATGCAACCTCATTTTAATCTTGTCATTATAAGGTGATAACTTGGAATTATAAACATGATATGCAAATCCATTTCTTTATCTTTAAGATTTAAGGTGATGACTTGAAAATTAAACATGATGCAAGAGCTTGAAATATAAACATGATGCAAGAAACTGGAGCGCGTAGTCCGCATAGGATGGAGGGAGAAGAGAATCTTAAGAAACCGGCCCGGTCCGCATTGACCGGTGAAGGGAGAAGAGAATTATTATTACATCTTTTTAAGCTCCAATCTCAAGACTTCTTAAAGAATCAATTCTTTAACTCCAATAATCTTATTTCTTTGCTTGTGATACTTGGGCAAGTCTTTGAGCTCTAGGATCTTTAGGTGATGACATAAAAATAAACATGTCATGCGTTGATTCTTTTAGCCATTATAAAATAAAGTGAGAGCATAAAATAAATATGAGATGCAACTTCTTTATTATCTTTGAGATTAAGTGACAACTTGAAATATAAACATGAAATGCAAGCTTGGAAATTTAAACATGAATATGCAAGTTCATTTATTCATTCTTGAGAATTTAGTGATGACATAGAAAGTAAACATGGTTATGCAAGGCATAAACTTAAACATGGATGCAAGTTCATTTTATTTCTTTACTAGAGCTCCTCCAAGACTTTAGAGAAATATAAATTCAACCCAATATATCTTAGCAAGACAAAGTGAAAAATACATCTTTCAAGTTCTAAACTCAAGATCATAAAAACATCATAAAAATATTATTCTTTAAAGTTTTGCATCAAGTGGAACTTTCAAGCTTTAGAGGCCTAACTTGTGATGGATTCACAACCCACCCTCAAGGTCCTCATCATCAAGCCATCATCTTAGTCCCACCTAGGCCATATGGCTGAATTGTTAAAGAAAAGGAAGAAGAAAACCAAATGGAAAAACTAGAGAAAATCCATGAAATCATCATTTTGAACCAAGAACAACACTTAGCAAAACATAGAAATAAACTTAAAAACAACTCCCTACCTAATTTGATTTGAAGGAAAGGAAGAGAACTTGGTTTCCTTGAGTGAAATGAAGAAAATATTCTTGAAAACTGAAGAAAGAATTCAGCCAAGAGAAGAAAGAAAGAAAGAAAGCTTTTGGTGCTCCTAAAACTAGAATTTGTGTAAGTTATGAACAAGCATCTAAACTATCTTCAAGCATGCCTATTTATAGAGATTTTGCAGCTCATAAATGGACAAAGGAAGGAAGAAATCTGACCAAAAATTAGAGGAAAAAAAATAAGGAAGAAAAATCATTTTGTTTGGTGGCTTAAAACATGGAATCATGTTTCCATGTTTTCATGATTCTTTGTTTTCATTCTTTGGATTTTTGTGTAATAATTTTCTGACTTATTACTCAATAATTTCGTGCATTACAGCCTTGTGGAAGAGGATTTTGTGTGTTCCATGTATTATTTAGGTGTAGGCAAGGTATTCATGCAATTTAGAGAATTTACGGTTAAGGGTTTAAGTGAATTACTAAGCAATTTGGTGTTTTAAGCAATTTTAGGTTCTAATCAATCTAAATAAATAATTTTGACTCTAGATTAATAATTAGAATTTAATAAGCTTTAATTTGAGCCTAATATTGCTTAGGTTTCGTTAGACGAATCAAAAATCTCAAAATTTGTAAAACTGCACAAAGACAGGGCAAAACGGTCATTTTACTTAAAAATTGCCCGAGACCACCCGAGCTTAACCAATGGTTAATCATGGCTTAAAAACACCTTTTAACACATTTTAGTGAGGTTTGGGCTAGTCGGCACGCAATCGGAGTTAAAAAGCCGCAAGGGCGTTTTGGTCATTTCGCGCGTCGAAGCTCAAAATTAGGATTCTTCTCCTCTATTAACACACATAACACAAACAATCCCTTATTAACATCAAAACATCCCCTTGAGGATGGGTGGGGCCCACGATCCTCATTTTCTGAGTAAAATAACCTCAGGGCATTTTGGTCATTTTACACGTACAGAAATTGGGGTTTGCAATACTTGCACGAATTGCTCCTAACTTCTCTTCTAACGTTATATTCCTTTATTAAGGATTGTTTGGTCTCAAATTTTATATAATATTTACCTACGGTAATTCGGTAATTCCTAATGACAGTAAAAATTACAGGAAAAATTGGGCGTTACATAAGTGATGACATTTTTGTAATTTTTATTTTTTTTAGACACACTTGATTATTCTAACTATGCTAATGTCATTAATCAACAATAATCACCTAATGTTGACTCTTCCCACTATCTGGCTAAGATCAACCGCCTGCAGTTGGACCACCGTTCTAGCCTATCAGTCAATGAGCCTAGACGAAATTCGGGATGTTAATAAAAGAAAGCGAAGCATGATTCAAGCCCCCCTTCTCGTGCCCCGTTTTAATTACAAATTACTTGTCTAGCTTCTAACTTGAGTGTTTTCAGAACCTCATTCAAGGAAGTAAAAAGTAATTCTAAGGTAGTCCGAGAAACTCACTATTTCACAATGGCTTTTGCAATAACCTATTACATAAGACAGGCGCTCCCGATACCGTTTCTTCAAATACACAAATAGATGATCAACACATATCACTTGGACAAGAGACTTAAGGCCAACGGTCATAAAGGTAGACCATCTATAAAGATACTAAGCTTTCAAAAAGAGAAGATCTAAGCCGTGCAACAAGAGTTGAATCGCTATAAAATTTTCTTCTCATCTTTTTTGTGAAGTTCATTACTTCTTGCAATCAGTTTCCTTGTTTGTAAAAATATTCTTTCTACATTCTTATTGATAACACGTTCTTTCAAGGAAGAATCACTAGAAAATAACTCATTCAAGTTTTTCCTGAGGTCTGTTATTGTATATTTTATGGAAACTTGAGTGTAGATTAGTTTGAGTGCAAACCCAAACACAAACCTCTTGTAATTTCTCACCAGTTGTGACGATGCTAGATAGCTTATAGAGGCTAAGGAATGCATCTTGCAACGTGACAGTAAAGTGTTTTTATGAGTCACATTTAGCTTGGAGAGGTTAGAAATACTATCTCGGCCCCAGCTTGGAGATGTTGGTCAAAGATATCTAGGTCAATCCCTAGAGGCTAGTATAAGACTACTCGAGTTTCCGCTTGGAGCGCCTTGGTAAATAACTACTTGGTTTGTGACAAGAATGTTCTATCTTGGTCACAGACAAGAGCTTGCGAAGGCTACTGAATACTATCCAATTTCTCAGTTTGAGAAAGGTTTTTATCAGAACTCACCGTCTGTCTAGAATTTATGTAGGTAAGTGTTGGCTCTAACCAATGTAATCACGTGTACATCTCTCCTCAAACTCCTTTATATTACTGCTTTACCTTGTTTTATTCTTTGTGTTGTTCTTTATATCCATTATACACGTTGTCATCATATTTGTTGTTTGTTCAAAGTAGCTTTTCAAGTACCTTACATGATTCGCTGCACTTTTAGCTCATACTTCTAATAGTATATTGTTTGAGTTTTTCAAGAAGCTAAGAAGGAACGAAAAAACAAAACATGACTCAACCTCCTTTCTCGTGTGCTTTTCTACCTACAAAAGTGGTATTAGAGCTTAAGCCTCTAAGGGATTGAACAATCTAACAAATCTCGGAGTAGGACAAAGATCCTGAGAAATTATGGCACAAAACATCCATATAGCAGAAGGTCATTTTGTCAATAGATCGTTATTCTTTGTTGCGGGACTATTCTTATTGGAGAGATCGGATGGAATTGTTCATAAAGTTCACAAGTCTTAACCTATGGGAGATCATTCAAGAGGGAGATTATGTTCCAAATGGAGGAAATTCCAGCTATCGACGATGCACCCTCAACATCTAGAAAAGTCCCCAAAGTAGTAGAGAATACAGAACAACATAAGGTCAAAGTTCGAGTCTGAACTCCAAAGCTATTGGGTTAGTCTTTAAATGGAGGTTTCTTAACCTTTGTGCCAAACTTCTCTCATGAGCACTGTCTAGGAGGTGTCCCTTCTTATGGCCAAGTAATAGGAAATTTGTTCCTTGCTTTCTTTGATTGAGTTGTCTTTCCTTTCTCATCCAATTCCTCCTCATATCCTAACCCTGTTCTTTGAAGCATGGCCTCTGACCTCCAAGCATCCAGTCAAGTTTCCTTAACCATTTACTATCTTCTCAAGGTCAAATTTGAGAAGCTTTGAAGTCCTTTATAATTCAGAAATAATTTTCTGGATTTTTCATTTTTCTTAGAGACTTCAGCTTCTAAGGCATTGAGTTTGATATTTGGAACTTTATTTTCTCCTTTTAATTATTCCTTCTCAAGCCTTAGATTTTTTGCTTCTAACTTAGCCATTTCAAGTTCTGAAAACAACCTTTTGATGTTTCAGGTTGAGATAGTAAGAGGAAAAAGTTTGAGAATCTTCAAACAACTCTTCATATAAAGCAAGTAGTTCATCATAGGAAAAATCATGTTTAAGAATTATTTACCTCTGTTTAATTCTGAGTACATCCTGCACATGAAGCATAGGTTGGCAATGTCTAGCTCCTCTTGGTTTTTAATCTTCCCTTTCTCTTTGGATAAGTCACTCCATGTAGCCTTTCTTCTTCATGGAGAACTTCTTCTGTGGTCCTTGAGCATTGGATGTTTTGGTTTGAAATGTCCCTTCTCACCACAATTGTAGCAAGTAACACTTTCAAGCTTTGCATTACTTTTCTTGTCCTTCATGAGATTGATGTCTCTTCTTTCTCTCTGATCCGCCTCTCTAGGCCTTGGACATCTTTCTCACAAGCATGAGATCCTTAATTCCATCTTCTTCTTTTGTTTTATCATCCAAATTCTTCCTCTTCATCAAGGGTTTCATGAACAACCTTCATTGCCTTATCTTTATTTTGCTTCTAATGCATAGACTTCAAGGCCATAGACTTGCTCTTCTGAGATATTTACCATGCATTTCAGAGAGCACTACCTCATGGGTTTTAAGTGACCCAATGAGTGTGTCCAAGCCGAGAGTTTGAAGGTCTTTAGCTTCTGATAATGGCTATGACATTAGGCAACCATTTGGCAGTGAGGCTTCTTAAGATTTTTCTAACTATTTTCGAGTTAGAATATCTTTTGCCAAGCCCCTTTAGTTAGTTTATGATATACATAAGCCTTGTGGTCATTTCATCAATATTTTCTTGATCTATCATTTTAACCATTTCGTATTGTATACCGACCTTAGTCTTTCTAACTTGATCAGTGCCTTCATGTAGCATGTGTAGTCTGTCCTATATTTCCTTTGCCATGTCACAAGTAATGATTTTGTCATATTTAGCCTTGCTTAGTACACATGTGATGTACTTAGCTTTAGAGTTCAACTAAACTATGGCTTTTTGTTGCTCTGTCCACCTGGTCTTAGGGACTTCTCATGACGTTGAAGGTGGATAATGAGTTCGATGAACTTTTTTGGTTGGAACATAGTCACCTTCATGTATGATTTCCCACAAGTCAAGACTGTGTATTTAACGAATATCTTCATCCTATCTCTCCAATAGCCATAGTCCCTGCCATTAAAGAATGGCAACCTATTGACAAAATGTCCTTCTACAATATCAATATTTTAGGCCATAACTCCTGATCTTTGTCCTTTGCGTCTCATTAGATTGCTCAACCCCTTACAGGCCTAGCTCTGATGCCATTTGTAGGTGGAAAAGCACACGAGAAAGGGGTTGAATTGTATCTTTGTAAAAACTTGGGCAATATACTATTAAGCTATAAGCTTAAAGTGCAATGGAAACAATGTTAGTTACTCCAGCAAAGCTACTTTCTGAAAAACAACAAATATGATGATAGCATGTATAATAGATATAAAGAACAACACAAATAATAAAACAAAGTAAAGCAGCAATATAAAGCTTAAGGAGAGAGAGATACTGCATAGAGATTTTTATACTAGTTCGGCCAACCTGAGTATATCCAAGTTCAATAACAGTTGAGTTCCACTAAAAATTTTCTCAAACTCAGAAGTCCTGGATAGTCTTTGCAGGAGCCTTCCTAGGCTCTTACCTGTGACTAACAGCAACCTTCACTATCACAAACCAAGTAGTCTTTAATCAATTCTTCAGTGCTAACCTTGAGTAGCCCTTTCCTAATGCCTCCCCAAGCTACAACCGTGACCAATAGCTAACTATACTGCGTGTTGGAAGTAGTCTTTGAAATAGCCTCTCCAAGCCTACTGACACCGATCACTATTGGATCGGGGATACAAAGGTTTGTGTTTAGGTTTGGCACTCAAACTAACTACACTCAAGTTTTGGTAAGATTTACAATAACATATCTGGAACATAACTTGAATGACTTCTCTTGAAAGATTTCCTTGGAAGAACATATGATCTGGACAAGAATGTAATAAAAAAAGATTTTACAAACAAGAAAACTAATTACAAGATGTAATAAACTTTACAAGAGATTAGGAAGTTTTCACAGCATTTTTACTCTTATGGAGCGTCAGGATTTTCTACTTTTGAAGGCATATTCTCGTTTAGAGTGTGGTTTTCATTTTTTACCATTGTCCTTGATCGGTTGTCCAAGTGACATGTGTTGATCATCTATTTATGTTGGAAAAAATAGCTAGGAGTAGCTCTTTGTTTGTCAAGCTGTTGTATAAGCCATTGTGAAATAGAGGTTTGAATGTTACCTTTAGAAACTACTTTTTTACTTTCTAATGAATTCCTAACTTTTCCTTTGAGAATTGTTGCCCTGAATCCAAGTTAGAAAAAGATGACATGCCAGTATGTAACCGGATATGACTTTAAATTCCCTCATTTTCTCGTAGAGTGCACCATTTCATTGTGACGTGAACTTTCTGAAGCCTGTAGGATTAGTTTCTTGATATACATGATCTTCTAGTCTTCAATAAGAGCTTGTAGATAATGAGATGATTGCGATTATGATGATTGAAGGTTGTAGGACACACTTGCTTGGAGAGCTTGTTTGAATTTTTTCATTGGAAGTGTACTTTCTGAAGTTGCGTCCAACTTTCTGAAGATCCTTTCTTTGGTTTCTTGTATACGATGATTTTCTTCCGTCCATTTAAGCATGTATACGTTCAATTCACGACTATGTAAATCTCACTTTCATTTAGTTCGCATATCTTTAATGAGATAAATGATGTTCCAAACCTGAAGAATGAATTATTTTCACTTTAAGAGACGTGTTATGCATACGGTAAGAACTTGCTTGCTATTTCAAGAAAACTCAAGGAAACCATTAAACATTCTTCAAAATATTTTCTTTCAATTGGTTATGTTATCATTCAAAACATTTTGCATTTACTATTTCTGAAGCGTTTTGGAGCTAACACTTAAGACTTATACAACGCATATGCCATGTAACACCCCAATTTTCCTATAATGCAAAATGACTAAAATGCCGCGAGGTCATTTTCACCTAGAAATTTAGGACGACTGAAGTTTAATGTTTGAAGGGTATTAGATGTGTTGTGAATGATTATAAAGTTTGAAATTCTAAACTTTTGGTTTTTCCCAGGCATAAAATTACCAAAATACCCCTGTGATGATTTATGCCCGGGTTAAGTGCCGACTTGAATTCTTAATACCTAGAGGTTAGATATATCAATTATAAGCACTATGTGATATTTGGAAAGGTCCGTAGCCAGAGAGTTTTTGTGCAAAATGAGCTTAATTAAGTAATTAATGAAATACATGTAATATTAGACCCTAATTAAAGATAAATTAATTTTAATTATTAATCTTGAGTCTAAATAATTATTTGAGGTTAATTAAGGTTTAAGATTGCTTAGGAAAATTTAAATCCCATTCTTAATTAAAGGAACTCATAAGACATGGAATAGTCAAAGGATGAATAGTATTTTCTCTTTTTTAAAATTAGGATTTGTGTTGGCTTTTCAATTTCAAACAAATTTGATTCGGTAACAGCCTAATATTTAACCCCAATACGGATAGGACATATTCAAGATTAATTATTAGTTATTACTTCTCTTTAAATTCATTTACAAAATACTTAGCGGAAAATACAAGTAAATTTTTTTTTTGAAATGATTCATATAAAACAAAGTGCGAGCCTTTGTGCGTGACATATACAACGTGAAGCGGAAGAATAAGTAAAACATTCAGAACATAAACATTAAATGGCACATCCATCAAGAAAACATTCATCATTACATTAATTAACATAGTTTAGTACAATACTACAGAAACATAACGGAAGCATAAAGTCTTACCCATACTAGTGGGAGAGCTTGCAGTATAGTAACATAAAATAAGGAACATAAAGACAAATACATGAAACAACCCCCGAAGATACTCCCAAGCTAAGACTCTCCCTCCCTCGAGCTATGGATGACGCTCCTACTCATCCCTCGTGCACATATCCAATGAACTGGGCAGCTCCTCTGATGCGTGAAGGCGGAAGGATGGGCGAGCATGCCGCCACCGAGGGCGCATCTCGGACGTCGTGCTAACCTCCGCGTGTCACCGTCTCCTCACTACCCATCCCGATATCCATGGGTACGAGAGGCGGAACCCTCCAGAAAGGATGAGAAGGAGGATCCTCTGATGGTTAGGTCTCCGAACATCTCTGCGAGGCATGTATTCGGGTAACCTCGCACCGCTAAGATGCCGAACCGGCGCGATGGTTCTACTCGTCACGGGGTCGCGTCCTCTAAAAATCATGTCGTCGCCAAAGGGGGAGGTCGGAGTGAATTTGAAGCTGGAGACTGGAAAAGCAAACGGGCGTCCCATGTATGCAAAAATACGTATAGCACAACGACCCTCAAAGTGGTAGGACTATGATCCGGATCGTAGTGTAGCTCCCACACGGGTGCATCAACAAAAATCACGAACGACGCCATCAATGTCTGAAGACGTAATGGAAAGAAACAGAGAGAGGGGAATTCTTGCTAAAGAACCTCGGTAGGGAAATCCTTTATCCTAGTGTCATCGTTCACGTCCCAGGAACCTTGGGTTTATTATGAAAGGTTAAGCATGCATAGGTTCATTATAAGGTTTTCACAAAGATATTTATCCAAGGTCCATGTCTTTTATAATGATTCTCAATGCATGTATGCAACATAACAGTTCATGGATGCATGGCAGGACTTTAGGTAAATCAAACAAATAACAAACAACATATAAGTGGCATGTAACTTTTCTCTTGAACATCTTTCCTTTTCTCATACTTGTGACACCAATCATGATAGTAACCGCACCCCTTAAACTAGGCTATGAGCTCATACCTTAACTAGTCGTCACTAGTTCTTACTTATCCTCTTGATAAGCGAATCATGACATAATCATATTCATCATAATCATCATAATCCCGACTCTCGACTCCCAGTAGACGGGGGGCCTAAGGATCACCCATCATGGGACTTTTTCCTTCTTCGAAACGCATCGACTTGGTTAAGACCAACGACTTTGTCCGCTTTGGCAGGCTAATGTCTATGCCCTCACGATTTTACCTTCTCCTCTAGCAGGAGAAGTACGTCTCGGTGTGTCACCTTAAACATCATATATTTTTCTTTCTTCGAAATGCATCGACTCGTTAAGACTAGCGACTTTGTCCGCTTTGGGGTAATACCTATGCCTCACGGTTTCACCTCCTCACAGAAGCAGGAGAAGTACGTCTCGGCATATCATCATTAAACATCATTTTTCTCAAAAACTTTCTTATGTCCCTCAAATTTGACGGAATTCGCGGCATAACACTACTCCGAATTTCCTCAAATTTGAGTCATGCCACATAATCTCAGTCACATGCATTATTTTCATGGAACTTTCTCAATTCAATAACTTTCTAGTTCACATGAGTATATTTCTCAATTTCATTCATATTTCGAAACCTTATGCATCTTAAATTAAGGCATAATACTTCATCATATCAACATGCTAATCACACACATAAAGTTTCATACTCAAGGAACTAACATAATCACATCATCATAGGTGTGCACGAGGTTCATCATCATAATTATACTCTCTCGGCCACCTATCTCATAGTATCTTATGCTTTGACCCTTACGGGCCTTAAACTTGTATTTGCATCTTTATTACCCTCAAGAGGTTAACACTTATACTTGTTCTCTAAGATTTGAACCCATTACAATTCCATAGCATTGCACAAGGAAGGGCGGAAAATATCATTTGCTTAAGGGGCTTAGAATCTTCATTCGTGACCCTTTTTAAGATCCATCTTCGCTAAGGCTCCATAATTAATTCCTAGACCAATTATGAGGGATTCCTAGGCATGTTCTTCTAAGTTATAAACCATTTTAATCTCTTACTATCACCTTAAACTTAAAAATCAACACCTAATCATTTATGAAGGGACCTTGTACATGTCTTACTAATTATGAATCATTTATCCTTGAATTAATCATGTTAGAACATATTTGCATTTCTTTGCATTAAGGTGTTCTAGAATTCTCATCTCTAATCCCTTTTAAGTTACTTATTCTGTTTCAACTTTTCTAAATCGATCATTGCTTCACTCAACATAATTTTACACATTTAACACCTTAGAACAGCATTTATACAGTAGCCAAACATAGAACCAAAGTCATGAACCCATAAAATCACATAATCTCTTAGGTTGAAATGCATATAAGTTACTAGTTTTCTCTTAGGACATTTTTAGGAAACAAAAGGTGTTCTGGTAATCGATTACATGTTCCTAGTAATCGATTACCAGGACCTCAATTCAGCTGGGTTTCAAACAACCAGGTAATCGATTACTTAGGGTTAAATCTGTTTCAGAAAAATAAAGAACATAGGGTAATCGATTACACTATAAGGTAATCGATTACAGGTTTGCAGAACAGTTCTGGGCATGAAGAAGTCGTGGTAATCATTACTTCTGGTAATCGATTACCAGAACCAAAAGTCCTTCAAAACCTTCTGGTAATCGATTACATGGATGGTAATCGATTACCAGAACCTCGGAATTTGAGAAAACATGATTTTTGACACATTCCAAACTATTTAAACACCTTGAGACCTCATAAAATAGTTTTCCAACATTTCCTTGAAATCATTCATGCATTTTACAAAATCAAACCATTATTGAATCATACCAAAACTCATCCATTTCTTTTTAACTGGAGTTTCCTTTTTAGGATACTTAGGGCAAGTCTTTGAGCTCTAGAGTATTTAGGTGATGTCATAATCTTAAACATGCCATGCACTTTATTTTACTCTTCATTAGAAAGTAAAGTGAGAACATAAGATAAATATGAGATGCAACTTTATTATTATCTTTAAGGATTAAGTGATGACTTGAAATATAAACATGAAATGCAAGCTTGGAAATTTAAATATGGTAATGCAAGTTCATTCATTTATTCTTATGAAATTAGTGATGGCATCAAAATAAACATGAGATGCAAGACATAAATTTAAACATGAATGCAACTTGTTTTTATCTTAACTAGAGCTCTTACAAGACTTTTAGAGGAACATAAACCTCAACCCATTATGTATCATAAGGCAAGCTGTAGAGTTTTTAGCACCTAGACTTCAAAGGAAATCTTAAGATTTGAACTTCATCATCAAGCTTAAGGAAATGGACTCAAAGTTCAACACTTTGTCTAAACAAAACTATAATAGGGAAGAGAGTAAGGGATATATTCTCCTAGCCACTAGCGAAGTAGACTTTGAGCAAAACATTAATGATGTGCCTGTACTAAGAGACCATCCTGAGGTATTTCTGAATGAGATACCCGAGTTCCCTCAAGTGAGAGAGATTGAGTTCTCTATAGAGTTAGTCCTGGGAATGAGGCCTATCTCCATAGCGCCCTATAGAATGTTATCCTTAGAGTAAACCGAGTTGAAGGTGGGTTAGAGGAGATGTTGGAGAAAAAGTTTGTGAGACTGAGTGCTTTACCATGGGGAGCCCCCGTCTTGTTCGTTAAGAAGAAGGATGGGAGTATGAGGCTTTGTATAGACTATAGGCAATTGAATTGAGTAACGGTGAAGAATAAGTACCTTTTGCCTAGGATTGATGATTTGATAGACCAGTTGAGAGGAGTCCAAGATTGATTGAGGTCAGGATATCACCAGATTAGAGTAAGGGATGAGAACATACCCAAGTATGCTATTAGGACTCGGTATGGTCACTTTGAGTTTACGATGATGTCGTTTGGATCAACTAATGCTCCTGCTGTGTTCATGGACTACATGAATAGGATCTTTAGACCCTATTTCGATCAGTTCATGGTTGTTTTCATAGATGATATACTCATTTATTCGAAGACTCATAAGGAGCACGAGCATCATTTGAGGTTAGTTTTGGAGATTCTAAAGGAGAAAAAGTTGTACGCGAAGTTGTCTAAATGTGAATTCTGCTGGAGGAAGTGAATTTTTTGAGTCATGTAGTGTCAAAAGGAGGTATCACAGGAGATCCTAGTAATAAAAGTGTGATGAGCTGGGAGAAACCTACCATAGGAATAGAAATACGAAACTTTTTGGGATTAGCTCGTTATTACCATAGGTTCATTAAGGGATTTTCCAGATTTCCTTACCCTTGACCAAGCTTACTATAAAGAATGCCCCTTTTGTTTGGACTCTAGAGTATTAAAAGAATTTCTAAGAGTTAAAAGTGAAGTTAACCACCCCAATGCGCCATTTGAGGTGTATTGTGACGTTTTAGGGAAGGGTTTGGACTGTGTGTTGATGCAAAATAGGCAAGAGGTGGCCTATGCATCCAAACAACTTAAGCCTCATGAAGCAAATTACCCCACCCATGACCTTGAGTTAGCAATTATGGTGTTCGCCTTGAAGGTGTGGTGACACCATTTGTATATAGTGAAGTTCGAGGTGTTCTCTGATCACAAGAGTCTCAAGTACCTCTTTGATTAGAATGAGTTGAATATAAGGCAAAGGAGATGGATGGAGTTCTTGAAGGATTATGATTTTGGGCTGACCTATCATCTCGGCAAGGCTAATGTAGTGGCTGACACCTTGAGTCGAAAGTCACTACACTTGTTTTATATGATGGTGAAGAAGGTAGAGTTGATTGAGAAGTTTAGGGACCTAAACTTGGGGATGACATTGACCACTGAGAGCATGAAGATGTCCCGTCTTAGTGTAATAGGAAACTTTAATTAGGGAATCACTCGAGCCTAACAAGAGGATAAGGAGTTTAAGGAGACCTTAGAAGCGGTAGAAGAAGGAAAGTTGAAGGGTTTCACCCTAAGGCTAGATAAGCTATGGAAGTTTGAGGCTGGATTTGTATGCTAGAGGTGGTGACCTCCAGAAGGAGATTTTGAAGGAGGCTCATAAGAGCCATTTCACCATTCATCCTGGTACTACCAAGATGTATCAGGACCTGAAAATGTTTTGGTGGCCCGGGATGAAGAGAGATATGGCCACATGGGTTAGTAAGTGCTTAGTCTGCAGAAGGTGAAGATTGAGCACCAAAAACCTTCAGGATGTTGCAACCCCCTAATTCCCGAATGGAAATGGGATAGTATCTCGATGGATTTTGTGACTGGTCTACCTAAGACCCAAGCTGGCCATGACGCTATATGGGTGATCGTGGACGACTAACAAAGTCGCTCACTTTTTGCCTATTAAGGTGACTTATTCATTGGATAAGTTAGCTCAGTTGTATATCCAAGAGATCGTGAGGTTGCATGGATGCTGATGATGATAATCTCGGATTGTGATCTGCGGTTTACGTCACGTTTTGGGAGCCTTTCAGAAGGCATTTGGTTCAAAGCCGTGCTTGAGCACGACTTACTACCCTCAAATGGATGGGCAATCGAAAGGACCATACAAACCTTGGAGGATATATTAAGGGCATGTGTGTTGGACTAAAGAGGAAGTTGGGATAAGTACTTGTCATTGATCAAGTTCGCATATAACAATAGTTATCATGCGAGCATTAGTATGCCACCATATGAAGCCCTATATGGAAGGAGGCGTCAATCACCTTTATGTTGGTATGAGCCTGATGAGCAAAGCATGTTGGACTGGAAGTTATGAGGGAAACAACGGAAGGATCCAAATGATCAAGGATAGGATCCTTACAGCTAAAGTCGCAAAAGCTATGCAGATAAATGGCGAAAGACGTTGGAATTCCAAGAAGGAGAGCATGTATTCCTTAAGATCACTAACCACAACAGGCATAGGGCGAGCTATGATAGTTAAAAAGTTGAGCCCCAGATTTCTTGGTCCCTTTAAAATCCTTAATAGAGTCGGGTCAGGAGCATATCCGAATAGCCTTACCACCCAATTTGTCCAACCTTCATGATGTCTTCCATGTCTTTCAATTGAGAAAGTATCAATCTGACCCTAGTCATGTGTTAGAGCCAGAATAAATGTAGTTAAGGAGGACTTAACCTTTAACCTCCACCTACGAGGATCTCAATAGAGGAGTCAAAGGTTTGGGGACAAAACCATAAGACATTATACCCAGAGCTTTTTACAGGTAACGAATTTCAGGCGAAATTCTTTTTAAGAGGGGAGAAATGTACGCCCGATTTTTCCAAGTATGAAAATGACCAAAATGCCCTGAGGTCATTTCTCCCTGAAATCAAGGACGGCCGGTCAAGCTATCCTCAAGGGGTTAGTCTAATATTTGAAGGGGATTAAGTGTGCAATGGATGTATCAGAGATGAAAATCTCAATTTCCTGTTTTCCCTTATGGAAATTACGAAGAACCTCTGAGGTAACTTAACGCGGGATTAAGTGACAAATGAACTTAGCAATCACCGGAGTTCAAAAATGTTAATTATAAGTGTTGCAAGATTTCTAGAAAGTCCAGATGTTCCAGGAAGATCTTGTGTGAATTTACGATTTTACCCTTGATTGGTGCGAAACAAGCTTAATTAAACGGTTATGGAAATATGGGCAATATTTGTCTCTAATTAAAGATAAATTAATTTTATCTATTAATTTTGAGTCTAAATAATTATTTAAGGTTAATTAAGACCTAATATTGCTTAAGGAAAGTCAAATTCCCTTCTTAATCAAAGACATCATGTCATGTCATAAGCAAATAGTAAATTCTCTCTCCAATTCCCTAAATCAAGGAAATATGTTAGAGTTTGAATTTCAAACTAATGGAGTTTAATTCAAACTAACTATGCAAGACCACTCTTAATCTTGTCTTGACAAGCCTTAAACACATGATTACAAACCTAAACACCTAATTACCAATTTCTAACTCATTCCTTAATCAAATCCATCTCTAAACCTATGTCCTAACACAAATGAAAAATGAAAATTTCCCTCCCCCAAAGGCCAAGAGGCTAGCCTCCCTCCTCTATTTTGCCATCATGTTTTAATTTTCATAAAAGCCCAATACACTCAAAGGAACTCTCACACTTTACCATTTACTTTTTTTGTTGCAGCTGCTCATCAAGTAGCAAAAAAAAAAAAAATCCTCTCTTTTCTCTCAACTCAAACTCTCATCTTCTTCCTCTTCCACCACACCTTCAAACCACCACACCTTCACCTTAGAACAACTCTCAAACATATAACCTTTCAATTTCCAAGATCAAGCTTCCTCATTTTCAACTAAAGAAATAACTTGGTAGGGATTTTGTTTTGAGTTCTTCATCTTATTTCTTGTCTTTCATTTTTCAGATTTTGATGATGATTGAATGATTGGGTTGTTGTTGTTCTTCTTCTTCCCTTTTTGGTTTGAATTTTCCTTTTTCTTTCTTTCCTTTTTTTTTGGTTTTGTTGTTGTTGGATGATTGAAAACCATGGCTTGATGATGAGAGACCTTTATGGTGGGGTTGATACCACCATGTACTTGAACTTTAGAGCCCAAGGTTTAGTTCATTTTCATTTTAGAGGATGATGATTGTAGAATACTTGTTGATTCTTTTGAAATATTTTCCTTTCTTTAATGTTCAAGGCCATAGCTTGATGATGAGGGTTTCTTGATGTTGGTTGTGAAACCATCATTTGTTTAACCTCTAAAGCTCAAGGCTTGATTTTTGGTTTCACAAGAATATGGAAAATAGTTTATTTTTAGTTGTCCTTATTGGTTTTTCTTTGAGCTTAATGGTGAGTCTAAAGAAATGAGATTCTGGGAACCATAGTGCCAAAGGACTCTAAAGCTCATTTCCATTTGATTAAGATTGATTTGAGGTTGAGAGTTTGATTCTTTAAAGTCTTGAAATGAGCTCTAGCAAGATATAAAAATGGATTTGCATCATGTTTATATTTCAAGCTCTTGCATCTCATGTTTATATCTCAATACCTTGCATATCATGTTTATTTTCAAGTCATCACCTTATATCTTAAAGACTAAAGAAATGGACTTGTATTTCCATGTTTAAATTTCTAGTCTTGCATTTCATGTTTATATTTCAAGTTATCACCTAAACTTTGAAGATTTAAAAATGAACTTACATTCTCATATTTATATTTCAAGTCTTGTACATCATATTTATATTTCCAAGCCATCACCTTATAATGATAAAGAGCTTAAATGAGGTTTGCATAGCATGTTTATTATTCTTGTCATCACCTAAATCCCTAGAACTCAAAGACTTACCCTTGTATCTTAAAATGGAAATCTTGATCATGGCTATTAAATGTGTTTTAGCCATACAAAGCTGGTTTTGATTTGCAAAAATGTGAACTTGATTTCAAAAGGAATGTTAGAATGATGTTCTAAAATGATCTTGAAGTAAAAGTGCAACTTGAAATGTGTTAAAACTTAGATTTCTCAAATTTAGGATTCTGTAATCGATTAACAGCCCATGTAATCGATTACCAGGATGATTCTTTGAAAATTTTTGGTTCTGGTAATCGATTATCAGCCCATGTAATTGATTACTAGGATATTCTTTGTACCAGAACAAGTTTTTGGTCTTGGTAATTGATTACCAATTCATATAATCGATTACCATGATGTTCTTCATGCCCAAGACAAGTTTTTGGCTCTGGTAATCAATTACCATGCTTATGTAATCGATTACCAGGATGTTTGGAGCCAAGATAAGTTTTTAATTTGGTAATCAATTACCAGCACATGTAATCGATTATTGAACCCAAATGTGCAAATAAGTGAGTTCTAAAGAAGATAAAGTGGATTGATTGCTCTATATGCTTATGTGTTGAATTGTGTGAATGATGATTCCCTAGTATGTCATTTATATTTATATATATTCGAGCATCACATATACATTAGCTGAGTCCAGTCCTTGACTTTCAGCATGGGTAGAAGCATGTTTATTGTTATAAGATGATGATTGATAATATGCTTATGTGAATTAATGATATGATGATATTTTGGCATGATGAGATTATGATTGACGGTTAAGATGCATGATCCATGAGAATTATGAACATGATATGTTTTGTCATAAATTATGATTACATGCTCACATTGCATCTCTAATTAACATGCCAATATTAAGGTGACAAAAGACATATGGAAATGATCCTCTAGACTCCAGAAATTAATGGTTATGAGAGGTGATCCAAAAAGGACCCTTTAGACTCCAGGAATTAATGGTTATGAAAGGTGATCCTATGCCCCCTTTCCCACACTTTGGGAGTTGGGAATTAGCTTACCAAGAGGATAAGTATAGACTAGTGGCGACTAGTTTAGGTATGAACTCATAACCTAGAACTCTCAAAAGAGGAGAGTATTAGGGTGGCCCCCAAGGAAAAGATAATAAGAAGTTTAAGTCACCTAAAAGGATAATGAGGAAAGATCATGTTAAAAGAATTTTTGCATTTTCTATGTTATGTCCATTGACCATGACCACTATAATATCTTGCTTATGGCATCCACATGCATTAAGATTAATGCTAAAATATACGGGCCTCGGATAATGGTGTTTAGAACATAATAAACGAACCCTAAGTATAAATGCCTACTAATTTCATAACGAAACCCGAGGTTCTTGAGGACGTAGATGATGACACATATTAGGAGGCGAAAACCCTATGAGATTCTTGTATAAGTTTCTTATACCTTCTTCTTTTCTTTCCGTCTCATCTTTAGAGGTTGATGGCAACCTTTGTGATCTACGTTGATGCTCCCACCTGGGAGATGCACTTCGATGCCATTCACCAGATGTATCACTTCATAGGTCGATGTGTTGTTCGCCTTTTTGTCTTCATGGAGTACCTCTTTGCACACCCGATCACCAGGCTTCTCCACCGCTACTCCATTTTTTGACGATCTCATCTTTAAGCATGCTCATCCACACGAGGAGTAGACTCGTCATACTCCCTGGACTGGATTGGCTATCCAGGACATCCCAGTCTACGTGCTATAGTCACCTCCTTACCACCCCGAGCCGTGGTCGAACCCATCCTAGGATTCACCCACCCAGGTCTCTTTGATGGTTTTGCCCCTACTATTCCTATGATGATAGAGGTTGGTAGTGATGGGGAGGCTACCTCACACAGCCTATGAGAGGAGCCGCATCATCGTGGAGGAGTCACCCGACCTCGAGGTGCCCTTGCTCGCCTTGCCCACCATCTTGCTACCCCCAATGAGCTAGCCCACTAGATTGGTTATCTTCCTCCTTCCCTGATCAACAGGAGGAGGAGGTAGAGAGGATAACCTTCTTTTGCTTTTTGTTTATCAAAGGTTATCTAGTCTAGGCGCACCCAATAGGAGGAATGGGAGGAGAGGTCTTTTATTTAGCTTGTTGTAGCTGCATTTTATTCATGGATATTATGGGATGACTATATATTTTGAGCCCAACCTTTGTTGGCGGGCATGATATAACTCTCTTTTTGTATATTTTGGATATACAAAGTGGAACGTTTAACTAGTGATGATATATATATATATATATATATATATATATATAAGTATGATCTTAATTGTTCATGGTTTGTGATGTTGTGTTTTATGGATGCCTATGTCTTACTAGGATTTTCTCTTGTTACGCTAGAGAGGTGATGTAGTTCAGTATGTATGCGTGGCTCGCATTTTGATTTAAGTTCAAAAAAAAAAATTACTTGCATTTACACTAAAGTATTTTCAAGAGTTTAAAGTAAGAACTGAAATAAAAGAGTAACAACTAACAATTAATTTAAGCACATTCTAGGCGTGTTAGGTTGAATATTACGTGTTACATAGGTGCATCAATGTAGATCACGAAGGTGGCCATCGACCTCTAAAAAGATATAGAAAAGAAAGAGCAATGGAATGATAAACTTATACAAGAATCTCGATAGGGCTTCCGCCTTTACACACATGTCAACATCCTCATTCTCAGGATTTTTGGTTTCATTATGAAAATAGTAGACATAGCAAGGTTCATTTATTTAAGTTTAAAAGCCTCCGTGTCTTTTAGTATGAATTTTAATGTCATGGATGCATCATGCTACATTATGAATGCATGTCAATGCCTCATGCAACACATTTCAAGAATCAATATGAATTAACATAGCATAAGGAACACGAACATAATAACATAACTTTTCTTTCTTGTTCTCTTAGGTGACTTAACCTTCTTATCCTTTTCTAAGGGGCCACCCTAATACTCTCTCATCTTGAGAGTTCTAGGTTATGAGTTCATACCTAACTAGTCATCACTAGTCTACACTTATCCTCTCGATAAGCAAATTCCCGACTCCAGAGTGCGGGATAGGGGGTATAGGATCTCCTTTCATAACCACTAATTCCTAGAGTCTAAATGATCACCTCTTTGGATTACCTCCCATAATCATTAATTTCTAGAGTTTGAAGGATCATTTCCATGTGTCTTATATCACCTTTAATCATAGCATGCCATTTAGAGATGCAAACATGAGCATATAATCATAGTCATCATCATAACTTATCATTCAACATTTCATGCTCATAATTTCATTATTTTTCTAAGTCAACGAATTTGCGAAAATCCAACACATAATGGCTTGGAATGGAGTTTCCCCAAATTTGCTTCCTATCATATAATATATCAAGCATGCATCTCAATTAATCATTCATAATCACAACATGCCACAAATCATCATATCATTAATCACATAAGCATGCTTCTCATTTTGCATATATCCATAAACATGTCATTGTCACATCTTATTGAAAGGTAAACATGCTCCTACCAGGATGTCGAAAATCAAGGACCAGACTTACTAATACATATACTATGCTCAACAGGATATATGTACAATATAGATAGTAATCATTACTTGAATAATTAAAGAATCAAGCATGAATAGTCATTAACTCATAATTTTGTATAATC
This sequence comes from Dalbergia oliveri, assembly GCA_030441495.1. Lineage (NCBI taxonomy): Eukaryota > Viridiplantae > Streptophyta > Magnoliopsida > Fabales > Fabaceae > Dalbergia > Dalbergia oliveri. The sequence continues at coordinate 30,395,429 of JAMLFY010000003.1, read as the reverse complement.
ACTTCAAGCCATATAATTTCTAAACAATTCTTATGAACATAGCTCTCATAACATATCATTCACATTAATATCATCAAGTCATTTGGTAATCATACTTTAGCCCCAAAAGGGTCAAACCTAAATTTCTCATTCAACACATTTTCTCAAACTAACGATCCTCAAAATTAATTCACACTTTTAAGAGACTCATACCACTTGGAAATCATTTAAATTTGTAACACCCTAAATTTTAACCTAATATGCTCGAGTCGCATTTCGGTTAGTTATTAGTTGTTACGCCTTTATTTCAGAACTTGACTTATCTTTTAAAATATGAGTAAGGAAAATATGACTAAATTTTTCTTTTGAACTTAAAACTTAAAATGCGAGCCGCGCATACGCATAGATACCGATTAATACACATAAGACATAGCAATCATATACCCGTCATCATAGCATATATAGGTAGACCATAGTATAATCACAATACAAATCATATATCATAATCTTAACATAATAGCGATGTCCTATAAACATAAGGACACTTTAAGATACTAAACACAACAATCAAGGTCGATCATACACTAGCCCAAAGCTAAACATAACAAAACTAGACTAGTCTTTACGCTTCCGCCTTCTCGATCCTAGTTAACGTGATTCCTATGCCTATGCCTCAAGGAAGATCACGAACAATCCGCATCATTCATGTCTGGAGACGACACAAAAGAAACGAAAGGGGTGATAAACTTTATTCAAGATTCTAGGAAGACTCCCCGACTTTAACACAAGTGTCATCGTCATCGCCCCTCAGCCACTTTGGTTTTTATTATGAAAGAGGTGTGCATGCATAAGATTCAATTTTAAATTTCTCAAATCCTATTATCCAAAGTGGGTGTCTTTTAGCATGGGTCTTAATAATATGAATGCAACAGATATCTCATGTATGCATGGCAATACATTAAAAGCATAACCGACACATGTAAATAGCACATGTCACATGATTAAATGCACCAATAGGATAATAATGCATCATATATATATATGCCTCTTTTCTTTACTTTTCATAATTGAACTTTCAAGTTCTTTTCCACCTTTGCACATGGTCAAAAGCCACCCGCTTCACCTTCCCCGTGATTTTTCATGGTCACCAAAACTCCTCCTATTCTATCGCCTAGGATGAGCTCAATCCTAACTAGCCGTCGCTAGATTTAATATAGGGTAATAGAGGGGAAACACATCACTTTTTTATCATGAGTATGCAACTTTATCATTCAGCATTTCATGCTCAAAGTTACATGATTCTTTTCTAAGTCAACAAATTTGGCGGAAATTTAACATAATGGCTTGGAACGGATTTCCCCAAATTTTTTTCCTGAGTATAACATCCAAACATGCATCTCAATCATAACATACTATATTATCATTACAATCACATCATAGGTTCACATATTCTCATACACATGCTATTAATACTTTCATATACTCTCAATATATCAAAACTATGTATTTATCCTCACTTACTCTCATCATCTTTCCTATCTTATAGTATCTTATGCTTTGACCCTTACGTGTCTTAAACTCGTGTTCTAGCTATCCTAACACCCATAACAGATCTTCGATGTACCTAAAGGATCATTCCTTGTAATTTTCTCTAATTTTTATGCTTACTAACACCTCCAAACAGCAGTGCACAAATTGGTTATGATGGTTATTATTCGATTACGGGGTTTAGAATCCACGTCTTTGACTCTTTCTAGTTTCGCCTTTGCCTAAGGCTCTATATTCAATTCCTAAACCAATTATCAGAGATTCCTATACATATCCACTAATTGTAAACCATTTTCCTTAAGTTCAATTATGCTGAAACAGAATTTATAACTCTTGTGCTTAAAGTGTTTTAGAATTCTCATTTTAAGTCCTTTTCAGTTACTTGTTCTTTCCTAACACTCCTAAATCGGTCCTTGCCTTACTCAAACATAATTTTACACATTTTAACTTCATAAAATAGTATGAATACAGTGGCCAAACAAACAAGGCAGAAACCGAATTGTATAACTCACATAATCACATAAATTTATGATTTAAGTACATATAAGTTGCTAGTCTTCTCTTGGAATAATTTCAGGAGCTCAAAACTCTTTTAGAAACTAATTTATCTCATTAAAATCATGTAAATATAAGCAAGCGCAGTAGCTAAATTATTTTGCCCATAAGGTAGATTTTAAAACATAAAATCATGTTCATAATATTCTTAAATTCACCTATGCTTAGAAAAATTCCAAGACATAGGCTATTGACACTTGTGATTAGATGCAACTCATGCCAAGTCCATCATCATTATCACAAGGCTGAAATGGCATTCATGGAATGCTTCCATTTTCGAAGACTTTACTTGTGATACTTGGGCAAGTTTTTAGCTCTAGAATATTTAAGTGATGACATAAACATAAACATGCTATGCACTTTGTTTTATTCTTCATTATAAAATAAAATGAGAGCATAAAATAAATATGACAAGCAACCTTATTATTATGTTTAAAGATTAAGTGGTAACTTGAAATATAAACATGAAGTGCAAGCTTGGAAATTTAAACATAAAAATGCAAGTTCATTTATTTATTCTTGAGAGCTTAGTGATGACATCAAAAAGTAAACATGATATGCAAGGCATAAACTTTAATATGAATGCAAACTTATTTTATCTTAACTAGAGCTCATGCAAGACTTTTAGAGGAAAATCAATAGCATTAACCCAACATGTATCTTGTAACATCCTAATATTTAACCTAATATGCCTAGGACGTATCAAGACTAATTATTAGTTATTACTTCCCTTTAAATTCATTTACAAAATACTTAGCGGAAAATACAGTAATTTTTTTTTTTAAATGAATCATGTAAAACAAAGTGCGAGCCTTTGCGTATAACATAATGAAACGTAGAGCGGAAGAATAAATAAATCATGCAATTCAAAAGCCATAAAGAACACATCAATTATGAAAACATTCTTCATAACATTAGTTAACATAGTTTAGTACATAACTACTTGGAATATAAAGGAAATGCTAAGGTCTTACCCATAGACTTGGGAGAGCTTATAGTACAGAAATAGAAAATACAAGAAACATAAATAGCAAATACATGAGAAGTCCCAAAAGATACATCCCCAAACTAAGATTACCCTTTCCCTCGAACTATGGATGACGCTCCTCCTTGTCCATCGATGGCACATACCCAATGAACTGGGCAAGCTCCTCGGGTGCATGAAAACGGAAAGGTGGACGGGCATGACCTCTCTCGACGTAGATGCATTTTCGGGCGACAAGCCAACCTCGTTGTGTCATCGTCTCCTCTGACCCATCCCGATGTCCATGGGTAGGAGGGAGGACCTCCAAAGGATGAGAAGGGGGATCCTCTAACGGGTCAGTCTCCGAACATCTCCTGCGAGGCACGTACTCTGGGTAGCCTCGTACCGCCGAAGATGCAGGATGGGCGCGACCTTTGCTCGTCACCTGGCGCGTCCTCTCAAAAATCATATCATTGCCAAGGAGAAGTCGGGTAAAGCGAAACTGGAGACTGGGAATGCAAATGGACGACCCACGTATGCAAAAATGCGTATAGCACAATGACCCTCGAAGTGGTAGGACTGATGATCGATCGTAGTGCAACTCCCACATGGGCGCATCAACAAAAATCACGAACGATGCCATGGAGGCGGAGACGTAACGGAAGAGAAACAGAGAGAGTGGTGAGAATCTTGCTAAAGAATCTCAGGAGGAAATCCTCTATCCTAGTGTCATCGTTCACGTCCCCAGGAACCTTGGGTTTATTATGAAAAGGTTAAACATGCAAAAGTTTATTATGAGGTTTTCGCAAAGATAATTATCCAAGGTCCGTGTCTTTTATCATGAATCTTAATACATGTATGCAGGATAGTAGAACATGAATGCATGGCAACATTTGAGGCAAACCAAACAATAATCAATCAACATATAAGTTGCATGTAACTTCTCTTTAGACATCATTCCTTCTTCTCAATCTTGTGACACCAAACATCATAATAGTAACTCACCCTTAAACTAGGCTATGAGCTCATACCTTAACTAGTCGTCACTAGTTCTTACTTATCCTCTTGATAAGCGAATCATAAACATAATCATAATCATCATAATCCCGACTCCCAGAGTACGGGTAGGGGCCTAAAGATCACCCATCATGGGACTTTTTCCTTCTTCGAAACGCATCGACTGGTTAAGACCTAACTTTGTCCGCTTTGGCAGGCTAATGTCGATGCCCTCATGATTTTACCTTCTCCTCACCGGAGTAGGAGAAATACGTCTCGGTGTGTCACATTAAGCATCTTATTTCTCAAAATTTTCTTAAGTCCCTCAAATTTGACGAAAATTCGGCAGGCATAGGCTACACTCCAAATTTCCTCAAATTTAAGTCATGCCACATAATCTCAATCACATGTATCATTCTTATGGAACTTTCTCAATTAAAACTATAGTTCACATGAGCATATTCTTCTAGCTCGTTCACATTTCGAACCTCATGCATCTCAAATTAAGGCGTAATACTTCATCACATCAACATGCCAATTATACACATAAAGTTTCATGCTCAAGATATTAGCATAATCACATCATCATAAATATGCTCGAGGTTCATCATCATAAATATGTTCACTCGGCCTCCTATCTCATAGTATCTTATGCTTTGGCCCTTACGGGTCTTAAACTTATATTCTAATTATTCCAATACCCATATTACATCTTTATTACCCCCAAGAGGTCTTTACTTAAACTTTTCTCTAAGATTTAGACTTACTAAAAATTCCAAACAGCATTGTGCATGTAAGGGCAAAAAAATATCATACGCTTACGGGCTTAGAATCCTCGTTCATGACCCTTTTTAAGATCCGTCTTCGCCTAAAGCTCCATAATCAATTCCTAAACCAATTATGAGGGATTCCTAGGCATTTTTCTAAGTTGTAAACCATTTTTCCTCAATCTAACTATGCTGGAATAGAATTGTATTTTACCATGTCTAAGTGTGCTAGAATTCTCATTTTAAGTCCTTATCATCACCTTAAGCTTTGTAATTAATACCTAATCATTTATGAAGGGATTTTATACATGTCTTACTGATTATGAACCATTTATCCTTGAATTAATCATGCTGGAACAGGTATGCATTTTTGTGCATTAAAGTGTTCTAGAATTCTTATTTTTTATCCTTTCAAGTTACTTATTCTTTTCTAACTTTTCTAAAACGTTCCTTACTTCACTCAAACATAATTTTACACATTTCCACACCATAAAATAGATTTAGTACAGTGGCCAAACATGGAGTTACAGAACTGAAATGTAAAGCTCATAAAATCACATAATCTCATGAATTAAAATGCAAACAAGTTGCTAGTTTTCTCTTGGAATAATTCTAGGAACTCAAAACTCTTTTAGAACTCAAATCCTTACATTAAAATCATGCAATTACACATGAGGTCAGTAGCTAAATTAACTTGTTCATAAAATAGATTTAAAGTGTATAATTTCATTCATAATGTTGCTTAGGTGCTCCTAAGCTTAGAAAAATTACAAAACATGAACCATGGACACTTGTGATTAGAGGAACTCATACTAAGTCCATCATCATCACCACAAGGCCGAATGGTTTCTTTAAAATGTCAACATTTTCTTAAAAACCTTACATAGGATACTTGGGCAAGTCCTTGAGCTCTAGATCATTAAAGTGATGACATAAACTTAAACATGTTATGCACCTCATTTTTATTCTTCATTAGAAAATAAAGCGAGGACATAAAGTAAACGTGAGATGCACTCATTTATTATCTTTAGAGTTTAAGTGATGGCATAGAATATAAACATGCTAGAGAAGAAAGTAAACATGAGATGCAAGGTTCAATTCTTTATTTTAGTGCTCTAGGCCCCTTGAGGTTTTTACCCCAAATCAACAATCAACTTTAAGGTTGAAATAGGTAGGTTTTAAGATTTATTAAGTGAGAATGCACATTCTTGTTTTTAATCTTTAAATTGTTTAGTGATGACTTGAAAATAAATATGCTATGCAAAGCATTAAAGTAAACATGAATGCATCTTATTTTAGATCTTAGCTAGAGCCCTTTTGCAAGACTTTAAAGGAACATGAAACCTCAACCCATTATGTATCATAAGGCAAGCTTTAGAGTTTTTAGCACCTAGACTTCAAGGAAGTCTTAAGGTTTGAACTTCATCATTAAGCTCAAGAAATAGACACAAAGCTCAACACTTTGTCTAAACAAAATACAAGAACTAAGTGATATTCTTTATTTTATTGCTCATGGGCTTCAATCTAGAGTAAAACTCTTAGAATGGCCGACCAACTTTAAGGTTGGCAAGGGTAAGCTTAGAGCTCTTTGAAATCATATAATTAATTTTTCTTAACAAAACTTTTGTGATCTACTTAACATTTTTGACAAACTTTATTCAAATAAAAGGAAAGGAAACCGAAATCTTTTGAGGAGAAAAGGAAAAGGAACCAAAACTTTTAAGGGAAATAAGAAAGGAAATCCAAAATTATGAGCAAGAAAAAGAATGAAAAATGTACGCCTCGATTTCTACTGTTAGAGTACAAATGACCGAAATGCCCCTAAGGTCATTTTCACCTGAATTTTAGGACAGTTGCCGCCAACCTTCGAATGGGTCAACTCGATGTTTAAAGGGGATTATGTTGTTATGAATGATATTCGAGGTGAAATCTCGTTTTCTCAACTTTCGGCTCAAAATGACCAAAATACCCTGCTGTTACACGGTAAAAGGTGTCGTTTGAGCCCTGAACTTTTCCAGGAAGTTTAGAATGATGTTTATGAGCAATGTTTGATATTTAGTGCGAAGGTCCAGGCAGTTTTAGCGCAAAATTACCATTTTGCCCCTACAACAGTGTACAGTAAGCCTAATGACGCAATTAAGCAAACCTAAGCAATATTAGGCTCTAATCGAAAATTAATTTATTTCGAAATTAATCTAGAGTCAAAATAATTTATTAAGGTTAATTAGAACCTAAGATTGCTTAGATAAACTCTAATTGCATTCTTTAATTCAAGATTCCTAGTCATGGAATCTTGAATAGTATTTCTCTCTCCAATTCCTTAAATTAAGGAATTGTGCCATACCTCATTTGACCAAAAGAATTATTTTAAATTACTAATCTAGTAAGATTACCCTCCTAATCAAGTCTTGAACCACCTTAGTTAACCAATTACCTTACCTAAAACACCTTCTTATAAACTCCTAATCAAAAGCCTAATCAAAGACACACCTAAACACACCTTTAACCCACAATTAGATGAATTAATTTTCTCTCCCTCATGGCCTTAAGGTGGCCAGCCACTCCACCCTCCATAGCCCATCACGTGTTGTTTCAAATCATACCCAAGAGCCATACTTCAAGCCATGCTTTCCACCATACCTTGCCCATGCTTTGCCCATACTCAATACCATGCCTAAGACCATGCCTTGGCCAAGAGATATTTTCCATTCTCTCCTCTCAAATGGCCGGTTCCTCCTCCCCTCAAAGGCCATCCACGACCTCTCAAATCTTCTATAAATACACTAGCTTGAAAACTCTTTGAATGTTTACACACTTGAGCAAACTTCCAACTTTCTTTCCAAACACAAAGAGCCATTTTCCTCTTCTCCTTGGCCGAGTTTTCAAGAGTTCAAGAAGGATTTCTTTCTCTTTTCCTCTCAAGAAACAAAGCTTTTCATCCTCTCTTCAAGACTTCTTTAGGTAGGGGTTAAGTTTCGATGATTTTGTTTGTGTTCTTCAAGAAAGTTCTAGGTTTTCTCTTGATTTCAAACTTTTTTCCTCTTCTTGTTTATCTTTTCGGCCAAGAGGCCTTTTTATGAAGAGAATATGAGCTTGATGATGAGGTTTCAAGATAATGACTTGTTGTTGTCATGTGAGAAACCTCTAAAGTTTGAAACAACTTGGTCTTGGACCATACATGCTTGGATTTTTCTTTTCTTGGCTTAAGTTTCAGTTTTCCTCTTCCTTTCCCTTAAGGACTTCAGTTTTTCTTCCTTCCATTTGAACAAAGTTTGTAAAATATGTCAAGTAGATCACAAAAGTTTTGTTAAGAAAGTTAATCTTATGTTTTCAAAGAGCTCTAAGCTTACTCTTGCCAACCTTAAAGTTGGTCGGCCGTTCTAAGAGTTTTACTCTAGATTGAAGCCCATGAGCAATAAAATAAAGAATATGACTTAGCCCTTATAGTTTTGTTTAGACAAAGTGTTAAACTTTGAGTCCATTTCCTTAAGCTTGATGATGAAGTTCAAACCTTAAGACTTCTTTTGAGGTCTAGGTGCTAAGAACTCTAAAACATGCCTTATGATACATAATGGGTTAAGGTTTATGTTCCTCTAAAAGTCTTGTAAGAGCTCTAGTTAAGACAAAAATAAGCTCCATTCATGTTTAAATTTATGTCTTGCATCTCATGTTTATTTTGATGCCATCACTAATTTCACAAGAGTAAATGAATGAACTTGCATTACCATATTTAAATTCTCAAGCTTGCATTTCATGTTTATATTTCAAGTCATCACTTAATCCTTAAAGATAATAATGGAGTTGCATCTTATATTTATTTTATGCTCTCACTTTACTTTCTAATGAAGAGTAAAATAAAGTGCATAGCATGTTTAAGATTATGTTATCACCTAAATATTCTAGAGCTCAAAGACTTGCCCTAAGTATCCTAAAAAGGGAACTCTAGTCAAAAAGAAATGGATGAGTTTTAGTATGATTCAATAATGGTTTGATTTCGTAAAATGAATGAATGATTTCAAGAAAATGTTGGAAAACCGTTTTATGAGGTCTCAAGGTGTACAAATAGCTTGGAATGTGTTAAAAATTATGTTTTCTCAAATTCCTAAGGTTCTGGTAACGATTACCATCCATGTAATCGATTACCCAAAGGTGTTCCGAAGGACTTTTGGTTCTGGTAATCGATTACCAGAGGCAATGTAATCGATTACCACTTTCTTCATGCCCAGAACCTGCTCAAACCTAGGAATCGATTACTTAGTGTAATCGATTACTCTTATGTTCCTTATTTTTCCAAAACAGATTTAACCTAAGTAATCGATTACCATTGTATGTAATCGACTACCCTTATTTTTTGAAACCTAGAATGAATTTAGCTCTTGGTAATCGATTACTAGGAACATGTAATCGATTACCAGAACACCTTTTGTTTCTGAAAATGTCCCAAGAGAAAACTAGCAACTTATATGCATTTCAACTCAAAAGATTATGTGATTTTATGGGCTTATGATTTCGGTTCTGCCTCTATGTTTGGCTATGGAATAATGCTGTTCTAAGGTGCTAAAAGGTGTAAGTTATGTTTGAGTGAAGAAAGGATCGATGTAGAAAAGTTAGAAAAGAATAAGTAACTTAAAAGGATTAGAGATGAGAATTCTAGAACACCTTAATGCATAGAAATGCAATCTGTTCTAGCATGATTGATTCAAGGATAAATGATTCATAATTAGTAAGACATGTACAAGATCCCTTCATAAATGATTAGGTGTTGATTTCTAAGTTTAAGGTGATGATTAGAGATTAAAATGGTTTATGACTTAGAGAACATGCCTAGGAATCCCTGATAATTGGTCTAGGAATTGATTATGGAGCCTTAGGCGAAGACGAATCTTAAAAAGGGTCACGAATGGAGATTCTAGAGCCTCTTAAGCAAATGATATTTTCTGCCCTTTCATGTGCAGATCCTGTATGGAATTTTTAGTGAGTTCAAATCTTAGAGAAAAGTCTAAGTGTTAACCTCTTGAGGGTAATAAAGATGCAAATACAAGTTTAAGGCCCGTAAGGGTCAAAGCATAAGATACTATGAGATAGGTGGCCGAAGAGTATAATTATGATGATGAACCTCGAGCACATTTATGATGATGTGATTATGTTAGTTCCTTGAGCATGAAACTTTATGTGTATGATTTGATTTGGTGATATGATGAAATGTTGTATTTAAGATGCATAAGGTTTCGAAATATGAATGAAATTGAGAAATGTGCTCATGTGAACTAGAAAGTTATTGATTTGAGAAAGTTCCATGAAAATGATGCATGTGACCGAGATTATGTGGCATGATTCAAATTTGAGGAAATTCGAGAGGAGCTGTTATGCGCCGAATTTCCTGTCAAATTTGGATATAAGAAAGTTTTTGAGAAAAATGATGTTTAACAATGATATACCAGACGTACTTCTCCTCCTCCTGAGGAGAAGGTAAAACCGTGAGAGCATAGACATCAGCCCCCAAAGTGGACAAAGTCGCTGGCTTAACCAGTCGATGCGTTTCGAAGAAGGAAAAATATATGATGTTTAAGGTGACACACCGAGACGTACTTCTCCGCTCGTGAGGAGAAGGTAAAACCGTGAGGGCATAGACATTAGCCAAAGCGGACAAAGTCGTTGTCTTAACCAAGTCGATGCATTTCGAAGAAGGAAAAAGTCCCATGATGGGTGATCCTTAGGCCCCCTACCCTGACTTTAATTTTTACTATCGTTAGAATTACCGAATTACTCTAGGTAATTATTACATAAAATTTGAGACCAAACAATCCTCAATAAAGGAATATAACATTAGAAGAAAGGTTAGGAGCAATTCGTGCGAGAGTTGCAAACCCGATTTTTTATACGTGTAAAATGACCAAAATGCCCTTGAGGTATTTTACTCAGAAAATGAGGATCGTGGGCCCCACCCATCCTCAAGGGGATGTTTTGATAATAATAAGGGATTGTTTGTGTTATGTGTGTTAATAGAGGAAAAGAATCCTAATTTTGAGCTTCGACGCGAAATGACCAAACCCCCCGTTTTAACTCCGATCGCGTGCCGACTGAGCCGAACCTCACTAAAATGTTTTAAAACATGTTTTTAAGTGATGATTGTCCATTGGTTAAGCTCGGTGGCCTCGGGCAATTTTTAAGCGAAATGACCATTTTGCCCCTTTGTGGTTTTGCAATTTTTGAGATTTTTGATTCGTCTAATGAAACCTAAGCAATATTAGGCTAAAATTAAAGCTTATTAAATTCTAATTACTAATCTAGAGTCAAAATTATTTATTTAAATTAATTAGAATCTGAAATTGCTTACTAATTCACCTAAGCCATTAATTGCAAATTCTCTAATTTGCAAGAATACCTTACCTACACCTAAATAATACATGGAACACATAAATTTCCTCCTCCTTGGGTTGTAATGCACGAAATTATTTGGCCTCCATGCATTAGATTACTTGGCAAATTTGGCACAAAGCTTCATGTAAAGAAAAAAACAAAAAATTCCCTAAAACATGGCATAAAACATGCCTTAAACAAAAATATGAATTTCCTCCCTTTGTTCCCCCTCAAAATCAGTCACCCATGCCTCCTCCATTTATCCATTCATGAGCTCAAAATCTCTATAAATAGGCATGCTTAAGGAGTCTTAGAAGCCTTGCTCATAATTGCACAATTTCAAGTTTTTCCAAAGCTCAAAAACTTTCTTTCTTCCTTCCCTTGGCCGAAATTCTTTCTTCAACTTTTCAAGGAGATTTTGTTTCATTTCACTCAAAGAAACCAAGTTCTCTTCCTTTCCTTCAAATCAAATTAGGTAGGGAGTTGTCTTTAAGCTTATTTCCATGTTTTGCTAAGTGTTGCTCTTGGTTCAAAATGATGATTTCATGAACTTTCTCTAGCTTTTCTAATTAGTTTTCTTCTTTCTTTTTTTTAAATATTTTGGCCATAAGGCCTATATGGGGATATGATGATAGCTTGATGATGAGGACCTTGAGTGTTGGTTGTAAATCCATTACAAGTTAGGCCTCTAAAGCTTGAAAATTCCACTTGATGCAAAACTTTAAAGAATGATGTTTTTATGATGTAAAAAATAAAGATCTTGAGTTTAGAACTTGAAAGATGTATTTTTCACTTTGTCTTGCTAAGATATATTGGGTTGAATTTATATTTCTCTAAAGTCTTGGAGGAGCTCTAGTAAAGAAATAAAATGAACTTGCATCCATGTTTAAGTTTATGCCTTGCATAACCATGTTTACTTTCTATGTCATCACTAAATTCTCAAGAATGAATAAATGAACTTGCATATTCATGTTTAAATTTCCAAGCTTGCATTTCATGTTTATGTTTCAAGTTGTCACTTAATCTTCAAAGATAATAAAGAGGATGCATCTCATATTTATTTTATGCTCTCACTTTATTTTATAATGGCTAAAAGAATCAATGCATGGATGTTTATTATTATGTTATCACCTAAGAATTTTAGAGCTCAAAGACTTGCCCAAGTATCACAAGCAAAGTTGGAAAATGGTAGTATCCTAAGGATGCATATTTCCTTAAGATTATTGGAGTCAAAGAATTTATTCTTTAAGAAGTCTTGAGTTGGAGCTTAATAAGAATTCTCTTCTCCCTTCACCGGCCTGCGGACTACCGCCGCTTGGTTTCTTATTTTTCTTTTATTAAGATTCTCTTCTCCCTCCACTGGTCCAGTGCGGACTACGCCTTTTTCTTGCATCATGTTTATATTTCCAAGTTATCACCTTATAAAGACAAGATTAAAATGGGTTGCATAGCATGTTTATAATTCTAGCTATCACTAAATCTCTAAAGCTCAAGACTTGCTCCTTTTATCTTAAGAGAAAATTCTAATCATGAACATTCTTTCAATGTATAAATCGGCCTCATGATTATGGAGGCTTAAAGTCTTATAATTTCTTTAAAGTTTAACAAAAAGAATTAGTTACTAAAGGAGTTTTGAAGCTTTGCAAAAATTATACGGGAAACTAGTACTTTATGTATACTTGAAATGTGGTTTTATGCAATTATATGAGGTTCATGATTCGGCTACCTATCTGAGTTTAGTACTACTGTATGATGATGGTTTAATATGTTCAAAGTTGTGATGATTATGATTTATTGCTAAGAGAACGATTCTATGCATGTTAGAAATAAAACTAGCTTCCCAGAAAAATCGTAAAAGCAAGATTTCTAGAACTCTAGAGAATTAAATTTGTGCGTTCTGTCAGAACCTTTAGCAGCCCTAAGAACCAAGTACTATTGTGTTTATATAAGGGAGAGTGATTCATAATTGGTTTAGTAATTGATTTTAGCACCATAAGGAAAGCCGGTAATGAGAAAAGGTTAAAAATGCAACTTCTAGCACACGTGAAGCCTTAAATATAACTTGCTACCTATGTTGTCCCATATGGTTTAATAATGTTCTTAAGGCATATGATTAATGGTAATGATGGTAATTAATCCCTTAGATGCATAATTAATTAGTTTGATAATTGAGGTTATCCGATTCTAGAGTTTTCGGTTATTTAAGAAGTTTTTCGATAAGGATTAATGATGATGCTTATTAAGTATTTGATTTCATTGAATGATTTCATGGCTTGCATGTTATAGTTGCTGTTGCAAACAATGAGAATGCTTATGCATGAAATAATGAAATAATCTTTGTTATTTAAAAATTTACCCTTGTTGCTGGAAGAAAGTATATTACTGTAAAAGTGTAATTTGGAAAGGTTCTGCTAGGAAAGACTTAGTATTTAAGCGTATCCATTTGTGACCCACCCCTCTTTCCTGGAATCTCCAGATGCATGATTACAGTTGGTATATATATTATTCCAGAATAAGACTATAAACGAGAAAATGTTATAAATGATTATGAATTGAGAATTGTATTATGATATAACATGCAAAGACTTAAAGGTGACTCAAAATATATGAGGAAATGACCATTTGGACCCATCAGACTATAGGTGGTGAAAAGGTAATTCTTGCCCCTAGCCCGTTCTCTCAAAATAGAGGGATTTTAACTTATCAAAAGGGATAAGTATATACTAGTGACGACTAGTAAGGTATGAGCTCATAACCTAGATTACTCCCAAAAGGGTGGAGTATAGGGTGGCCCAGGAAAATGATGATGAAAGTAACTTTAAGTCACCTAAGGAACTAAGTAACGTATTATGTGATTATGATGTTCTTCTATGCATAGTATTTATGAGATAATGATGAGAAATATGATATTCTTCTATGCATAGTATTTATGATATGATGATGAGGAATATGATGTGGTCTTATGCATAATTATGTTATTATATATGAAAGGAAAAGTTCATTATAAACATGACATGCTAAGTTTATGATGCATTATAAGATGCATGATTAAAATGAACGGACCTCGGAAGTATATTTCCGAACTAATTAAATGAATCTTAGCATGCTCACATTTTCATAATGAAACCCGAGGTTCCTGGGGACGATGATGATGACACGATATAAGGTGAGCACCCTACTGAGATTCTTTTATAAGTTTCTCATTCCCTCTTTCTTTCTTTCCATCTCGTCTTCAGAAAGTGATGGTGATGTTCGTGATTCCGTTGATGCTCTCACCTGGTAGCTGAACTTGACCCTTAGTTTCACTCGTATATTTCAGATATCTATCCCTATCCTTGGAGTGTTATTATTAGGTGCCATTAATGGATGTCCTTCCATCCATATATTATTTATGTTTTGTTAGATTGCCTACACCTAGTCTTATTTCTTAGTAGGCAAACTATCTATGTGTTATGTAATTATGGATGTTATATGATGGAGCCAATATGATGTATTTTTCATGCTATATCTGCACGTTTCGCTTTATTTCGATTATTGTTCATGTTATGTGCGGCTCACATTTTCAATTATGTTTTAAAAAAATGGCTCATAATTTCACTAAGTATTTTCAAAGTATGATGAAAGAACTTAAGCAAAGAGTAAAGTCTAGTAATTAATCAGATACAACCTAGGTGTATTCGGTTAATTATTAGGGTGTTACACTACCCGTACTCTGGAGTCGGGATTATGATGATTATGATGAATATGATTATGTTTATGATTCGCTTATCAAGAGGATAAGTAAGAACTAGTGACGACTAGTTAAGGTATGAGCTCATAGCCTAGTTTAAGGGGTGCGGTTACTATTATGATTGGTGTCACAAGTATGAGAAAGGAAAGATGTTCAAGAGAAAGTTACATGCCACTTATATGTTGCTTGATATTTGTTTGATTTACCTAAAGTACCGCCATGCATCCATGAACTATTATGTTGCATACATACATTAATAATCATTATAAAAGA
The DNA here is from genome assembly GCA_030441495.1 of Dalbergia oliveri. NCBI lineage: Eukaryota > Viridiplantae > Streptophyta > Magnoliopsida > Fabales > Fabaceae > Dalbergia > Dalbergia oliveri. The sequence goes on along the minus strand of JAMLFY010000003.1, from coordinate 30,380,257 downwards.
CATGGACCTTGGATAAATATCTTTGTGAAAACCTCATAATGAACCTATGCATGCTTAACCTTTTTATAACAAACCCAAGGTTCCTGGGCGTAAACGATGACACTAGGATAGAGGATTCCCCACTGAGATTCTTTAGCAAGATTCTCACCCCTCTCTCTTTCTTTCCGTTACGTCTTTAGACATCGATGGCGTCGTTCGTGATTTTTGTTGACGCACCCGTGGGGAGCTGCACTACGACCGATCATCAGCCCTACCACTTCGAGGGTCGTTGTGCTATACGCATTTTTGCATACATGGAACGCCCGTTTGCCTTTCCAATCTCCAGCTTCAGATTCACTCCGACCTCCCCCTTTGGCGACGACATGATTTTTGAGAAGACGCGACCCGTGACGAGGAACCGTGCCCGACCATCGTCTTCTCACGTGACCATCCAGAATTCGCATCCCTCATACGCCCCGGGAGGGACCTTCCAAGGACTCACCGACCGATCCGTATTCGGAGGATTCTCCCCTTCGGTGCCTTTGGCCGCCCAGGGGTAGCGAGACACCTTGCGGAGGCCTGCGAGGCGTGACGTCAGCCCGAGACGCCCTCGCCATGGTGGTCACGTCGCTCCGCCGATTCGCATGCCCGTCCCCTCTTCGATGGGCCACATCGAAGAGCTTTGGCAGTTCATAGGCTACATATCTCCGTCCGAGGATTGCGTCGTCCATAGGTTTTAGAAGATGGTTGCTTCCGTGGGGAGTATCTTTTGGGGTTGTTTTCATGTATTTGTTATTATGTTTCTTATGTCATGCTATTGTACTAAAGCTCTGCCCACTAGTATGGGTAAGACTTTATGTTTCCTTTACGTCCAATGTTATTGTACTAAACTATGTTAATTAATGTGATGAGGAATGTTTGCATGATGGATGTGTTCTTTGTGTTTATGTTCTGTATGTTTTATGTATTCTTCCGCTTTACGTTGTATATATGTCACACGCAAAGGCTCGCACTTTGTTTTATATTAATCATTTCAAAAAAAAATTTACCTATTTTCCGCTAAGTATTTTGTAAATGAATTTAAAGAGAAGTAATAACTAATAATTAATCTTGAATACGTCCTAGGCGTATTGGGGTTAAATATTAGGGTGTTACATTTTGGTATCAGAGTTTATTCTCATCTAGCTGAGGATTGGACTGACCATGCTTTAAAAGCATGTTACGGTAGTATGTCATGTATAGTGCTTAGCTATTAGAGATAAGCTATAGGATAGGCATTCATGACCTTGTCTGCTTGTCTGTGCCATGGTAACTAGCTCATTTAGCTTGGAATATTGAGCCTGATCACCTCGGTATTTGTTGACTTGTGTGCTTAGGGACCAATGGCACCCCGCAAATAGAATAGGAACGCAAACACGCCAGTGAACAAGGAAATGAAACTGGAGCTGCCATATGCGAGATGGCTAGGGCGATGGAACGCATGTTCGATCGCATGAATCAACCAAGGGATGCTATTCAAGGTCCCTGCGCGAAGCCGTGGAACAAGCCCGTTTTGGGGAGTTCCGCAAGGCTAATCCCCCAACCTTTCGTGGAGTTCTGAATCCCAACAAGGCAGACGAGTGGATCAAGAACATGGAAAAGATCTATTCAGTTGTTGCTTGTTCGGAGGAAAGAAAGTCACCTTTCCTGGCTACATGATGGAAGCCGACGCTGAGTTTTGGTGGACCGGCACCGAAGGCTGCTAGAAGCTACAGGCGCGGCTATCAATTGGGAGCTGTTTAAGACGTACTTCTATGAGAAGTATTTTCCAGAGTCCGTGAAGAACGCCAAGGACATTAAGTTCATGCAGTTGGTCCAAGGTGGAATGTCTGTCACCCAGGACACAGCAAAGTTTGAAGAATTGATCAAGTTCTCACAGGTTTTCCAAGGGAACCTTGACGAGGTATGGAAGTGTGTTAAGTTTGAGGCCCGTTTGAGGGCCGAACTTAACTTCGCGTGGCACACATGGAGATTAGGGACTTCCCGACCCTAGTTAACAAGTGCCGATCATCGAAGAAGGGCACAAGAAGATGAGTGCCGCAAGGGCGGATCGTCCCGTGGTTTGGGACCCCAAGCCCCGAAGTTCAAGCCGTCAAATCAGACTCAACCAAGGAACCACTACCATCCCTACCAATCCAATCAGTTCAAGCACCAACAACAACCTCAACAACAACAACAAAGAGGACCCAACAATCAACCATCCCGGCAACACCCGAGCCGCCTTTCAACCCCAATGGCCGAGGAACCGCAACCATCAAGGAGGAGTGAGTGGTCCTAGCAACAACAACAACAATAATAATCAACAAGGAGGGCCCAATGGGAACAAGAACAAGGCACCCCAAGGAGTCCCTCCCGTCCCTAGACCCGCACAAGCCATGGAGTGCCCCCGTTGTGGAAAGAATCATGGCAATCATCCCGCCTTGCCGGCAAGGAGTATGCTTCAAGTGTGGCAAGCTCGGCCACTATGCAAAGGATTGCAGAAGCAATGGAGGGTCGTCAAGTCAAAATCCCCGACCGCTACACCAAGGACGGGTCTTTACCCTCAACGCGGAGGACGCGAACGGATCCAACGACCTCATCGAAGGTAAGTGCGAACTAAATGGTAGAACCTTAACGTGCTATATGACTCTGGTGCTACTCATTCTTTTATCTCACATGCTAGTGTCGAGTCTCTAAATTTGCAAGTTTCTAAGCTTCCTTTTGATCTCATTGTTTCTACTCCCACCAACCGTCCTGTACATACATGTAACTGTTGTTTAAATTGCCATCTTACTGTTGAAAATAGATCCTTTGTCATAGATTTGATTTGTTTACCTTTGAAAGACATAGGAATAATCCTTGGCATGGATTGGCTTCACGCTAACCATGTGTTGTTAGACTATTATACAAAATCTGTTATTTTTCATCATCCCCCTAGCAAGACTAGTCAAACCTTAAAACTTTATGTGAATGTCGTAGATGTCTTCTGGAGTGGGAAGAAAACTAAGGGATATGTCCTTCTAGCCGCTAGCGAAGTAGACTTTGAGCAGAACATAGATGACATTCCTGTGGTAGAGAGTACCCCGAGGTATTTCCGATGAGATACCCAGTTCCTCCGAGAGAGAGGTGGAGTTCTCCATCGAGTTGGTTCAGGAACGGGACCTATCTCAATAGCCCCGTATAGGATGTCACCCTTGGAGTTGAAGGAATTGAAAACCCAGTTGGAGAACTGTTAGAGAAGAATTTTATTAGACCTAGTGCCTCACCGTGGGGAGCCTCGGTTTTGTTTGTTAAGAAAAAGGATGGGAGCATGAGATTATGTATAGATTATAGGCAATTGAATCGTGTAACGGTGAAGAATAAATACCCTTTGCCTAGGATTGATGATCTAATGGACCAGTTGAAAGGAGCGGTGGTATTCTCCAAGATTGATTTGAGGTCGGATACCACCAAATTAGAGTAAGAGATGAGGATATACCTAAAACCGTCTTTAGGACGGGACGGACACTTTGAGTTTGCCGTGATGTCCTTTGGACTGACGAATGCACCCACCGTGTTCATGGACTATATGAATAGGATCTTTAGACCCTATTTAGACAAGTTCGTGGTCGTTTTCATAGATGATATACTCATCTATTCGAAGACTCACAAGGAGCATGAACATCACCTAAGGTTGGTTTTAGAGGTGTTGAAAGAAAAGAATTTGTATGCTAAGCTCTCTAAGTGTGAATTCTGGTTGGAGGAAGTGAAGTTTTTGGGGCATGTAGTATCAAGAGGAGGTATAGCGTTGACCCTAGTAAGATAGAAGCGTAATGAATTGGGATAGACCGACCAGTATCAGGAAATACGGAGCTTTTTGGGTTTAGCAGGCTATTACCGTAGGTTTATCAAAGGATTTTCCTAGATTTCCTTTCCCTAACCAAGCTAACTAGGAAGAACACCTCGTTTTCATGGAATCCCGATTGTGAAAAGAGCTTCAAGAGTTAAAGGAAAGGTTGACCTCGACCCCAGTTTTGGTTTTGCCCGACCCCAATGAGCCTTTTGAGGTATATTGTGATGCTTCGGGAAAGGGTTTAGCTGTGTGTTGATGCAAAATAGGCAAGTGGTAGCCTATGCGTCTAGACAACTTAAGCCTCACGAGGTTAACTACCCTACCCATGACCTAGAGTTAGCCGCCATAGTGTTTGCCTTGAAGATTTGGAGGCATCACTTATATGGAGTAAGGTTTGAAGTTTTCTCCGATCATAAGAGTCTTAAGCATCTCTTTGATCAAAAGGAGCTAAACATGAGGCAAAGAAGGTGGATGGAGTTTCTAAAGGACTATGATTTCGGCTTAAGTTACCACCCCGGCAAGGCCAATGTGGTTGCCGATGCCTTGAGTCGAAAATCATTACGCTTATCCCACATGATGGTCAAGGAAGTTGAGCTTATAGAGAAGTTTAGGGATATGAATTTGGGGATGTCAATATCAGAAAAGAGTGTGAAGATGTGTCATCTTACGGTAACAAGTGGGTTTAAACAAAGGGTGATGATGGCACAAGTAGAAAATGAGGAGTTTAGGGAGACTCGAAGCGGTAAAGGCTGGAAAGCTTAAGGGTTTTGAGCAAGGGTCAGATGGTTTGTGGAGGTTCAAGGGCGGATTTGTGTACCGCAAGATGGTGACCTCCGAGAAAGTATCTTGGAGGAGGCCCATAAAAGCCACTTCACCATCCATCCTGGTGCCACCAAGATGTATCAGGATTTAAAGAAGATGTTCTGGTGGCCGGATTGAAAAAGGACGTAGTAGCCTGGGTTAGTAAGTGCTTAGTCTGTCAAAAAGTGAAGATTGAGCACCAAAAACCTTCAGGGATGATGCAACCTTTGCCTATCCCCGAATGGAAGTGGGATAGTATATCTATGGATTTTGTGACCAGCCTACCTAGAACCCAAGCGGCCATGACGCTATTTGGGTAATAGTGGACAGGTTAACCAAGTCGGCCCATTTCCTACCCATCAAGTTAACCTTTTCCCTAGATAAGTTGGCCCAGTTGTACATCCAAGAGATAGTGAGGTTACACGGAGTTCCATCGACGATAATCTCGGATTCGAGATCGCGATTACGTCGCGTTTTTGGGAAGCCTTTCAAAAGGCGTTTGGTCTAAGCTGTGCTTAAGCACGGCTTACCACCTCAAACAGATGGACAATCAGAAAGAACTATCCAAACCTTGGAAGATATGCTAAGGGCATGTGTTTTGGATAGAAAGGGAGTTGGGATAAGTACCTCCACTTATCGAGTTCGCATATAACAACAGTTATCATGCGAGTATCGGTATGGCACCGTACGAGGCCTTGTATGGAAGGAAGTGTCAGTCGCCTTTGTGTTGGCATGATCTGAGAACAAAGCATTTTGGGACCGGATGTAGTGAGGGAAACCACAGAGCAAATAAGAATGATCAAGGATAGAATCTTGACTGCTCAAAGCCGACAAAAGAGCTATGCGGACAAGCGGCGAAAGCCGTTAGAGTTCCAAGAAGGTGAGCATGTTTTCTTGAGGATAACCCCCACTCCAGGAATAGGTAGAGCCATGAAAGTCAAGAAATTGAGTCCTAATTTCTCGACCTTTGAAATCCTTTAGAGAGTCGGGACAATTGCCTACAAAATAGCCCTACCTCCAAATCTGTCAAATCTTCATGACGTCTTTCACGTCTCCCAACTAGAAATATCAATCCGACCCTAGCCATGTGTTAGAGCCAGAGCATGTATAGTTAAGGGAGGACCTAACTTTCATCCACCAACGAGGATCGTGGACCGTGGTGTAAGCAGGTTGAGGAATAAGTCCGTTCCTTTGGTGAAAGTCACGTGGACGAGACAAGACGGAGGAGTACACATGGGAGTTGGAATTCGAGATGCGGACGAAGTATCCCGAGCTTTTCTAAGGTAACGAATTTCGAGGACGAAATTCTTTTTAAGGAGGGGAGTAATGTAACGCCCGATTTCCTGTTAAAGTACAAATGACCGAAATGCCCTAAGGTCATTTTCACCCAAAATTCAGGACAGTTGCCCGCAACCCTCGAATGGGTCAACTCGATGTTTAAAGGGGATTATGTTGTTATGAATGATATTCGAGGTGAAAATCTCGTTTTCTAAACTTTCGGCTCAAAATGACCAAAATACCCTGTGTGTCTACACGGGTAAAAGGTGCCGTTTGAGCCCGAACTTTTCCAGGAAGTTTAGAATGATGTTTATGAGCAATGTTTGATGTTTAGTTTAGCCGAAGGTCCCGCAGTTTTAGCGCAAAATTACCATTTACCCCTAGAACATGTCCAGTAAGCCTAATGACGCAATTAAGCAAACCTAAGCAATATTAGGCTCTAATCGAAGATTAATTTATTTCGATAATTAATCTAGAGTCAAAATAATTTATTAAGGTTAATTAGAACCTAAGATTGCTTAGATAAACTCTAATTGCATTCTTTAATTCAAGATTCCTAGTCATGGAATCTTGAATAGTGTTTTCTCTCTCCAATTCCTTAAATTAAGGAATTGTGCCATACCTCATTTGACCAAAAGAATTATTTTAAATTACTAATCTAGTAAGATTACCCTCCTAATCAAGTCTTGAACCACCTTAATTAACCAATTACCTCACCTAAACACCTTCTTATAAACTCCTAATCAAAAGCCTAATCAAAGACACACCTAAACACACCTTTAACCCACAATTAGATGAATTAATTTTCTCTCCCTCATGCCTTAAGGTGGCCGGCCACTCCACCCCCTCCATAGCCCATCATGTGTTGTTTCAAATCATACCCAAGAGCCATACTTCAAGCCATGCTTTCCACGATACTTTGCCCATGCCTTGCCCATACTCAACACCATGCCTAAGACCATGCCTTGGCCAAGAGATATTTTCCTTCTCTCCTCTCAAATGGCCGGTTCCTCTTCCCCTCAAAGCCATCCATGAGCTCTCAAATCCTCTATAAATACACTAGCTTGAAAACTCTTTGAATGTTTACACACTTGAGCAAACTTCCAACTTTCTTTCCAAACACAAAGAGCCCTTTTCCTTTTCCCTGGCCGAGTTTTCAGCAAGAGTTCAAGAAGGATTTCTTTCTCTTTTCCTCTCAAGAAACAAAGCTTTCCATCCTCTCTTCAAGACTTCTTTAGGTAGGGGTTAAGTTTCGATGATTTTGTTTGTGTTCTTCAAGAAAGTTCTAGTTTTCTCTTGGTTTCAAACTCTTTTCCTCTTCTTTTTTCTTTTCGGCCAAGAGGCCTTTTTATGAAGAGAATATGAGCTTGATGATGAGGTTTCAAGATAATGACTTGTTGTTGTCATGTGAGAAACCTCTAAAGCTTGAAACAACTTGGTCTTGGACCATACATGCTTGGATTTTTTTTCTTTTCTTGGCTTAAGTTTCGGTTTTCCTCTTCCTCTTTCCCTTAAGGATTTCAGTTTTCTTCCTTGGATTTGAACAAAGTTTGTAAAATATGTCAAGTAGATCACAAAAGTTTTGTTAAGAAAGTTAATCATATGTTTTCAAAGAGCTCTAAGCTTACCCTTGCCAACCTTAAAGTTGGTCGGCCGTTCTAAGAGTTTTACTCTAGATTGAAGCCCATGAGCAATAAAATAAAGAATATGACTTAGCCCTTGTAGTTTTGTTTAGACAAAGTGTTGAACTTTGAGTCCATTTCCTTAAGCTTGATGATGAAGTTCAAACCTTAAGACTTCTTTTGAAGTCTAGGTGCTAAGAACTCTAAAGCTTGCCTTATGATACATAATGGGTTAAGGTTTATGTTCCTCTAAAAGTCTTGTAAGAGCTCTAGTTAAGATAAAAACAAGTTGCATTCATGTTTAAATTTATGTCTTGCATCTCATGTTTATTTTGATGCCATCACTAATTTCACAAGAGTAAATGAATGAACTTGCATTACCATATTTAAATTCCCAAGCTTGCATTTCATGTTTATATTTCAAGTCATCACTTAATCCTTAAAGATAATAATGAAGTTGCATCTCATATTTATTTTATGCTCTCACTTTACTTTCTAATGAAGAGTAAAATAAAGTGCATAGCATGTTTAAGATTATGTTATCACCTAAATATTCTAGAGCTCAAAGACTTGCCCTAAGTATCCTAAAAAGGGAACTCTAGTAAAAAAGAAATGGATGAGTTTTAGTATGATTCAATAATGGTTTGATTTTGTAAAATGCATGAATGATTTCAAGAAAATGTTGGAAACTGTTTTATGAGGTCTCAAGGTGTTTAAATAGCTTGGAATGTGTTAAAAATCATGTTTTCTCAAATTCGGAGGTTCTAGTAATCGATTACCATCCATGTAATCGATTACCAGAAGGTTTTGAAGGACTTTTGGTTCTGGTAATTGATTACCAGAGGCAATGTAATCGATTACCACGATTTCTTCATGCCCAGAACCCTGGAAACCCTGTAATCGATTACCTAATAGTGTAATCGATTACTCTTATGTTCCTTATTTTTCAAAAACATTTAACCCTAAGTAATCGATTACCATTGTATGTAATCGATTACCCGGTTGTTTTTGAAACCCAGAATGAATTGAGCTCCTGGTAATCGATTACTAGGAACATGTAATCGATTACCAGAACACCTTTTGTTTCCTGAAAATGTCCCAAGAGAAAACTAGCAACTTATATGCATTTCAACTCAAGAGATTATGTGATTTTATGGGCTTATGATTTCGGTTCTGCCCTCTATGTTTGGCTCCTGTATAATGTTGTTCTAAGGTGCTAAAATGTGTAAATTATGTTTGAGTGAAGCAAGGATCGATTTAGAAAAGTTAGAAAAGAATAAGTAACTTAAAAAGGATTAGAGATGAGAATTCTAGAACACCTTAATGCATAGAAATGCAAATCTGTTCTAGCATGATTAATTCAAGGATAAATGATTCATAATTAGTAAGACATGTACAAGATCCCTTCATAAATGATTAGGTGTTGATTTCTAAGTTTAAGGTGATGATAAGAGATTAAAATGGTTTATAACTTAGAGAACATGCCTAGGAATCCCTCATAATTGGTCTAGGAATTGATTATGGAGCCTTAGGCGAAGACGGATCTTAAAAAGGGTCACGAATGGAGATTCTAGAGCCCCTTAAGCAAATGATATTTTCTGCCCTTTCATGTGAATGCTGTATGGAATTTTTAGTGAGTTCAAATCTTAGAGAAAAGTTTAAGTGTTAACCTCTTGAGGGTAATAAAGATGCAAATACAAGTTTAAGGCCCGTAAGGGTCAAAGCATAAGATACTATGAGATAGGTGGCCGAGAGTATAATTATGATGATGAACCTCGAGCACATTTATGATGATGTGATTATGTTAGTTCCTTGAGCATGAAACTTTATGTGTATGATTTGATTTGGTGATATGATGAAATGTTGTATTTAAGATGCATAAGGTTTCGAAATATGAATGAAATTGAGAAATATGCTCATGTGAACTAGAAAGTTATTGATTTGAGAAAGTTCCATGAAAATGATGCATGTGACTGAGATTATGTGGCATGACTCAAATTTGAGGAAATTCGGAGAGTAGCTGTTATGCCCGAATTTCCGTCAAATTTGAGGGACATAAGAAAGTTTTTGAGAAAAATGATGTTTAACGATGATATGCCGAGACGTACTCTCCTCCTGAGGAGAAGGTCGTGAGGGCATAGGCATTAACCCTCAAAGCGGACAAAGTCGCTGGTCTTAACCAGTCGATGCGTTTCGAAGAAGGAAAATATATGATGTTTAAGGTGACACACCGACTACCCTGAGGAGAAGGTAAAACCGTGAGGGCATAGACATTAGCCCCAAAGCGGACAAAGTCGTTGTCTTAACCAGTCGATGCGTTTCGAAGAAGGAAAAAGTCCCATGATGGGTGATCCTTAGGCCCCTACCCGTACTCTGGGAGTCGGGATTATGATGATTATGATGAATATGATTATGTTTATGATTCGCTTATCAAGAGGATAAGTAAGAACTAGTGACGACTAGTTAAGGTATGAGCTCATAGCCTAGTTTAAGGGGTGCGGTTACTATTATGATTGGTGTCACAAGTATGAGAAAGGAAAGATGTTCAAGAGAAAGTTACATGCCACTTATATGTTGTTTGATATTTGTTTGATTTACCTAAAGTACTGCCATGCATCCATGAACTATTATGTTGCATACATGCATTAAGAATCATTATAAAAGACATGGACCTTGGATAAATATCTTTGTGAAAACCTCATAATGAACCTATGCATGCTTAACCTTTTCATAATAAACCCAAGGTTCCTGGGGACGTAAACGATGACACTAGGATAGAGGATTTCCCCTGAGATTCTTTAGCAAGATTCTCACCCCTCTCTCTCTTTCTTTCCGTTACGTCTCCAGACATCGATGGCGTCGTTCGTGATTTTTGTTGACGCACCCGTGGGAGCTGCACTACGATCCGGATCACCAGTCCTACCACTTCGAGGGTCGTTGTGCTATACGCATTTTTGCATACATGGAACGCCCGTTGCCTTTCCAGTTTCCAGCTCGATTCACTCCGAGCTCCCCTTTTGGCGATGACATGATTTTTGAGAGGACGCGACCCGTGAAGAGAACGACGTGCCCGACCATCGTCCTCAGCTGTGCGTGACCATCCGAAATTCGTATCCCTCACGCCGCCGGGAGGGACTTGTCCGAGGACTCACCCCGATCCATTCGGAGGATTCCACCCCTTCGGTGCCTTTGGCCGTCGAGGGGTAGCAAGGATACAGTCTTCCAGGCGAGGCCTGTGAGGCGTGTACATCAGCCCGAGAGACGCCCTCGCCGTGGTGGTCACGTCGCTCCGCCGATTCGCATGCCCACGTCCCCTCTTCGATGGGCCACATCGAGGAGCTTCTGGTCGTAGGCTACATATCTCCGTCCGAGGATTGCGTCGTCCATAGGTTTTAGGAGGGTTGCTTTGGGGAATATCTTTTGGGGTTGTTTTCATGTATTTGTTATTATGTTTCTTATGTCATGTTATTGTACTGCAAGCTCTGCCCACTAGTATGGGTAAGACTTTATGTTTCCTTTACGTTCCAGTGTTATTGTACTAAACTATGTTAATTAATGTGATGAGGAATGTTTGCATGATGGATGTGTTCTTTTATGTTTATGTTCTGTATGTTTTATGTATTCTTTCGCTTCACGTTGTATATATGTCACGCGCAAAGGCTCGCACTTTGTTTTATATGAATCATTTCAAAAAAAAATTTACCTGTATTTTCTAAGTATTTTGTAAATGAATTTAAAGAGAAGTAATAACTAATAATTAATCTTGAATACGTCCTAGGCGTATTGGGGTTAAATATTAGGGTGTTACAAAATACACAAGTATGTGTAGTCCAAGACCAAGTTGTTTCAAGCTTTAGAGATTTCTCACAAAACATCAACAAGTCTTTATCTTGAAACCTCATCATCAAGCTCAAGTTATTCTCATAAAATGGCCTCATGGCCGAAATGAAAAATAGAAAAGGAAAAGAGTTTGAACCAAGAGAAAACTAGAACTTTTCTTGAAGAAAATAAGTAAAAACATTAAAACAACCCCTACCTAAGGAAGTCTTTGAATAAATGAAAGAAAGCTTGAGTTCTTGAAGAGTTGAGAAGACAAAATCTCCTCTTGGATGTGATGATGGATTGGCCAAGGAGGATGCTCAAGGAAGATGATTTTTCCTTAAGTTTCTAAGCTTGGGAATGGAAAGTTTGAGTGTTTGAGAGATGGTTTAAGGTGAGGTAGTGGTGGTTTATGGTTGTTAGTGGTGGTTTGTGGTGGTGGCAAGGTTCTTTGAGAGGAAGAAGAAGATGAAGAAGATGAAGAGAAATTTGAGAGAAAAGCAAGAAAATGCAAGACAACTAAACTTAGCAAATGATCTAAAGTCTATCAAGGTTCTTTAAGGCTTGGTATTTATAGAAAATTTTGCACAATGAAGGCTGCACAAGGGAGGATGGCCGACGGCCTTGCTTGGTCCATGGGGAGGAAAATATCTCTTACAAGGTATGGCTTTGAGTATGGGTTCAAGCATGGTGAAGTATGGGCAAAAGCATGGGCAAGGCATGGGCTTTGGAGTAAAGAAAATTTCAACATGTGGCACTTTTCCTTGGCCTTGCATTCGGCCAGGTTTGGGACAGCCAAGGGAGGATTTGTTTGTCCATGTAATTGTGGTTTAGTGATGTGTTTAGGTGTTTCTTTGATTAAGGTTTTGGTTAGGAGTTGTAAGGAAGTGTTTAGGTGAAGTAATTGGGCAATTAGGAGTGTCAAGACTTGATTAGGGAGTGGTCATACTAGATTAACAAATTAAATTCATTTTCTTAGTCAAATGAGGTATGGCACAATTCCTTAATTTAAGGAATTGGAGAGAAACACTATTCAAGATTCCATGACTAGGAATCTTGAATTAAAAAATGCAATTAGAGTTTATCTAAGCAAATCTTAGGTTCTAATTAACCTTAATAAATTATTTTGACTCTAGATTAATTATCGAAATAAATTAATCTTCGATTAGAGCCTAATATTGCTTAGGTTTGCTTAATTGCGTCATTAGGCTTACTTACACTTCTAGGGGCAAAATGATAATTTTGCACTAAAATGCCAGGACCTTCTGGGCCTGGCTAAACATCAAACATCACTTAAAAACATCATTCCAAACTTCCTGAAAATTTCCAACTCAAACGGCACCTTTTACCAGTGTAGAATACAGGAGGTATTTTGGTCATTTTGAGCCGAAAGTTTGGAAAATGAGATTTTCACCTCGAATATCAAACATAACAATTATAACCCCTTCAAACATTGAGTTTACCTATTTGAGGATTGCTGGGTCACTGTCCTTGAATTCGGTAAAAATAACCTCAGGGCATTTTGGTCATTTATACTCAGGAGAAATCAGGGCGTTACATATCTAACAATATAAAGTAAGCTTTAGAGTTCTTATCACCAAGTCTTCAAAAAAGTCTTATGGTTTGAACATCATCATCAAGCTCAAGAAAATGGACTAAGAGATAAACATCAACACTTATCAAAGCAAATATAAAAAGAACTACTTATATTCTTCAATTTATTACTCATGAGCTTCAATCTAGAGTAAAACTCTAGAATGGCCGACTAACTTTAAGGTTGACAAGGGTAAGCTTAGAGGTCTTTGAAAATATATGATTAAGTTTCTTAAACAAAACCTTTAGTAAGCTACTTAACATTTTTATCAAACTTTGTACAAATAAAGGAATGAAAACCGAAATCTTTGAGGAGGAAAGGAAATGAGAACCGAAATCTTGAGTAGGGAAAAGAAAAGGAAACCGAAATCATGTATGGTCCAAGACCAAGTTTTTCAAGCTTTAGAGGTTTCTCACATGGCATCCACAAGACCATTATCTTGAAACCTCATCATCAAGCCAAAGATTTTCTCATCACAATGCTCTAAGGCCGAAATAAAAAGGATGATAGAAGGAGTTTTGAAAACCAAGAGAAAAATAACAATTCTCTTAAAGAAAGTAAACAAAACTTTGAAAATAAACCCCTACCAAAGATATTTTTCTTTTGAAAGATTGGAAGCTTGGTCTTGAAACAATATGAGAAAACAACTTCTTCCTTGGTACACAAAGTGAATTTGGCCAAGAGAGAAAGAAAAGGAAGAAAGATTTTGCTTTGAGTTCTTGAGCTTGGAAATGGAAAGTTTATGTGTTTAATAGAAGGTTTGTGGTGTTTGGATGATGGTTTGTGTTTAGGAAATGGTGGATGATGATGATTCTTTGAGAGGATGAAGAAGAAGTGAAAGAACTCTTTGAGCCTTAAAAGAACAAAATGAGAGAAACTTAAGAATGCTCTTTGCAACTTATACTTAAAATGCTCAAAATGTGCCCAAGTTCTTCCAAGCATGATATTTATAGAGAAACAACATCAAGGGTGCATGAATGGAGGGAGGCCTTGACCTCATGTTCCATGAGGTGAGAGAATTTGTTTCATGGAGGCATGGTGAGGTATGGTGGAAAGCATGGGTAAGAATGGGCATGGGTATGGGCAACCATGTTTCTTAAACACATTTTAATAAATTTTCAACATGTGATGGATATTTTTGGGGAAGGAATGGCTAATTGGTTTAGGAGCATTTAGAGGAAAGAAAATCTCATTTTAATGTTGGTTTACATGTGTGTTTAGAAGTTAATTTGGTTAGGCCATGGATTAGGAGTTGTAAGTAAGTGTTTAGGTGAGAAAATGGGTAATTAAGGTGGTTCAAGACAAGATTAAAGAGTGGTCTTGCATAATCAATGCAAATCCACCTTTATTAGGGAGGAATCTCATCATGTGACATCTTCCATGATTTAAGAAAATTGATTGGAATCTTACTATTCATGAAAATATGACATAATGTCTAAAATAAAGAAAAGGGATTTTGGGTTTCTCTAACCAATCTTAAGTTTTAATTAACCTTAATTAATTATTTCGACTCTAGATTAGTAATTAGAATTTACTAATCTTTAATTAGAGCCTAATATTGCTTAGGTTTTACTAATCACATTATTAGGCCCAAAATGCACATAGCTAGGGCAAAACGGTAATTTTTCACAAAAATTGCTTAGGGCTACCCGGGCTTAACCTGTTGTTAAACATCACTTAAAAACATCATTTAAAACCTTTTGGTGAAGTCTGGTTAAGCACGTAAATCGATGACAAACGCCATCGAGGCGTTTTGGTAATTTTGTGTGTTGGAACTCAAAAATGAGATTCTTCTGCTCTATTAATACACACAACACATATAATCCCCTTATTATCATCAAAACATCCCCTTGAGGATAGTTGGGGCCGATCCTCGTTTTGGGTAAAATGGTCTTAGGGGTATTTTGGTCATTTATACACTGGAAAAATCGTTACAAAATTTATCATAAAAACCATTTTGGGCCATTATCCAAATTTTGTTAGATTTTAGGAGTCAAAGTGCAAAAATTCCACTTTTTGACACTTAGTAAGTGTTAATACTTTTAAAAATTATTCTTAACATTATAAATGGTATTTTGAACACATGGACACATTCAAAATTATTATTAACTCTAATTAAACTCATTTGGCCAAAATCCCTATAATGGAAAGTTTGTAACATCCTCCCAAGTACAACCTCATTCTTAAGCTATGATATCATACTCGAGAGATGTTACTTGTTAATTACGGACTTCTTAATTATCTATAGCAAGCTGATTTACGTACGAAATAACTAAGCGTAATTCTATTAAAACATCTTACAAGTAAACATCAAGTTTATTAAACATGTAGTTAAAAATACATAAGGAAGCTCCTCTATGAGCTTTAGTACATATCTGTCTTCTAATCCATTTACATACATACTCATTTCACTAAGTCCAGAAAAAAACTAACTACTATACTCCAGCAATCCTACACTCCTTTGCATAGCATCCCATCCCCTGGCTTAACCTGGCGAACACGGAAACAAACACATAGGGGTGAGAATATTATAAAATTCGTAGGGTAGTTTCCCTCATATACTACACACAGTAGGCATAAGCAATTCATGCATATACAATATTCATACAAAATCATACACAGAAATCTTGAAAACCCGTAGGCCGGGAACTAAGGATAATATCACCATAATCGATCGAGTAATAATATGTACAATCAGAAACTCCATTCCTCATATCTTTCTCAACTTTCTCAACATAGGGAAGGCTTAATCTCATAGAGAGATACATTCACACTTCACAATTTCACAGAGGACCATAGACTTAGGACATGAGCTCATTCCTATTTCAGATCACCGAACTTCATTTTTTTCCATTTCAGGATCACTCAGGGTCTATGCCTAGCCGATACTATCGACTCATAACTTTCTAGGGAAGTCCTTCTTTTTCCTTCCCTCTCAATTCTTTCTAAGCCTTGTTTTGTTTTCCCCATATGTTTCGGACATACACAGTAAGATATGTACATACTATCATAGAATTTCAGCCATTTCCACATCTCATTATCCTAGCAGAATTGATGTTCTAGGAACAACAATTTGTTACCACACCAAACAATCATTCCACCCTTAAGGAAAATTTCACATGACACTTCAATGTGTCTAAAACAATCTGTAAAAATTTCAGGGCAATCAAAGTTATATAACCACTTCAATAAAATAGGCAAATCTGGTGGTCAGAAGCCACAAATTCATAGTCCAGACTTGTGTTCTCAAAATATTTAGCCTTAGAATTCGATGGAATCATGGTACAAGAAAATTCACAGAGTTATTTCAACATGTTATTAGTCTTGTGTAAAAATTTCAGGAGCTATCTCAATCAATTGCTATGATGAAAAATTCGGGCAAGTTTGTTATCTCAACAATTCAGCAGCAATAGTTACAATTCGGTTCCTAATTTTTTGAGGCATCAAACCTTAGAATTAACCCCTAAGAAAATTTCTTGTATTTAGTTTAAGGGGTTAACTACAACATATAATTTTCATGGCTCATGAAACCACCCACAAAATTCCCAGAAAATTCATGAAAAGTTCTGATTTAGAACAGGAATAGTCCAGCAACCTAGTTCCAATTTCACTTTAGAGAAAACCCATTTTAAAACCATCCAAACACAACACAAAAATTCATACATCAATATCAATATGTTAACCATCAATATCATCAAAATTTTCGGAATTAGGGCAAGCCAAAACAGAATTGAAAAATTTCACAAGGAAAGCGAAAAACCCTACTTTTGGGCTTAGTGGATCTTTGGCTTCAAGATAATCCAAGCTTGAATCCTTCCACTCCAAAGCCCCCAAACCAACTCCAAACCCTTCTTAAATCAGTGAGGTATGAGGTACAAGACAAGGTTTTGATAAGGAATGGAAATTTTGTTCGGTTAGATTGGTAGAGAATTAAGTTTAGGACATGTTTTGTGAAGAGATCTTGAGGTTTTATCAAGTTTAGGCTAGGGTTTATGAAGCTCCAAGTTTGTTAATGGAGTTTGAGAGGAAGAACAATGGAGGAGAGCTTCTTGGAGTGTGCTGGACGAAATTTTGATGCAAGGAATGATGATTTTATGAGTTTATGACAAAATGCATAATAATTTCAAGTACAAAATGTTTTATTTTCTTAAAGATAAGTCTAGTAATTTTTGTAAGCATCCTATTGGTTGTAATAAAGTAGTAATGGTGTGGCTTCTTCTAAGCCACACACTTGTCTAGTTAGGTGGCAAAATTTCACTGCAAGTTTCATTCCTAAGAAATTGCAACGAAATCTCACCGAACGGGTAAACACCGTAAGATTTAACCGATATTGCCCGAAAATTAATTTTAAGTATAAAACTATCATTCCCACCTATCTCTAACCTTATTCCCATGTTTTCCTAACTTTGGGCACCTTCCTGAACAAAATCTAGGGTTCAGCTGTTGGAGGCGGGCCCGTAAGGTTTCTATTCACCGGCTGAAATTTTTTTTTTTAAACATTCGTTGGGCCACCCTCATCGTTGTTAAACTATTATATTTTTAAAATTACGACTAACAAAGCTCAAATTAAATTTTAAGTAATTTTTGGAGTTACAAAGTTCAAAGTGCAACTTTTCGCATTTTGCAAAACTACCCAATTTAACACTTGTAATTATTCTTTTAGGCTCCTAGGATACTAAAATAATTTTTACAATAATTATTAACATTTTTAAACCATGTGAATAGCGATGAACATTAATGAATAGTAGCAAACGGTAACAAAGATTGAAAAGTTTAAAAGCTTTGGAAATTATATTTTTATCCTTTCTAGTTACTAGTTTTTCCTAAAATGCTAACAACAATTTTTGTAACAATTATTAATAATTTTTAATTACATGAACAGTACCAAACAGTCTAACATTGGAAAAGGGTCAAAATAAAAATTATGAAAGCTTTAGAAATTATATTTTTAACCATTTCCAATTACTAGCTTTTCCTGAAAGCTATTCTAAGACATTTAAGACACATGAAATCATTTTACAACAATTTTTAACATATTTTTTACCACATAAACGTACCAAATAGTCCTGAATAGTGTCAAATAGTGGCAAAACTATAATTACAAAAGCTTTGGAAATTACATTTTTAACCTTTTTTAATTACTAGTTTTTCTAGAAAGTTATGCTAAGATATTTAAAACACTTGAAATCATTTTATTCCTTTGGAAAATTAAATATTAACATTAAAACAGAGGCAAAACTTAAAATTTCAATAATAAGGAATTATTTACTTAAATTCACATTTTTACTCCTTTTGAGTTTCCAACTCTTTTAAAATTTCTTTGTACACTCTAGACATAAGATTCAAATTTAAAAAATAAAATAAAACCAACTTCAAACCCAATATTTCCATGTGACCGATATATATATATATATATATATATATATATATATGTGTGTGTGTGTGTGTGTGTGTGTGTGTGTGTGTGTGTGTGTGTCCATGATCAAAATTTCCATGTAAGACAAAAGGGACAAGTCTTGAGCTTTAGAGGCATAGGTGATTACTAGAATCATAAATATGTCATGCAAACTTATTTTAAGCCTTTGACATTATAAGGTGACAACTTGGAAATATAAACATGATGTGTAAAGCTTGAAGTATAAACATGAGATGCAAGCCCATTTTTAAGTTTTTAAGATTATAAGGTGATAACTTAAATATAAACATGAAATGCAAGATTTGAAATATAAACATGAACATGAAAGTTCATTTTTAAGTCTTTAAGATTATAAGGTGACAACTTGAAACGTATATAAATATGACATGCAAGGCTTGAAACATAAATATGAATGTAAGTCTATTTTTATATCTTATTAGAGCTTAAAAACTCAAGACTTTAAAGAATGAAACTTTCAACCCCATTAATCTTAACAAAATAAAAGTGAGCTTTAGGGTCCTTAACTTCATGGTTCTAAGAATCTCATTTTCTTGGACCTACCATCATGCTAAAAAAACAAAAAAAATAGCCATTGTCAACAAACAAGCATTCTTTCCTTGTTTTTTTTAAACCAAAGATTAAGCCTTGAGCTTTAGAGGTCAAACACATGATGGTCTTACAACAGTCACCAAGAAGACTCATCATCAAGCTATGGCCTTGATCATAACCAAAATAAAAGAAAAGAGTAGAAAAGAAAAAGAAAACACAAGAATAAAATCCCTACCAAGTGTGCTTCTTGGTTGAAAATGAAAATGCTTGATCTTTTGTGAAGAAAAAGAAGAAAATCCTCTCTTGGAGCAAGGGTGTGTTTTAGCCAAGGTAAGAAGAAATGGGAGGAAGGATTTTTGTGTTGGTTTGATGTGTAGAGATGAAAGTTTATGTATTTTAGAGAAGATCTATGGTGGTGGTGTGTTAGTTTGAGGTTTGAAGCTTGGATAAGAGATCAAGAATGGAGGTTCTTAAAGGTGGAGGAGAAGAGGAAGAAGATAGCTTGAGATTAGAGAGAGTAAGAGTTTTTTTTTTTTTTACACAACTTGATGGACAAGTTTTGGCAAAAAAAGTGGATAGTAAGAATGAGAGAGTGAGTGTGATTGTGTTGAAAAAAATCAACATATGAGAGAGAAAGTGGAGGAGGCCGCCGGCCATGTAAGGGGTTTTGGGGGGAATTTTGGTTTCATGCTAGTGTGGGGATTAGGGTTTTTGGGTAATTTTGATTTGGAGAATAGTTAGGAATTGATAATTAGGTGTTTGGATTGGTAAATGGGGTGTTTAAGGCTTTCAAGACAAGTTTAAAAGTAAGTCTTGCATTTAGTTGAGCTAAGCTTGATTAATTCAAAATTCAAATGCCAACATGTTCATAATCTTTAGAAAAGAAAGAGAGAAAGTATTTTTGTCCCTTACTTTTTATTTTTTGGTCTCATGAGTCATCTTGAATAAAAATAAGATTAAACTTTCCCTAGGTAACCTTGCGCCTTAATTAACTTCAAAAAATTATTTTGACTCAAAATTAATAATAAAATTAATTTATTTTTAATTAAAGCCTAATATTGCCTATATTCCCTTAATTATGTTATTTAAACTTAAGTAGCACTAACTAGGGGTAAAATGGTAATTTTCACAAAAACTCTCGAACTCATTTAGATATCATATATTCCCTTTAATTAACATGTCCAACTCTTAGGTGATGACAGTTAGGTTGTCACTTAATCTCGTTAAATTCTCAAAGCATTTTGGTAATTTTTGCACCAAAAATTAGTAATTGAGATTTTCATATCTATTGTCATCCAAAACACATTCATCCCCTTCAAACATCAAACTAACCCCTTGAGTATCAGAAGATCATCATCTCAATTTCGAAGTGAAAATGACCTCAGAGGCATCTTGATCTATTTACACACGAAAATTGGGGATTGCAATTTCACGCAAATTGCTTTCTAACCTCATATAGCCTCATTCTAATATTAAATTACCCCATTAAGGATGGATTGGACTGGCCGCTCGATTCTTGTACAAAAATGACCTCAGAAGTATTTTACTCATTTTTCATCAGGAAAGATTAGGGTGTTACAATGATGATGTTGATGAGGAGGAGGAGGAGGAGGAAGGGAAGGTGGCATTGTTGAGAGAAGTTTAGGTAGAGTGCTGATATGTGAGAGCATGGTGATGGGTGGTGATGTCGGAGGGGAAAAGTGGTGGTGGTGGTGGTGGTGTCGAGGGTGGGCGGTGGAGGACACAGAGGTGGAGAGATGAGAAAGTTGGGGCACAGGGGTTGGGGTTCTGAAGGAGGTATGGTGCAAGGGAGATGGCAGAAAGAAGAGAAATGTTACAATGCATTGGAGCTTATTGGCTTCATAGATACACAATGCATCTTGATCATGAGATTAAGTGTTGTGTGGTACACCAAATTTAGTAAGGAGTACTATAGAATTCACCTTCATAACTATGCAAAAACAATGTAATTAGCCTGAAATCTTTGCCAACCAAACGATGCTTACGAATATAGCAACACAACCAAGCACACGATGGCTAAGAATATGACAACATATGATATTATATGCAGCAATGCTGTGCAACTAAATAAAAATATTGTTAAAATCTTTGACAGAGTTATGATAGTTATTGGATGAAATATAATAAAGAGGTATGATCATCTTATTAATGCAGAGACCA
The DNA here is from genome assembly GCA_030441495.1 of Dalbergia oliveri. Taxonomy (NCBI): domain Eukaryota; kingdom Viridiplantae; phylum Streptophyta; class Magnoliopsida; order Fabales; family Fabaceae; genus Dalbergia; species Dalbergia oliveri. The sequence continues at coordinate 30,359,168 of JAMLFY010000003.1, read as the reverse complement.
ATGATTGTGCTATATTATTCTGCTAACTAAATTCTAACTAAATTTCAGCACGTCTAGCATTTTACTATAATATATGATAACCGATATGTTATGTCAAAACATATGCAGCTGTTATTGTGCAAGGATTCAACTAAGGTCCATAACATGATCCGGAAGGGAAGGGAGAAAGTACATAACTTGTCCAAGGATGGGTCATTATCGACACAATCTGTTATGAAAATGGGACAAAGGATAATTCAACCTCCAAGAGCATTATATTTCTTAACTCCTTCAAAGAAGAGGAACCTGAAAATTGGGGAAGATAAATTGAAATTGGGTTGGATTGGTTTTGGTTTATGAAGCATGAAAGCAGGAATACCAAGGAGTGTGTCCGGGAAGTGGGAGTTAAGCAGCCCCACTTGGCCATTTGAAAGGGAAATGGTCATCCTTTATTTGGGGAGAGCGATGTGCTTTCCTATGAAGAAACTGCCTCCATTTGGTGTTATTCTAGGCTGGATTTTCCGCTTTGCAGGGTGGCGTAGTACCACAAAAGTTAGAGACTTGGTAAAGGAGCTTAAATGAATAATTTATTAGCAAAATCATTTTGGGACCATACTATACTCTACCATCACCTCTTTATAACTGGCTTCAGTTTTCAGTCTTTGTTTTCTTTTCCTTTTCAGTTTTGATTTATATTTATAGTTGCAACTTTGGGATTGGACCAAGGTCAAGACTTTGACTGTCGATTCATCCATTTGGAAGGGTGAGCCTATTTGAATGCCTACAGTTTTGGTTTTGAACTTTAACAAGTTGTTGGAGGACCCACTTCGTTCATGGAATTAGACAAGTGAGCCACCTTTAACTTTTTTTTTTTTAGAGTGAGTTTTGTGGTACCTCTTATCTTTAAGTCTATTATGGACCATCATTATTAGTTATTAGATTAAACTATCCAATAAAAATTGTAACTATCCAACAAAAATTGTAATAATCCAATAACTAATAATAAGAGGTCTATAATAAACCTAAAAATTTGATGTCCACTTTATAATTTGTCTTTCTAAGAACATGTATAATTTCCTAAAGCTGTGCACTTGATAAGAAATGGTTTCACTTGAAAGTTAGTTAAATTGTGTAATTAATTAAACATATTTTGTATTTGCGCAATTTTAATGAACTGATGCTATAATTTTTTGTTTTTATCAGGTTAAATCATTCCATTTAGTGTGTTTTTGGGAAAGTAACAAGATTAGAATTATTTCAATAAACACTTATTTGTATAATACTTTTTTATATAATTAATTATGTGAGAATCAATTTATACTCAGAGATTTTAACTAAAAAATAGTGTCAAGATAATCTATTCTACTTGAATTGTATGAAAAAATTGGTTGATTTTATGAAAATATCATAATTATGAAATAATCAGTTTGTACTTATAACTAAAAAATTTCAAAAAATTACGTATATCTATAAATTATTTTTGGCTTAAAAATATTATTTTTGATAGTCACATTCTACAATTTTACCAAACATCTTAAATTTTTTTGAAAACAACTTTTTACTCAAAAAAAGCATTTTTTTTCATCTTCCCAACATACTCGCTTAGATGATTATTCAAATAATGAATGGAGTTAATGTTCATTTTAATATCTCATTTTTATACTAATGATTATTTTAGTCCATGACTTTAAAAAATAAATCAAATTAGTCATTAATATTGTAAAACGTGAGTACATTAGTTCAATCATCCCACTTTTGTTTAACATTTTGTCAATTAAATGATGATGTGTAATGCTAAATGATATAGTAGCATATCGTGTATCATCTAAAGTATAATGAAATTTAAAATAACTCATTTTGTAACTAAAATTATACAAAATGAGTCTTTTATAACTTAGATGAGAATTTAAATGACTCATTTTGTGTAATTTTAGGCACTAAAATGAGTCATTTTAAACTTAATTTTACTTTGGATAACACATGATATGTCAAGGTATCACTCAAGGTTACATATCATCATTTAATTAATGGAATACTAAATAAAACTGGGTTGGTGGACTAATATGTCTCACGTTTTATAATATCAAGGACAAATGTGACTCATTTTAAAAATTAGGAACTAAAATGACTCACGAGTGTAAAGTCAGGGATTAAAATGAACATTGCCTCTTGTTTCAATCGAAATTACAAGGGGACGGCAAAAAAGAGTGATTAAAAATGGAGTCGCCACCAAGTTTTATTTAAATAAAAAAACGTGGATAACCCATTATTTTTAAAAAGAAATGGTTTATGGAATTAGATTCAAATCTGGAGTCGATTATGCAGAGAAGGATAAAAAGTTTATTTTTACAACACCCATGATACATCTATTATTACGGTTATCTTGATCGATTGTGCTAATTATTAATAACCTTTCAAAATATTTAGTTTAACATTTTTATTACTAAAAAGAAATTACACAAATAGACACATATCCCTTTTTTAAATAAAGCATAAAAAAAATTTTGGAGTATCAGTTGTCGCAACTCAAATGCCCAAAATATTGAGTTGACAGCTGTCATGACAAAGTTAATATCTTTGTTCAAAATAAAATATTTGACAAGTAAGTGACTAACTTAAATTGAATGTAATAAAATAAAAACGTTTGGATTGAAAGGTTGCCTGCTCCTACGTATCCCTAGTACAATGGGAAACTTAAAGTCATGTAGTTCTTTAGAAAATATTTGTTGGTTAATTAATTTTATAAAAAAAGGTTTCAGAACATTAAAAGAGACAAGAACAATTTTTCAATATATAGAAAAAGGAATTTGGCCCAAACTTTGGCTAGTTTAGCAAGCCTTGAATTTATGCTTTTTTTTTAAATGAATTAGGCCAACAAAGCACAATTAAAACAAAGCCCAAACCAATTTTCAACCCAAAACAAAAAAAAATTTAAGACAATGAAATTTAAATAAAGAGAACATAAGGGATCAGTCAGCAATACTCAAGAAAGTTCTGAAAGAGGGGGTTAGGTTTTGATACACCTTTTGGGCGCAATCAGCAACAAGGAAGTAGAGGGCAGTGACCATGATGGCATTGGCAGCGAACATGATGGTAGCACAATGGTAGAGCAATGACAAGAAGAGCGATGCAAGCTAGCTTCCGATGCTAGGCTTAAACGACAATGTGCAAGGGAGGATGCTAGCGACTTTCACGACGGAGGAGAAGGAAGCTATGGAAAATTCATAGTGGAATTGGGATTCTCGGGTTGATGTGCGTATTGTGCAACGATAAGGGTTGAGGCATGACGGTGACAAAGGAAGTCACGACGAAGATCACGGCACTTGGTGGTGACCACAGTAGTTCCATGTGTATGTTCTCAGTGTAGCGAAGGTGTCTCACAGTAGTAGTTGTCAATCAGTGGTGTGGTTGTGTGAGACGGAGGTCGTGGTGAGGATGGACATTTTTCAAGGTCCTATAGGATGAACTACTTTGATGTCATAATGTATAGATAAGTCATAACTTGAATCTTATTCTGTATGATAGGATATAAGGTTTTGATGTGCATGATAGTCTAGTGGTGCTGTAGTTGGTTGTTATCACACTTAGCATAGTATTGAACCTGATCAACTCAATATCTTTTGATATCCTGAGAACCAATGGCAAACCAGACGTACTAGGAACAAATGTTGAGTCAAAGACGTGATTTATGCTTTCCATGACACTAGTTGCTATGAGGGAACAAGCTGAGTGGCAAATTAGATGATGTTGTACTTAGGAGGTTGTTACATTATGGCATCAGAAGGTTCATCTTAATAGGACCTCGAGGAATGGACTGGCTATGATTCTAATGTATAGATAAGTCATGCCTTGAATCTTATATGTATGATACGAAATAAGGTTTAGATGTGCATGATAGTTTAGTGGTGTTGTAGTTGGTTGTTATCACACTTAGCATAATATTGAGTTTAATCAACTCAATATCTTTTTGAATGTGTTGAGGAACTAATGGCAAACTGGATGTACTAGGAATAAGAATGTTGAGTCAGAAACTTAATGGATACTTTGTTGATGGTTGGTGCTATGAGAAACAAGTAAGTGGCAAATCAGATGATGTTGTTCTTGGGAGTGTTACATTATGATATCAAAATAGTTCATCCTAATAGGGCCCTAAGGATGGTATTGACTATGCTTCTAATGTATAGATAAGTCACACATTGAATCTTATATGTATGATAGGATATAAGGTTTAGATGTGCATGACAATCTAGTAGTGTTGTAGTTGGTTACTATCATACTTAGCATATTATTGAGCCTGATCAACTCAATATCTTTTATTGGTGTGTTTAGGAACCATGGCAAATCAAACGTGCTAGGAACAAAAATGCTTGAGTCAGAAGACTTGATGGCTACTTTCCACGATATGGCTTGGTGCTATGAGAACAGTGAATGGCAAATCGGATGATATTGTTCTGGGAGAGTGCTACATGTAACCTTTTTTTTTATATATATTGACATTCAATCAAATTCTCTGATATACATGGCTTTTGATGCAATGAGGTGAAAGTGAAAGAGTTTTGCTGATTTGAGAGTGTTTTAGTGTATGATTGTGCAAAAAAAGTCTTACATTATAGTTATATTCAAATGAGACTCCTATTTAATTAAAAAAATTAAACTTAAATTTTAAAGGTTTATAATTTGATTTTAATTTCTACTAACAATTTAAAATTCTTTTATACTATCAACCAATGAAACTTTATGAAAATGACAAATTATAGGTATAGCTACTATCTATCACACCCACCATAATGATTTTATCATTTAAAATTCTTTTCATTGATAGTATAGAATTATTTTATATTATATCCATGGATAAAAAATATAATTAAACGGCTCTTTTACCAAATAAAAAAAAAAAACATTATTTACGTAAATAAAAGAAAAAAGATTAGTTACGGAAATGGGCTAAAATTATGCGCGCGAATACGCAAGGGGCCCTTGCGTATGTTGTATGGCATGAAACGCAAGGCCCGCGTATTATACTTTATTGAATACGTAGGGGCCCTTGCGTATTCATGCCCATACAACATACGCAAGATCCCTTGCGTATTCATGGCCATATTACATGCGCTATGGATCCTTACGTATTTCTTTGTGTTCACATTTCGCTTCAACCCTTACGTATTCAATTGGCCTCTTCTATTTAATCGTCGTTCATTCATTCACGAGGCCTTCAAATGGTGCAAACCATTTATTTCAATTGATGGCACTCATCTGTATGGGAAATATGGAGGCACATTGTTGATGGCCATTGCACAGGATGGTAACTCTAATATTTTGCCTGTTGCTTTCTTGTGGTCGAAGGGGAGACAAAGAAGCATGGTTGTTTTTCTTGACTAATCTTCGACGACATGTGACGCCTCAAGAAGGTATTTTTATTGTTTCTCGAGGCATGTATCAATCATATCAGCTATAGAGGCGAGGGTAGTGGATGGCACCCTCGATAGCCTATCATGTATATTGCATTCGTCACATTGCTTCTAACTTTGCCGTGCGATTTAAGAATAAAGATGCCAAGAGAGTTCTTATAAATGTAGCATATTCAAAGACCCATGCAGATTTTGCATATTATTATGGGTCCTGAGGGATAAGGATCCTGATATGTGTCAATGGGCTACGAAATTCCACGTGAAAAATGGGCCCAGGATGCTTCGAGGGTCGTCGGTTGGCCATATGACAACCAACTTGTCCGAGTGTATAAATGCTGTGATGAAGGGAACTCGCAATCTGCCCATCCTGCCATAGTGAAGTCCACCTACTTCGTCTTGCTAAATTATTTGTTGAAAGGGGGTTCAAACAGGGGCCCAAATCGGGGGACAAAAATGGTCGCATCCTGCTGCTGAGCGATTGATGAAAGCAAGCAATATTTGGACAAAATGTCTGTTGTCCCATTCACACGAGATATGATTTCATGTTTGGTTAGAGAAAGAGGGAACATATCACAGGGATTATAGGGTGCATTTGGGAGAGCGACGATGTGCTGTGGGTCGTTCAGGCATTGCATTTCCCATGCGTCATGCAGTTGCCGTATGTCATGCCGCACGAGTTGATTTGGGTCTTTTACTCATCCTGTGTAGTATGGTATGGAGTGGGTGGACAAGGTATATAAATTGGAATTTACACCAATTAGACGAGCATCTCTTGGCCTCCATACAGTGGGCTCCCAATACGTCAAGATCCAGGCACTCAAGAGATCTAACGAGGGCCATCTTGTCTCTACAAGAATTCGCAATGAAATGGACGAAGTTGAGATGACCCAACCAAAGCGATGTGGACTGTGCATAAATGAAGGTCACACCAAAAGAAAGTGTCCAACCTTACTAGCTTCATCCTCATCCCACCATGGCTGAATTTACTATTATTATGTTTTCTATATGTGTTGGATTGTATTTTTTAACTATGTTTGTTGCTGGATTCACGCTACTTTCATATCCATGCACAAGTATGTTTCTTTTCGTTGTCTGTAATGTGGATTTTATGTTCCAATTCCAAATTTTACATCACACAACTCGATTTAAATCGATTAACATATAATAAAAATAAGGATATAGGTAATAAAATATGGTCCATAGATAATAAATCTTTATGCATGAAATTTACAAATAAGTACATAATATCAAACTTTACACGTAATTTACAAATAAGTATATAATAATACAAGTCAAAATAACTAAGCATCTCCACCAGCCCTATCTCTCCTGGGCAAGGAAGTTCACACCCGAGTGACAATCCCGGGCTGAACCGACGTATAGGTCTCTTCAAGGAACAAGCGGTTGCTGCTCACCATCATCCTCCTTGCGAATAGGGACATGTAATGTGGACGGTCAAATGTCTACCCATGGTGTAGCTGCGATGGACGAGGTGCAGAGAGTGGCTTATCTCTCGAATAGATCATAACTAGGCATGTTCAAATCCATCTGGTCGATGCCCAGAAGACCAGGAGATGCAGCTACCAATGAGGGGGCGTGGGAGCATCAGGAAAGACCAACCCATCGAACTCCTGTTGACTAATGCCACCCGAATAAGTCATCCATAGTGGGGGTGTAGCAATATGAGCCCTCCTCATCTCCACTACCACCACCACCACCACCACCACCACCAGCACGTCCACCATCCCCACCACCTCCACCACCAGCACCTCCACCATCCCCACCACCAGCACCACCACCATCACCACCACCAGCATCATCACTCTCTCATCTCCGCATCACCTCCGCCACGTCCTCTCATCTGCTCGCCGTCGCGGATGACGAGTGCCGACTGAGAACGACGCCACTATCGTCGCCTATCTGGAGCACCCAAGGGCTGGGCCATAAAAGGTGCTGGCCCTGGATCCATCGGTAACTCTGGCACCTCCGATAGTCGGGATCCTGCAATTGGGTGTCGGAAGATAAACCTGTGCAACACCACTATACCATGCTAGGTACTCGCGATGGTCGACTATCACACTGCGAGCCCTGCCACAGATCGCTCCAGGCGTGCATCCAGAAGATGTGCCACTGCGCATGGTACTCGGGCCACCAAACCTTGTCGTTCCCACGACCATCAATGGCATGCAGTCTATCGATGTTGACGCGCACGTGGAATGGGCTTCAGCGCTGAACCCGCATAACACGATCGGGCTAGTGCCACTCCACGATCTCAAAGCGAGAGTGGCGGAGCGGAGGCCCAGGCACAGCACCTGCATATGCATGTGTGTAGGTGGAGGAACCACGCTCGCATCCTCGTACGGAGTCCATCTAAACTGCAATTAATGAAAAGTTAAGTTAAGCTCTAAACATCATCAAATTGGGTAGAACTTAGTTAATTATGATGTTAATGCCACTTACCCCATCAATGGGTATGGCATCCAACCGTGCCTTGAAGTCCACCCCGACGGGCATCCCGTAAATGAAATCCTCAGCAACCACCTGAAATTAATAAAGTCATATAACAAATTCATTGCGCTAAAACAAGTACAAACAAACTTATATATGAATAAATAACACATTATCATTGTAAAATGTATACCTCGAGCCTAGAGGAAATGTGATCCACTGTCATGTCCAGGGTGTGTGTTGGGGATCCGATACTATGCCCAGGATAGCAAAAGTGCTGCACATCCCGCAAAGTCAACAACGGGGTGTTCACACCCAGAGAGACTGCGGTATAAACATGCGAGTCAAGCTTACCCCAGCTATAACTCCCGCCTCGCCAAGATCTCGTAGAAGGGGTAGCCACTTCAAGTGGACACGCGATGATGACTTGTCCGGGCATAGAAAACCGCCAATCAATATCAACAAATATGCCTGGGTCCAGCGAACAACAATCTCGATGCGTCAAGGAAAAGAGGTCTTGAAGTGCTGGTGAGCCAAGTCAACTTAACATATGACCCATGTCTGTGCTGGGCTCTGGCATTACACCAAGCAAGTCCCAGCATATATCCCAGACACTATGATGTCGCCATCTCTCCCATGCTCCTATGTTCCCACTAAGCGGCCCGCGACCCGCAATCCAAGCTGCACGGCCACGTCTTGGAGAGTGATAGTACACTCTCCATACGGTAGATGAAAAGTATGACTCTGGCCGCCATCTCTCACAAGGGCGCTAATGAGCGCCAAGTCGTAATGGAAGTTGCCAAATTGGGCAACTTCCCAAAATCCAGCTTGTTCTAAGGTAGTACTCCATTCAAATGAGGGGTGCGCCAGGCGCCTAGGGTGTAACACTCTATCGGCATGCACAAATTTTAATTAACATGATAATTAATATAAACCTAGACTAAATAAATCACAATTTGTAAATCAAAAAATAAACGGTATCAACTAAGTAATTTTGTTTTAAATTACTAAGTAACTACTACATTATTATTTGACAACCTATATTAACCTATAAAAAAAAACATTATATTTAAAAAAGTAACAACTGGACATATATATGCTTTGAAATTCTATAAATATCACCATAATTACAAACTAAATACTTGTTAATTAGACAAACTAAATACTTGTTAATTAGACATAAACATATACATGAAACAAATTATTATCCTAACTAATTGCTAGGTAAAATAAATATTAACCCTAGAGTAATTTTTAGATAAAATAAATAATTCAACTAAACTAATTACTTGTTAATATAGATTATTCAACTAAATCAATCATTATATACAATAAATTGTTAAACTAAACTAATTACGAGAAAATATAAATAAATAGATAATAAGAAACTAGTTATATTAGTTACATTTTAGTTTTTAAGTATCCTAATAACTAAACTAATTATTTAGTTAAACTAATAGTATCATTTCAAATAAAACATACAATAAATTGTTAAACTAAATTAATTACGAGACAACATAAATAAATAGATAATAAGAAACTAGTTATATCAGTTACATTTTAGTTTATAAGTATCCTAATAACTAAACTAATTATTTAGTTAAACTAACAGTATCATTTCAAATAAAACATATAATATCTAAACTATAATCACTTAACTTTATTGAACTCAAAGTATCCTAATAACTAAACTAAGTCAACTAGGTATACATTTCAAATAAAACATATGTATCTAAAACTAATTTAATAGACCTTTGAAATAAAGAATAATAATGAAAATTAAATAATAAAGAAACTAAATACCAACGATAGCCTGTGAATAATATTCCTCATCTAATCGATATAGGAAGTCCTGATCATTTTAGTAGGTAAGAACATAATATTTGCTAAGAGATGAAAGCCAAAAAGTGAAAGGGACGTGCAAATGACGGGTTAATATTCATATATATAGGTACTGAATACGTAAGGTTCCTGCGTATTCAAAGAGCATGAATACGCAGTTATGCGTATTCAATATATGCTTGAATACACCTGGGCCCTTGCGTATTCATGATTTTTTGAATATGCAAGGGCCCTTACGTATTCATGTAAACAAAAAACGGTTTATATCCGTAATTAATAACTTTTCCGTTTATTCGCGTAATTAATATTTTTTATATTTTATTCGCGTAAAAATTCCATAATTAAACTCTTATATTTTACAATAACATGTCACGTCAATATCAATGAATAAACAAAGAAATATTTAGTTGCATCAAAAGTAAGAGAAAATATTTACGTTAATCCATTTATTAATTGACACATAAATTTTATCTGCTATTATTATTTCTTAATTTCCTTATATTTTTAATATAATAACTGATTTATCAATTAATAAATGAAATATAACAAATAATTTATCTAATTATAAGAATACCTATGACTTTCTCCGTATAAACAATATATTAACATCGAAGGTCGGTTTTGTTTTTAAGTATAATTTGAGAAACAGTTCATTTCTTTGCTGTAAATATCTTCCAAAATCTATGCAAATGGGCAAAGGCCATTCCATAGCCCAAGGCAGAAGCTACCTTTTGGTGCTACACTTGTAGGAAACAAAGCACAAACCGTCAATTTTACTTCGTAGAGGACAAACCATTCGTGATCCTATATGCAGGCAGGAGCACACGTGGGCTTGTTACACGCTCTCTGTCTGTCTCTCTCTCTCTCTCTACTGCAGCATCACACAAAGAGTAGCTACTTTTCTCGTCTCGCTTAGCATTCAAACAAGTACAAAGGACGGGAGGTTCAAACTCCAAAGACAATTCTCTCTGCATCGAACCGGAAAGAACCCTTATTTTATTTGTTGGCTCTGAGAAAGAACACTTTTTGGTTTCCACAGAAGAATACAAAGAACAAACGGACAAATCATAGCCTTTGCTACGCCACAATAATAATAAGAATAATAAAAATAATAATAAATAATAAACGTGAATGAAGAAGGGACACATGAAATAGATTTCCATTCTATTCTCCCTTTTGACTGTTTGCTCTTTTCTTTCTTCTGAATTTCCCATTCCAATTTCTCAAGCAAGGAACTGCCCTTTATCTGTCTCACCTTCTATGTTTTGGGAAGCATTAAATACTTGTTTAGGGATCAGTTAAAGTCTCTCACTCCCTCTGGACCCTTTGCTTGCACACCGGAAACTGCAGAGAGTTCTCAGTTCTAGAACTAGGATTATTAAGGTTTCTTTTTCTTTTCTCTCTTTCTTTCTTTTTTCTTTTTCTTTTTTTGCTTTCGCAGTTTCTGATCTTTCCCTGAAAATATTCTGTCTTATAACTGATGCTGGAAGGCCATTCCCTATGAAATTGTCTTCTGTAGGAATCACATTTGGGCTTTCAACCCATTTTCAGGGCTTTTTACATTAGACTGATTTCTTTCTCCATGAATGTCATTTTGCGTAAAATATTGCTGTGGTTTTGGAGTGTTGGATTCATGCTGAGGAATTAATTTATTTTGCACTCAATATTTTATTTGAGTGTCAACAGTGCTTGGGCATCTGTAAATTCCTTGTTTGACAATTTGGGCCATACACCATGTCTTTCACGTAATATGAATTTGTTCTGTTTACTTTGTGTGTGAACGCTTTGAGATGCTTTCTTGTGAACAATTCCTGGGAAATTAATCATTTGACGTTCGTGTATTAATTCCTTGCAAACTAATATTTGGATTTTGGAAATGCGCTAATATACAAGTTTTTTCCTCCCTCTCCCCTTTAAATGGGAATCTAGATGCACAACGAATTTGAGGACAGACGAGTAGTTTCAGATAAGATACAGAGCAGTCAGCAGAGGAAAAAGCAGGTTTCTCGTTTTACTTTTACATATATCTATTTTTTTATCTTCATTTTAATTATGTTGGATCTATTGTGTGGTTGTGTGTTCCTAATTCACTGTTCTGGAGAAGTTACTGTGTAAACTGTTTTATATATATATATATATATATATATATATATATCTTAGCACTCTGGAAACTTTCCAATCATGTATGTTAGATTGACAGTATTTTGGTTCTGTAATGTTTTATGACACGTACTTGATTAAATGTTGGTTTTCTTTTTCTTATTGTTGTTCTGAATGTGATTTCAGTCGTTTATTTGGAAAGTTTTGACCATGAAAGAGAGAAATGGAGGGCCAACGGCAACAGGTCTTGTTGATTCAATTGGTGAGTTCCATGGAAACTCATTCCGAATCAACTAAATAGTGGCAAATAACATTTTGGCTATGTATCTAAAAATAAGGAAAAGCAAAAATAATCCTTTTTCATTTTGGCATTACTGGAGATCAACATAGACATTGTTAATTTCTTTTGGTTACTATTTTGGAGATACCATTCCCCCTTCAATTTGCTTTCCTGCGAAGGTGCAAGCACTACTTTTCTGTTGAAGAGAATATTTATTAGAATCACAACTTTCCTGTTGAGGAGAATATTGTTTACTTCTTTCTATGTTTCCCTTTGAATGGAACCTTTTCACTTCTCTCTCTTGTATGGAGTGTAAAGATTACAAGATGAGCTGGCTTAACTGATAACAGAAACTTCACATTGGCTTGGTGGAACATCCAAGTCTATTTGATGTAAAATATGAGAATATATTCAGGCTCAGGTTTTAGATTGTGTAATATATTAAGCAAGAAGGGTGGACACATTTTCTTTTACTATGTTTTACCCCAACATCTCCTTTTAACTAGGCACATAAAATTCCTCTTTGCAGTTAAAATGGGTGGGGATTGACAAAAGCATATACCTTTCGTGCTTGGTGATATGACTACCCCGCATATAACCAGTGGTAGGGAGAATTATCATCTTAGTTATCTTCTAAAAATATTAGATTGATGATGCTATGGCTGGATGGATATCTACGACTGTAGCATCTGGTGATTAGATCCAAACCTTAGAATATATTCAAGTTTAGACTTTAAGCTAGTGTGCAAGAAGGAACTACATATCACTCATCTAATCTTTTACCTGTTCTCCTCCATTATCTACACTATCCTTCCACTTTTACTGTATTTATGTTCCCTTACGGAAGGAGCATGCTAAGTAAAGGGGGCTTTGGAACTGTACATGTTTCAGCAACAAACTCATTCTGAAACAAAGTTCCCTTTGCGCGATCACTTTGACCAGTCTCTAATCTTCCTTGTCTACTATATTGATAATACCTTGAATCACTTGCAGAAGCAATTTCTGATTCATCAATTGTAAACCAAGGCTCAGAACATTCTATGTCTTCTGGTGAAGCAATTCAAAATTTCAGGTATTTGTAAGGGGATTATTATTATTCAATTTTATATAGCTTCCTGTTATTAATACAACATTTAATACCAGTTTTAGATCATAGTTATTTGACTGTTTTTAATAGAGTTTTTGCAGCAACCTGGAATGTAGGAGGGCAATCTCCCAATGGGAACCTTGATCTGAGTGATTTTCTTCAGGTCCAAATGAACCAGACATCTATGTTTTGGGGTATGCTCTCTTAATCCACGAATAAGTTTTGAATCAATGATATGCTTTTAAGGGAGTTAACTAACTATCCTCCCTTACCTCACTTGGTCAATTGAAAGGCCATTTATCATTTTTGATGTTCAAGACTGTGAGCTTTCTTACTAGTTATACTAAAACAAATTACTGAAATATTTGCAGTGTTTGATATGCTAATACATGTGCTGTCTGCCTGAACTATAGAAGAACTTTTAATAACTAGCAGTGCTTTGTTATGAAAGGAAAAAGACTAAAATTGGGATGACTGCTTTAATTTTTTATATTAATTTTTATGAACTTTTGTTGTCAAGGAGTTTTACACTGTCATCTAATCATGTATTGTTACATTAAAAAATAGTGGTTGAGTCTCAAACCCATGGTTTCAAAAGTCTCGCAAATAACAGTACATGATTGGACGATAATGTAAAATTCTTTTAGAGTGACAATGTATCAAGATTATATTCTATTTTTTTGTTTGCCTTATAAACTTTCTTTCTGCAACTTTTTAGCTTTCAGGAGATTGTCCCTTTAAATGCGGGAAATGTGCTGGTACTAGAGGATAATGAGCCTGCTGCAAAATGGCTTGCTCTAATCAATCAATCAATCAATGGACCTTTAGATTTAACTTCTAAAGGACTAAAACCGACCGCATCATTTGGTGGTTCATTGTTTTCCAAAAGCCTTCTTTAAAGAAGATTAAGAAGACATTCAGGAAAATAAATGGAAAGAAACTAAGAAGTTGTAACTGTGTTCTTGAAATGGGAAGAAAGGCTGGTAAGGATTTCTGTTTTCGTTGCCAAGAATCAAATTTAAAGCCAGATGATTCTTCCACTGAAGAGGAGGATGACAATTTTCCAATTTCTGTTGATTTGGCTACTAATAAGATGAAGTACAGTCTTGTTGCTAGTAAGCAGATGGTTGGAATTTTTGTTCTGTCTGGATGAGAAAGGAGCTTGTTCAGTATGTAGGCCATTTGAGAATATGTTGCATAGTCGTGGGATCATGGGTTGCTGGAAACAAGGTAGTCCTGAATGTAATTTTTGTAGAGGTTTTTTTTTTTTTTTTTTCCCTATGCAAGTGTGTACAGAGCATCAACAAGAAACTATCTTTTAGAGATTGAAGTTACTATCTACATGACCGTGTTTGTTCTGTGGTTGCAGGGGTGTATATCTGTGAGCATGTCATTTTATCAGACAAGTATTTGCTTTATTTGCAGTCATTTGGCATCTGGAGAGAAAGAGGGTGATGAGCTTCGCAGAAATCTGGATGTAATAGAGATACTAAGAACACTCAGTTCCCAAGGATTTGTAAGACACCATATAGCCGGATGGCTGACAAAATTCTAAATCACGAGTAAGCATCATTTGGAACTATTTACAGAGTTATAAAGCAGAGATTTTTCAATTACTTATAAATTTCAGTAATTTTGCATATCTATTGTCCCAAAATTATGATTTGATAAGAAATTTTGTCTCCAGTCGAATCATATGGTTTGGGGACTTGAATTACAGAATTTCTTTGAGCTATGATGATGCAAAAAGGCTTGTGGAAAAGGAGGACTGGCGTGCACTTTTTGACAAGGATCAGGTAGTTTCCTTCACTTAAGAATCCTATGTTGATTTGAATATCATACATACTGCCATTGCATGATTTGCAGAGTCCGTTCATGCCATTGCTGCTAAGTATCCTAGTTTCCTTCTATGCTCCCTACAAAGTAGAGAACATCATCCTTAAGTTATGACGTCGGACTTGAGAGTTGTTACTTATAAATTAGTGGACCTTAACTTAGTATAGCGTATTGGAGCGAATTGAGAAGTAACTAATTCATAACTCTACATAAATATATAGAGAGATTACATATCCAAATACATGAAAAAGCTCTTTTATGAGCTTCAATACACATCTATTTCATTTAAACATTTATACAATAGAAACTACTGGTGGTCTTCAGCCATCAAGCTATTCTAATTCATACATTTCCAGCATGAGCAACTTCTTTATTCTCTTATGCTATCTGAAAACAACATGGGAACACACAAACATAGGGGTGAGAATTGTAAAATTCTTAGTAGGTATGCCTAATATACAGTTATAAATGTCATCGTTATCGTTCAAGCTCGGTTTATTAGAAAAAGATGTGATCATGCATTACATACCAAACATTCATTTTTAAAGTTCAAAATCATCTTTCCGAAATATTTTCTTTTAGCATTCACTCACTTAATGCACATATATCATAATGCTCAAGCACATAGTAAATAATACTAAACAAAATAATTCGAAGATATGAATATGCATATGCCAAGTGTAGTGAAATTATCTTAAAATGCCCTGGTTTTACTTGTGACCATAGAATTCAATTCTATGCATTTTTCTTTTTTCATTACATAGGGAAGACTTAACTCATACCAAATGGTATTTGTAATGGATAACATCACACATGGGTAATAGAGTTGTAAGGATAAGCTATTCAAATACGATGATTATCGGATTTCATTTCCTTTTGGAATCACAGATATATATTGAGCCTATTGTCTACTGACTCATAATATCTTTAGGAAAATTCCTCTTTTTGCCTTTTCCTCATTCAACATAAATCTTATTTTTATCTTGCCCATATGTCAGAGCATGCATGATTGAAGTTCATATATTCTCTTTTGTCACATATATGCATCACTCACTTTCTTTTCCCAATTGCATGCATTAATCAAATATAGACAATCAATCACAAGTGATTCTCATTCACTACTCATAAAACCGACCTTTAAAGTCTATAGTATGCAATCATAATCATACTTGAATCAAAAGTCATTATATTATCAATTCAAGACATTGATTCAATTACAGCATATTGGTAGATTTTGCACTTATGTAGCAAAAATTAGTTTGCATACCAAACAACCAATTCGAAGGCTATAAAAATTATCTATGGCACATCAATGTGACCACAAGGTTCTATAAAAATTTCATAGTAAAAATAGTTCTCTAGCTATGTTAACAAAATTCTTCAAATTTGGTTGTCAAGAGACCACCTAATCTCAGCTCAAAACCATAATTCTTAAGTTTTTTACCATATTAAATGAGTCCAGAAAATCAGAACAAAATTCAAGGTTAAACCTTAAGATATTTCCAACACTCTGTAAAAATTTCAAAGGAAAATTCAATCATTTGATATAGTAACAAAATTAGAAAAATTTGTAGCTTTAGAATTAGCAGTACAAGTAGCATTATTCTTAGTCTTAGTTTTTGATTTTTTTTAAATTAGTAAAAGTCTTCAAAATAACCCAAGAAAAATCATGAAGTTGGCTTCAGGATGTTAGCTTCATCATATAAAATTTTTAGCTCATAAAGATATTTACAAATATTTGATAAAAATCAAGAACAAGCTCTTGCATGTGAGAAATCCAAATTTCAGCAGCCTAGTTTGGAGCTTATCTTGATAAAAATGATCTTCTAACAACAACAAAATACTCCACCAATGCAAACACATCTATATCTATGTGTAACCATACAATAGAACTAAAAATATCAAATTTAAACAATGAAAAATCTGCAAGAACCAAATTGAACAAAACAAGATACAAAACCCCTACTTTTGGAGCTTTAGGGCTCTTGGCTCCAAAGGATGTTCTAAAAATGATTTTGCTCACTTCAAGGCCCTCTAAACAGCACCAAACTCTTCCTTAAATAGTGGGGTATGAGATATCAAAGTGAGAAATGGTGAGGAATTCAATTCCAATCAGTCAGTTTGGTAGATTTTGATGAGTAGAATAAGTTTAGTAAAGAAATCTTGAGATTTTAACAAGTTTAGGTTAGGGTTTTGGAGGTTTGAATCAATTTTGAAGTTCTGAGAAGAACAACAATGGAGGCTGTTTTGTTCTCCTTGGCCGAAATGATGGGTTTGGAGTGATAAGGTTTGGTGGTTCATATATATCTTGGTGTAAATGTAGTCAAAGTGTGTATTTCTTCCTTATTAAAGAGAAATAATGAGATAGATGGCTAGGATTTGATCTTGTTAGTCACGATTAACTTCTGCCATCACTTAGCTTGAAGGGATAAGCATTATCAAATTTTAAAGATTAAACTATTAAATATTAAAAATTATACATCGAAATTATCCTAACTGATAAGATATTGGCTCAGGGTAAAATATAATAAATGAAAGGCCAAGATTGAAACTTGTTTAGCAAGTTTTAATTAATGCCATTCACTTGGCATAAAGTGATTGGTAAAGGTTATTTGGTCACCATGTAACTTTTACGTGTTAAAAACACATGAAACTCTCCTGATTGGGTAAAACATGTACCCGAAAAATTTTATTGGGCCCCAGGTCTAATTATTCTATCTCAGCCCTCGGTCTAGTTCGCCTAGCCCCGGAGGCCCTTGGCCTAGGTTTCAGAGTTGTTATTCATTATCGACCTAGAAATCATTGTTTCAAATTTTTTTTTCAACTCTTCCGTTGGGTTGTCTTATCATTGCTAAGAATGTTAATTTTCAAAATTTTCACTAATAAAATTCAAATTAATTTTTGAATAAATTTGGGGTGTTATAGGAAGCATCACATTGAGTACACGTTATAACCTCTCCTTTGAAGACCACCCATGCACCATAACTTCAATCTTCTTCCAAGAAAAATCCACCACCACTCCCACCACCACCCACCACCACAATTCCGCCACCTCCCGACCAGTTCTCCGACCATCTACACAACTACAAAGATTCTTGTGTCCGTCACCTCATTAGATCAGCCGCCCTTGTTGTCAAGCTCTCCTTGATCGGCCGAGCCGGCAAATGTCTGACGGTGGTTGTGCAGTGAACGTAGAAAGGTGGGTAGAGGTAGCACATGACTCATGGTTGATGTTGTCATGGTGTTGTGCTTGGAGGGCGAAACTCGCGGGTCCAAGCGGCGGTCTCGTGGTGGTGCTGGGGTGATGGATGTGTTGTCACTGAGGGCGATGCCAAGAAGGACAAGTGGTTCACAATGGCTGCCCAACTGGTGGATCGAGTTGGGTAGGAGTCAAATGGTGGTGGAGTTGCCATTCTTCACACGGAGCCATTCATGGAGGTCACCATCGACGGTGGAACTATGGAAGTGGATGATGAGAACAGTGAACGTGACGGTGAAACTGTGAAGGAGGAGGAGCATAGATGTTCTTCATAGAATCTTAGCCATTGATTTGAAAATGAACACTTGAGATGTAAGGTGTATCACACTCACATAGTTATGGGGAGCATTGCAGAATGCCGAGATAATATATATAATGTATTTATAATATCTTCCTCATTGTTGGCATTTAATTTTCTTAAATTTCAATTGCACCAAAAAAATTACGAAACTAGAAATGGAAGATGTTCATTTCTGTTAGTACTTGAATTAGTAATTGAAATAAATTAGGTTCATGTAAGATAATGGCATAGAAAATAACTTACGATATTCATGTCTTGTAAATAAGAGTAATGATTAGGTCTGTAGTTAATATCTCATTTATGTATACATATTTGTGTATGATGAATGAAATCAGATGAGCAATCCACCACAATTCCAAGTATTTTGATTCGCTGCTCATAATATTCTGAACATTTGTTAAGAGTGTATTTACTTGAGTGTACACTGTTACATTTAGGATTTGGATAAGTAGTTTATTTAGTTTTTATATGGAAGAAACTTTTGAAAAGTACCTTATGATTTAGTTATTTTGCATTTTGTATTTAGATATGTAATAATAGTTGTTCTTGTTTTTTAGTGTTTTTAAAAGTGCTTCTTATGAAGCTAGAAATTTTAACTTTCCAAAAGGTACTAAAAATGAATTTTTGGAAAATAAGAAATTGTATAATCAAATAGGACAAAAAATAAAAAATATAACTTTTAATTTGTATGAAATCCAAAAAATTCATAAATAGTATTATCCAAATAGACCCTCAGTTGTATTTCTGTTGTGACTTTTAGTAACTTTGATTTTGCATCGTGTATTCTTTTCATAGCTTAAGATGGAAAGGGAAGCCGGCCGGGTGTTCAAGGGTTGGAAGAGGAAGATCTACTTTGCACCTACTTATAAATATCCCATCAACTCGGATACTTACTATGTTCAAGATGTCAAAGTTTCAAGGAACAAAAGGAGAACTCAGCTTGGTATGTATCAGCATTAGTTTTGATGAATTTGAGACATATTTTCTCTTAATCTGAATAATGGAGGATTGCAGGTGTGATAGGATCTTGTGGCGTGGAAGCGGAATACATCAACTTTCCTACGTACGCAAAGAATTCAAGTTTTCTGACCATCGGCCTGTTTGTGCAACATTCTTAGTAGAAGTTGAGGTTTTTAACAAGGGACAAAAGGAAAAAGTTTCCACTTTCAACTTTAACATTGAAAATCTTGTACCCACTAGAAGTTCATATTATTCTTCAAAATATATCAACTGAATTTGACAATGATTTCATGACAAATCAACATGAATTTTGACGATGTTATATGGTATAGTGCAAGAGAAAGAGTTCGACCGTTGTGAAGTGCATATTTGCATTTTAGAGAGCAAAATTTATTAGCAATTGAATTTCCTATTGATATGAGAAATAAGACATTGGATAACAACTCACAAAACAAATTCGAATTATTAATGTATTTTGATATATACTTTATCCAGCCACTCTTATCCTAAGCTGTTCTTCAGAAATGAGATCTAAATTGAGAGAAAATGGCCAGCAACTTTCCTCCCAATTACGAGCTTAAAATTTCAGCTGGTTGTGGGCATCTTCTTTTCTAATCTAATGTGTTATCAGGTATTGATGTACTGACCACAATTATTGCAAGCGGAATAAATATTGTAATTTTGAATTCTTGATGGAGAAAAGTTTTTTATTTTATTTTATATTTTTGGGAGGGGGTTGGTGGGGGTGAGGAGTGCCACTGGCTCTCAATGAGGGAGTCGAACATGACTATCTGTGGTGTAGTATCATAAGGATGTGGTTTTACCGCTACGTAAAGACTCAAGACCTTGTAACAACATGGGAATTAAGATAGGAGAATTACAAAATTAGAGGGAAAATAAAGAAATGAAAGGGAAATCCATAGAGAAAAAGGAGGAAATTCATTTAACAATTTACACATACTTATTTACATTTCCTAATACTTCTATTTATAGTTTCTTACTAGCCAAGGTATTTGTCATGGCCCAAATTCAATGAGGAATCGAACCTTGTAAAAGTCTTTAAATGACATATCATGCATAAAAACCTTATAATTTTCACGTAAATATAATTTAGACATAAACTGAATAACTTTTCTCATATATCAACATTCAATCCATGACAAGATATCTGTATTGTAAGAGTTACACCAATATCAAGTTATAAAATCTATGAAAACATGAGTACATGGTTTCTCATAACAAAATATAAAAGCATGCATGGTCAATGATCATGCTGCACGTGTATTGGAGCACTATCTAGACATAATCAAAAGTCACTTCACTCAAAAGTAAAGCTCGCCAAAATAGAACTAGCTTATAGCTCCTGAGGAGGTATATAGAAAAACTCTAGAGCACCAACTATATCTATGGGGGAAAAAGAAAGAGTTGAGATGAGTTTCATCAAAACTTAGTGAATAGATTTTCACCCACATTCTTATATGGGACAACAAGAAAGGTACATAAATAATAATGCATAGTCAAACTTCATTTCATATATAGACATTATATGATAAAAGGAGTTTGTATAATCCTTGTAAAAGACATTCATGAATTACTTGAGGAAATTAAGGTAGAAGTGAATTCAATTGTTCTAAAAAAGCCACTACTTAGTCCTCACGAACAAGGGCACCTAAATATGATTGCAATGGTCCCTTGCCAATTGTGTCCTTCTAATGTTTATGCAAAAAAGGTGATTGCCCCTCGTGGGCAACATGTTATACAGGATTAACAAATTCATGACAAGTGTAAATTTTATGTCTATTTCTCTTCTCATTACATGGCATTTTTGGAACAAAAGATGTTTATTTTCTTGATAAATTGCATGAATCCTCTCAAAGTCTCTCTTGAGCTTAAATCGGAATTTTTCTCAAGTTCTACCCTAAACCATGCTTAAATGAATTTTTAGTTTGCCTTGAATGATTAAACCTCTAATTGACATATCTTTGTTTTGTAGTGTTGCAATTGGGTGCATGGAGGCTCAGGATGGAGAAAAGAAGGAAGGTGTGAAACTTAGGCACAGAGACCCTTGCTAAAGTGAGAGGACCCCTTGCCATGAGGGACTTGCTAAGGCAAGTGACCCCTCCCTTGGCGAGCCTTGTTGATCAAGATAAAACCCTGGGAACAAAAACTCTCGCTTTGCACGTTCCCCTCGCTGCGAATGCGTGATTTTGAGAACTGGCTTACACTTGTTGACCATTTTGGGCCTAGTTTTGGTAATTTTGAAGGCACAAATTGTACCAACCCAAATTTGAATAAAAATAAAATTAAAAATTCATGTATTGAAAATCTAAATATTCTCAAGTTGAGTAATAATGGACAACTTAGCAAATATTTTATAAAAAAAAATTTACCCAGGCCGGGATGAATAGTTAGACTTTCCTTAACATGAATAGTAAGATTCCGATACTAGGGATGACTCAAAACTATAGGGAACTTGGACTTAGAGGTTGGGATAAAGTATTAGGCCTAAGGTCAAGATTAAGATATTTTATGTTTTGTAGCTATATTTCACTCATTCAATAATATTTCAATGCGTGGTTTCTTGCATTGCATGAACCTTAGAGAGCAAGTTTCTCTATTCCACTATACATTTGACAAGTGATAAAGAGGCCACACCTCACAATTTTGTCAAGAGTAATATAACACCCTCCCAAGTATAACATCATCCTTAAGCCATGACATTAGACTTAGGAGTTGTTACTTATAAATTAACAAATCTTTCTTAATTATCTATAGCAGAGTTGATCAAATTATGCTGGTAACTAATTCCTAATTCAATTAAAATATATAGAAAGATAACATAATATTTATTAAGTACAAATTCAAATAGAAGAAAAACTTTTCTATGAGCTTTTCATATACATTCTTTATTTGTATAATTAAAAACTATGGGAAAAATCCCAAATCCACACAAGCCAAACAAATAAATAAAGTAAAAAGGAGCACGCGTGTTTAGGCCAACAATGCTTATGTCCACAACTCAACAAATCAATCAACTAATTTTTAGTGAAATACAATCACCAATATGATAATCTCTTACAAATTCAAAACCCTAATACACCCAATCTCACAAAATAATTTCTTCACCTAATAAAAACTCACTCAAACAAAACACACACTCTCACAAAAATTGGCACATATCAAGTTTTTTCCTTTGCAGCGGCTTACACGTAGTATAACCACAACGAACATATATATATATATATATATATATATATATATATATATATAAAAGACAAACTTGCACTGTGAAATACAATAAAGGGTTTATGTGACTTTTGTTTGTTCTTAATGGACTTTAATAAAACAAACCCAATCTAGGGGAAACAAGGCCTAACAAATCTCCACCTTACCTTGTGATTGGAACAAACTTCATGTCAATAAGTGTCAGAAGACTTTACTCAAAGTACTAGCAAATGTTACCTTTTTCTTTGGCACATACACATGTTTGTCTTTTTGACATTCCTATATACTTTGTCATTGCCTTTATTCACAACAATCACTCCATCAACTTATACAAGTTACCACCAATCTTCTTACCCTTCA